>CM053786.1:394938591-395098591 GCA_028749045.1 Cupressus sempervirens
ACAATGTACCATATTATTGAATCCTGAGTTTGTGAAAGACTTCATTGGTTTGGACTTAAAGGTGACTCTAATTAAATTGTATAAACAATATTTAATATTTGAATTTTAAGTACAAACAGTTTTTAAGACCCAAAGTTTTTTGTTAAGGTTCCCATCGCGGAAATTTAGAAACTATTGCTCTTAAGAAAGTTTGTTCCTGTAGATTTACAACATGAAAATTGTGCATAGTTTTGGTTTCCATTGATATTTCTTTTTTAACACAATTTGTTTCTTGGTATGATTGAAAAAAATCATTATTCTGTTTAGGTTGATGTTTCAATTGAGATCAGGTAAAGTAATAATGTTATTTTATATCATGGTTAAAAATGAGTAGATATGGTGCAATTTGAATCTAGTGGATTTTCTGGGGAAATGGTGAATACCTCATGGGATCTAAGGATTTTTTATTAAAGAGAAATCTAAATTTAATGAGTTTTGTTCTTGTAGTGTGCTCTCCAATTGATTTTGTCTCTATTACTTCTCATTGCAATTGTTCCAGCTCATTTAGTGATTTTGAGTAGAATTGAGATATTTTTTACTATTTTGTGGCAGCTTTCACTACTTCTGATATGGATTGTGAACCATAATTTCTTTAATTTTTCTTTTCTTTTCTCATAAACCTACAAAAATGAGTGGTTAAATGGTGGATGTATAGAAAGTGACCAACTATCCATGGAAAAGGTCTCTATTATAGGGTTACTTTGTTCTAATTTGGAACCCAGTTGTTCTAATTAAGATAATAGGGTATAAATGTCAATTATTGTTGTTTATTTATTCGATAGATCCAAAAAAAAGCATAACCTCTCATAGATTTCACTTTTGAAATTAGAATAAAAATGAGATGTCATCCAATATGGAAACTAAACTTAAGCCCTATTCAATTATGTGCAGCATTTTCTTGTTCAAGCACTTAACCAATTCCATTATAAATGTGTGCACCATTTTAAAAATAATTATAAATTGTTTTATCTTAGAGGTTGAAATTAATTGGTTAAAATTAAAGCATTGACTTTCATTGTGAAGACCTAGATTCATATTCCTACAGAGACTTTGAAATTCGATGTGTGCTGACTCTGTTTTTAGTTGAGGAAGGGGAAAATATTTCATAGATTTTGTTTTGTTTTGCACATCTCTATGATAAAATATTTCATTGCCAAGGTTTTATTCTAAGTTCCAAGGTTTGATATTTGGATCTGAGGTTCATGACCTAGTCTACAAGGTTTAACAGTGATTGGTCCAATTGATAGGACATAGGAAAGAGGTTAAAGCATAGGAAAAACAATTGTTCTACAAGGAAAAGTTGAGAAATCAGTTGGAGAGTGAGTTCAGTGGTCAAGCCCCAGAAGCTGTTTGGGCAATGGGTCCTTTTGTCTACAACACCTAACAGGGTTGGAATCTCCTAACATAGACTCTTATGTACTAAATGTGTTTATAGATTCCTAATAGGGTCCATCCTCTAACAACGAATATATATATATATATATATATATTAGTATATCTTTGTGGGCATCATTCCCATTGGGGTTTTCCCTCTGATCAAGGGTTTTCCTAGTTAACACATCTGATGTAATTGTGTATGTGCATCTTGTTATGGTTTATGTTTACTTTGATTAAATGATTAAGAATAATTAAGGTTGATAAATTTTTTAATTGAATAACTGATTTACTCACCCCCCACCCCCTCTCAATTATCTTGGTGGACTATTATTTCTAAGAATTGGTATCAGAGCATCAGGTCCCATAGTTTACGCATAAAAGAAAGTGCCACAATTAAAGAAAGACATATATTGGAAAAGGATAAACATTATAAAAAGACTATTAGAATAAACATGAAAGAAAATTAGTTTGTTACTACTCATAGTGAATTAATTGAAACAAATTGTCACCGGTTCTTATTGTGTAAAGAAGGTATGACCAATATGGCATTTTTAGGTCGACGTGTTGCTAGATATGGCAGTATTAATAGGAAACAACATCACCATAGATGAGGGAAAATAGTTAAAGATGTTTTATCCCACATTCTCTGGGGTATGAAAGTTTATAATGTTTAAATAAATTTCCACTCAATAGACACATTGTCTTTTAGACGCAACCTTTTAAAAGGCAGAGTTACATGATGTGGGGCCCATGGATGGCCAACTGGTGTGAGAATCAAGAAATTTTAACCAAACATGCCAAAGAAGGTGATGACATTAGCAACACATGGACCAACTAGGTTTTGACATGTGGTGCTAGAACAAAAAACTAGGAGATGACAAGTGTCAAACATGTTAGAGTAAATAATTAATTGTTAATTATTTATTCTATTTACTTAAGCTTACTTAGGTAAATGCATTTATTTAATATTTTGGATTTAATACATGTAGTGGTTAGTTGATGACAACACGGGAGTTTGTCCCCTTCTAGCATGTTCCACCTTTTGTGGATATGTGCTGAGTTGTCAAGCTTATCTTCTACCACCTTCAAACTTGTTCTACAAGCTTCCATGAGGTCTTTATAAGCAACCTCTCTCTCATTGTATTCTCATAACATAAGGCATCGTGCATATTGTAAATACATTTTTAATGGTTTTGCACATATTGTCTCTTATGTCCGTTTAGGGTTTTTCCCTTGCTCCATGCTCTTCCTCTCCTTGGCTTCTCTTTGAAAGGTTCTTGCATGTAGGTGATCTTGGGAATTTTTGGAGTTGGCTTTCCTCAACTCCAACATGGTATCAGAGCCTTCCTGCTGCAGCTCTATTGAAGAAATTTTGAAGCTGTGATTTGGAGTCACAAACCCTAGTTTGTTTGTGCATTTTTTCTTCAAATTAGGGGGACAGCAATTTTTAAGAGCACTTTTGGCCCACACAGACATCACCATTGGATCTAAAACACCGTTTGTAGTCAGGATTCATATAAAACTTTTCAATTTTGGAGACAGAGCTCCAGGAGGCAAAACATTTTTGTTGTAGGGTTTTTCTGTACGGCTCGTACAAACGCGTAGTGAAAAAATTTAAAAATATATATATTAAGGCACTCCACCGAGTGGCCACTGCCGTAACACCCCTTTTTTGCTATGACGGCTGATGGGCCGTCAAATTTTTCCTCGTCATTTGCTGATGTCATCCTTGCATGCACCTCTCCTGATTTTGTTTTGGACCTACTTGTGGTTTTTTGGCCATAACTTTTGCATACAGAGGTATTCTTCTGATCTGAAAGAAGTCTCAAAAAGCTGGTTCCAAGACGAAGACTTGGGTGTAGGAATTTTTAGGTTTTGATGCTTTTTATTGCCTATTTTTTTAGTTGAAGTTTGAAGTTGTGTTTTTGACTCCGACAAGCATATCTTTTGCATCCCATGCCTATTTTTTGAAAACTTTATATTTTTGGAAAGCTAGTTCTGTGTACTTTTCAAAAATGTAGTCATTTTCCTTAGTTTTTTTGCCTCTACTCTTTCTATCATAGTTTTGAAATTTTTACTATATGGTGGATATTTTGAGTGTTTTAGGCCCAAGGATCATTTTCCTGGCATGGTTTCTCTTGTTTTTGGCTATACTTTATTTTCTTGCAGCTCATTTTTAGTTCTAATCATTGTAGCTATCATTTTTAAGCATTTTTTGTATTGCACTGAGATAAAGTGTCACTTTTGCATTCCAGGGATCATGAACGTTGTTTTGAGTTAGTTGTACATGCACTATTTTCATAAAGGACCATGGGGGGATTATTGTTTTCTATTTTAGGCATTCTCCCTTTGTCAAGTGAGTGTCCCTTCCATGACATTAGCCCCATGCAGAGTCCATTTTGACTGTGTCTTTATAGGTGTCTCTACCTCCTTTCCTCTCTCCTCATTCTTGGTTTTTCTGCAGGAGATTTTGGCCCACCTTCTCAGTTTCCTGTCATCACACCCCATCTGCATTAGGGGGGGTTATGCTATTGTTTTAATGCATCCATGTTTTGATGGTTCGATAGTGTGAACTATGTATTCAATGGTTGATCCTATATACAAGGTGATTACAGTGGCTAGCTACCTATGCATTTCAGTGAGATGGATCATCTACCATATAGACATGCTCGATTCATGCCTTCTTCTTCCATGGAGGTTTTTCAAATTAGTAGTTTGGCAGATTTACAGCTTCTTCATGCTTCAATGATGCTTCTTCATGATCACTCCTTGTTCCTGTTTTAGGGGACATTTCCCTAGTTGGAGGTTTCTTCAGTTCTTCACCAGGTTACCGCTTTTTGGGGGAGGTTTTTTCCCACGTGGTTTTCTCTCTTTCTCCATTTTCAGAGGTTGCATTTTCTTGCATTGTTCATGGGTACCTAAAATGGCCTCATTGCCGGGACCCATTCTGCATTCATCTTAGTTTTGTGATCTTAAGGCATTTCCCTAAGTTGCACTTAAGGGGGGGTGTTAGAGCAAATAATTAATTGTTAATTATTTATTCTATTTACTTAAGCTTAGTTAGGTAAATGCATTTATTTAATATTTTGTATTTAATGCATGTAGTGGTTAGTTGATGACAACACAGGAGTTTGTCCCCTTCTACCATGTTTCGGCTTTTGTGGATATGTGCTGAGTTGTCAAGCTTATCTTCTACCACCTTCTAGCTTGTTCTACAAGCTTCCATGAGGTCTTTATAAGTGACCTCTCTCTCATTGTATTCGCATAACATAAGGCATTGTGCATATTGTAAATACATTTTTATTGTTTTTGCACATATTGTCTCTCATGTCCGTTTAGGGTTTTTCCTTTGTTCCATGCTCTTCCTCTCCTTGGCTTCTCTTTGACAGGTTCTCACATGTAGGTGATCTTGGGTGTCTTTGGAGTTGGCTTTCCTCAACTCCAACAAAAAAGAGCTTCAAGCTAGTGTGGATTTTAAAGATGCCACATGGCATGGGAGACATGTGTCACGACAATGCTTCCCTGCTTGCAAAGTTAGCAGCTGCTGATTGTGCATGCAAGAAAGTGCCTAACTAACACGTGTCAATGGGCATTTCTCAGAGGTGAGGTGGTAGGCAAAAAACTAGTATGTGACACATGGCATGAGGTGCCACATGTCATAATGGCACTTTCCTGCATGCATAGTCGATAGCTACTAACTGTAATTTGGGGAAGTGCCTAACTGACACATGGCAATGAGCTCCGATCAGTGATGACTTGGTGGTCCAAGTGGCAAGATGACATGGTATAGTGACATGTCAGGTGACACAATAGTCTAAGACTGAATGAGAGGCCACCATGTGGTGGTGCCTGGAAGAAAAATTAGAGGGTGCTACATGGCACCCAGTGGATGGTGACTGTACAGTGCTCGTCTAGTAAGGTGCTTCCACATTGCAACCCAGTCAAAGGGGGTTAGACCCAAAATTGCTTGGTAGGGGAAAAATAGAAAATATAAAAAGAATTTTTTAAAAGAAATTTCTCAAAGAAGCACATGCAGATTTTAAATTTAAAATGGATACAGAGCTATAGTTTGGACTTTAGGAAATTTTAAATTTTTGAAAAATAAAGTTCAAACCTAAGGCTATAATAGAGGTAGGATTTTTCAAAAGGACTTTCTGGGGGTTTTCGACAAGAAAATATAGAGATGTTATATCTTGTCAGAATCAAGAAAAGATGAAATTTTTGATTCTAGAGTTTTCTTTTGCACATGAACCCATATGTTTAGGTTATTTGAGGTTTTCTCCTAGATTCTAAACTTACGACCACATTCTAGTATCAAAGTTCATTTTTGATTTCTAGCAGGGTAACGAGTTGAATATGCATAAAAAGCAGTAAAAATGTGGTTATGGGCAAGTTTGGTCACCTTCAAATAAGTTAAAAGGAGGTTTTATTAGCATTCTAGAGGTTTTCAAATATTTTGGCAAATAGAATGGTTTTCATCATTGAACATGAGATATTTCATGTTTGTTACAAAATAATGATGAGAATCATATCAGATCAAATGGGTAGAGAAATGAAAGAGGTTTTACAATAGCAAAAGATGAAATTTCAAGTGGACACATGTCATCTTTAGATTAGATCTGAGAATTCATTCTGTGTCTATATCTTCTTCTTTCTCATTCATTGTAAAGGTTGGTTCTAGTTTGTATGTGAGACCACATTGTTGGATCCAAAACTGTGATTCTACCATTTTCTTTAGCATATTTTGTCTTGTATGAACAATAGTAGTGAAGATAATATAGAAAGTTCTAATCTGTTAGGTGTTTCTATGTTTTAATTTCATGCATCTGAATGTATAGTTCCAAAAAAATGAATACAAATGAGTAGGAATCTCCTTAGTTTCATTCTAATTCTTATCTCCTATCTCTGTAACTTGCAATCTTATGTTGTTTAAGGACAAAGCACTGAGACCCATTTGCATCCCCTTAAGGTTGTATGTATGATATATTTTGCTGTTGGAACAAAGGGCCAAGTAAATGCTTGATGTGTTTGATAGGGTTGTTGGTTATTTTGAGAAGGATATTTCATGAGAATGAGGTCTTTATGAACACCGATGTCTAATTCACAAAGTGATAGGATAGATATGATGTCTGGGGTATATGAAATATGTTCTTGATATCAAAGATGTATGTATTTAATTCATGGAATTTCCCAATAGACAAGGTATTGATCAACTATAGGATCATTTGTTCTTATTGCTACATATTTGGGATTTTTGCTAAATTCAACATCATTAATCAAATGCTTTTCCCTTTCATGTTGAAGAGTTAAAAATTGTTGCCCTCACTCAACTTGTGGATTTCATAGAGTTGCAATTTTCTTATACACATCTCTATTATTGCACAAGTCATTAGGAGAAATAAGGGTTAAATCTGCTTTGTTAGATTTAGGAATATGTTTTAGCACTGGTACCATATAAATTGAAACTGAGGTCCACCCACCTAGGTTGTGCAGAGCCCAAAGTAGAAGAAGGGTCTAGCCTTATAGTTGGCTCGATGTCTAAAATAGTATGTTGTAGATGGAAATTAGCGATCCCTAGATGTATCTTGTTCTCATCGAGGTAATTTGAAACTGTCATGCCCAAACTTACAGGGCAAAACACAACCACAATGTTTTTTTTTTTTTTTTTTGACAACATTTAAATTATACATCAAGGTTCATCTGACATGATGATCAGTTTTGAAAGTTTATACTGAAGTTAGGTTAAGGATACCTTAGTAGTATAATTATTACAACTTAGTGTACAAGTATCAAATTTTTGGAGGCATACGGACCACTAGTTGACTGTCTTCCAAGATTCACAGTCATCCTATATTACAATCTGAGAGTTAGGGAACTTTACCGATACATCACCGTGTATTTTAATTCTTTCATTAATTATGACTATGATGTTGGGACAAATCTTGTATGTTTCCTTACAAATCTATACCTAGAGAGGATAAGTTCATTCATTTGTCATCAGTTTCACTAACTTACTAAATTCACCTAAACTTCAACTAGGTAACAATAGGTAATCATTGGTTCTCCAATGCTCATCAAATAAAGTCCGTATCTATAATCTACTACAATTGCACGTTATAGTTCTAGATGTGGAATTATGTAGATGACTTAAAATCTATGACTTAAGACAGGATATATCTAGTTACATAATTAAACCTTAATTAAGTATATTAGCAATGTGGTTAATGCATATGTGTGACCATGACTCCTTGGCATAAATATACATTCTACGTTAGATGATATGAAACAGTATGCCTATACATATTAATCTCCTAACATAAACATCTCATCATGAAGAACACAAGTAATGTTCCTAGATAGTAATATTTAGATCCACTAGTATTTAGCCTTTATGTAGGTATCATGATATACTTTATACTAAATATTACTACTACTAGAATTATTAATGTTAACTACCTAACAACCAATTTCATTTTTCCAACTATTACTAAATTTTTAAGATTAAACATAATATTCATTGATCAACTTCTTAGCAGATCACTTAACAATTTTACTATTCCTCCAACCTTTAACTATAATAACTTGAATTAATTAAACCTCTAATTTGTTTAATAAGTAATTATTACTTCATGTTCTTCATCTTTTTCCTCCTCAAGTCATGCTCATTCTAAGACATATTATATTAATTAAATTTTCAAAACATATATTTCTTATTTAATTATCTTTCTTGACAATTCTAAAATTAAATATCCTAATATAAGTTATACATGGGATACCCATTGAACCTAGTTACTAACTAATTTAATTAATAAATCTATAATTTAAGTAATTAATTAACTAGCTAAATAATCTATTATTTAATATTACCTGTTAACTACATTAATTAGATAAATATAATTATTCTAATTAGCAGATAGGCTATTATAGGTGGGGATTTCAGTTGGAATGTTTATGTTGTCAATGTTTATGATATTAGTTGGAATGTTTATGTTGTCAAATCTATTCCAAAATCATATCGTATCTTAGACACTCATGTCATATCCTCCAAAATCAAATAGTGGTGAAAATATCACTAAGAAAGGCAGAAACTACATTTTTCTTGTGGCTTGGACAAATGTGTCGATGAAAAGGATTAAAAGATCCGAATGTGCAGAGTCACACAAATGAAACCCATCAAATGGTTTACAGGCTCGATACCCGGCTGACACTCCAACATTCAGACCAAAATTTTAATTATGCCTGCTTATTCTTCCTCCGTAAGTTTCTTGTCAAGGTCCTCTAGGAGGTATGGAATTCTTAGATATGGTATCAGTGAGCCAATTTCATTGTTTACATCAATGTTTTGCAGTTTAAAATCATAGATCTATCAAATTGAGCAGCTAAATTAGATGTGGTTGCTATCGATCTATCTGCGTGCTTAAAGAATAGAGATTGCTCATGATTTCAGTTATTATCATTTTTTCTTTAATTACAATCTTTATTGACTCCCAGCTTGCGTCGAAGGAGGAAATGCAAGGTCAGCTACATAAAATTATTGATAAGGATATTACAGAAAACTTCAACTATATTTGGCCCTTGAAAGAAATTTGGAAGTACAAAGAAGGCATATGATATGTCTAGAAGGATGTGAAATTTGGTGCCTCCTTTTCTGCTAGTAAAAATAAGGGACAAATGAGTCCTATCAATGATAAATAAAATAAAAATCCTAAGACATTTTCCCCCAATGCCACCATTTTTCCTAAATACACATGTATTACGGCCCGACTTAGTCACAACAAAAAAGGCCCTCCAAACTATTCAAATTTTAGCAGTAGCCATTATCAAATAGAGTAGGAGTTTTGACACTTAAGAATGCAAAATTGTTGCAAATAGGACTGTTATTTCTAAAACAAATCATCTATAGAGACTCTAGAAATTTCTTATCCTATTGGTTTGACTGCATATTGTATATACAAAATCTATTAAAAAAAGCAATGAGCTTCACCAAAAATATAGACGTCTATTCATATTCATACATAATAAAAAATATATGATCTTACAAAATGTAAAGAACCAGTTCTAGACTAACTATGCCACATCGTCATCATCAACTGGATAATTTGCGGAAAGGAAACCAATAACATAAAAGTGGGAACAAAATCAAACTATTCGTTACATAAGATTAATAATATATCATTAATTTGATATCAACAATTCTTTTACATACATACATGTCATGTCATACATCATTACAGATTTGCTGATTTAGGATTTCAACAGTTACATATAATTCACAAATTGCTGATCCAACTTACAGTATTACATTTTTCCTTTTTTTTTTTAATAAGCATCAACTTATAGCTGAACATAAATAAGTTACAATGTTGTAATTAAGTACATCTCAAATGACGAGCTCGGCAATCAAACTGAGATGACTTTCCAATGAGCTCTCCAGTGGTTCCAATCTCCAAAAGTTGTAGGACGTCTCCCACCTGCTTCCCGAGATGGAAGTGTGGCCCAGGCGCTTTAACCTCACCAACCATAGAGTGAAGTACTCCCCGAGGATTCTTCCTGACACAAAGAATTCCCCAACCCTGGCACGAGAAGCCTAGCTTCCTGGAATAGGATGGATCGGATGTATCTGGTGAAACCGTGTAACATTTCTACATTGCAATCATGTGCCTAGTAGTCTAAACATGGAATGTAGCTGGGAAATAAATAACTACATATCTACACATATGCAGTAAATGAATACCAAATAGGCATAACCATGAGTCACATATGCAATATTTGGAAAAATAAAATGGCTTGGCCAAGCACTTTCAAAACCCAGAATTACCTGTAGAAGAAACAAAAGCAACATGTAACCATTCTACAACACTGGCAGATAGGGAAACTAAACATGAAAATATCCACCTATCTGTCCCATAATTGCTACATTACACCCAAACATGAGGGGATATACGCTTTTATCAAAAAGAGTTCTAACAACAAATTTATAATTCATTATTAGCCAATCACGAATCAACTGAAATGAAAATACTTCAAACTTTGTACAATTCAACCAAAATAAGTACATGTTCATAGTATTCAACCCTACTTTAGATTTCGCCATTATATAATAATGGTAATCCTGTATATGCATATAAGCATTCAGTGTAACTGCATTTACATAGTTCAGACAAGCAAACACCCCAGAACTCAGTTTGAAAGCTCCCACGATCTCTAAATGATACAGCAGAATACTCATTCTCGCACAAATTAATGGGTTACCAATCCAATCATAATATTATTGGTGCAATGGTGATATAACAGTCTGAGATACGAAGGAAAACACTTTGAGTAATGACAACTCGAAGTCATAAAGGTTATGAGGGATAGGATATACTAGTTCAGTTATCTACTCACGGATCCACAGGAGATAACAGTTAACTCCAGTTCCACTTTTCTTAAGTCAAAATCAATCCAATGCCATCAAATTTTAAGGTAACATATAGAACCGCCATAAAATTCCGATGTGGTCTTCAAGACCCAAAACTAGAATATGTTTAGGTGGGATTCTTCATAGTTAAAGATAAACTCATGACAAGATAGTAGTTTTACAGCCATTCCTTATGTCCTATGATGCTTTAAGCGTTAACATTCACCAGTTAGCAACAATATGTTTTACACTATATCACTAATGGCAACAACTTAGCACCAAAGAACAAGATATACCAAATGTTTAATAAGGTATCACAACATGTTTTCAAGATACAACCATGAAGTTTTTAACCATATCAGTATTAACTTAATGTGTAAAGGATTACATTATTAATGTGTCCAATAATTACGGTTCCAGCATGAGTACAGTATTAATATTCAGCCAAAGTAACATTTTTTGAAAGGTTACAGTGAAACATTTAACAGTTCTGGTTCCAGCACAATGAATAAGTGTAACAGAAATTAAAAAAAACGTTTAATAGCACAATGTAACAGCAAAATGGTCAACAGTGCAGTGCACAAGTGTAACAGCAAAATCGTTTAATAGTTCCAACTTAACGTGATAGAAAACATTTTTAAGGTAAAAAAAAAATCAATTTAGGGCCAACAATATCAGTAATAACGGTTTAAGGGAAACACTATGGTTTTCGATTAATTCTAGTCAATCCTCGAATCATATAATCAACAATGTTCAACAGCTTAAGCACTGCTGAAAATTGAGCACATCTCCTATCACGCATTTAAGCAACTAGGGTTTCACAAGACGTTTTAAACACCATCCTTTTTATTTAAAAAAAAAATACTTTAAACATGGTTGTGATTTTAAAG
This sequence comes from Cupressus sempervirens, assembly GCA_028749045.1. Taxonomy (NCBI): domain Eukaryota; kingdom Viridiplantae; phylum Streptophyta; class Pinopsida; order Cupressales; family Cupressaceae; genus Cupressus; species Cupressus sempervirens. Next base: position 394,950,298 of record CM053786.1, read on the forward strand.
AGAATTCAGTTCGGATGTTTTTATTTCTTCAATGCCTACTAGTATCAAACAACTAGGGACAGGGCATACAATTTTTTTTTACAGAACTACCATTCATTTAAGAAATTATTCCCCATTCTTTGCAAAACATAAAGTAGAGGAAATGTAAAGCTAACAAGAACCTGGAAGTTTAGGCCCGCAGTTGTGTCTACTTCCACTACCTTGACTTTGAATGTGTTCCCTGCTGTAACTGCTTCTTCTTCCTATAGTGCGCTTCCTCCTCTCTTTCTTTTTTTCCCCCCCTTTTGTTTTCTCCAAACCCTATTTAAAACAACTCTTTCCAAAAGGCATGTAACTGACCTAACATCCATGCCCACTCTAAACCTAAAAAAAAATTGCCTATGTTTGCATGATGCCAACAAGGATAATATAATCCTATTTATTTTTCACCAAATGTCTTTTTAACAATTTATTTCAATATTCATATAGCGTTAGAGTTGTTAAGGAAAAAAACAATAAAGCATACTCTATAAGGTCTTGTATGCATTATCCAAAATTGGGGCTTTTCAAAAAAAAAAACGAAACAATCATTAAACAAAACTCATCCTTTAGTAAGTTATTATATTTCTTTTCTATTTGCACATTGAATTAAATGTTATTTCTAAATTCATTTTCCATATTTCAAAGTTAACATCAATAATGTAGTGTAAAATAAACAAACATATTAATCCTAAGTGATGTGTGTGTGGTCGCATGGTCATCCGACACATCCCCTTCCAAGAGGCTAACCTTCTCTACCTCGACTACACTTCCGTTGTAATGATCGCTGCATCCACTCAGACACTCACAACCATAACAAGGAGTTAGTATCGATCATTAACAACTTAATTACATCATCATTAAGAATAATATTAATTGAATCAGAACTATAACATGACATCATGATTACATCATTATCATCATCATTGAATGTAACATCTCATACATATCCATCATAATAAATCATTTCAATTTAGAAATCTAAAACATTAACTTTCATTTATCTTTTAATTAAGTCTAAATTTTGACCAAGTCGACATAGCCACTTAAGCAAGAAAAGAAAGAGTTCTAGGGTGAGACGTGACAGAAAACCCCCCAAACGGTTTATAGTCAAAGGAATTTAACAAAAACAAAATTTGCAATTAATAGAATGTGTTGCATTCATTTTTGGGCTGTATTTATGCAAATGAATAAGATTTTTGAGGCTGGAAATTCCCACGATTCTCCGTCCTACTAACTTCATTCTCACAGTCTTCAATTTTTTTAACTTTCAGCAGTCCATCCTAATTTAACCTCTTCCCATTCCCCATTTTCAATTTTGGGCGGGTCTATTGGGCCGCAGACCATAAATTTGAAAAGAAGATAGTTGTCTAACTGAAACTGACCATCAACTGCTGATACGGTCGTTGTATTGACAAGATGATGCAGAAGGGCAATATGGAAACCGCATGGTATGTTGGAGATATACATGCATATGGGCGCATTACATTTTAGTTTACAATTTAGTTGTTTGCCCATCAATGCACCCATGAAAGAGCTCTGTTAATGGAAAAATAGAAGTAGACGGAGTATGGCTAGGCCCCATCTTATCCACCTAAGTAGTCAATAGCTTAGTGTGTGATGTTTAAGCCAGGCCCTACAGATGGGAGTATGAGTTTTCCTTTATATAGATCATGTACTTTGTCTTGGTCTAAAGGGGAATGAAGAAGTCAGCACAAGGATCTTGTATCTTACCACTTATTCAGTCAAAGGTTGGGGAACTCTGTCAAATAGTTGGCTAGCTTTATCCATAGTCATCACCAATTAATCTATGATATCGAGCATGCCACACATTCTTTCATTCTACCCGTTGGCCCTTATTTTGGAGATTTGAGATACATACTCTAGTCTCTAATACATAATATCCTGCATGATAGATGCTTGATGCAGTGAGGATTTTGGTTGGTGCACAATTTTCATATCAGTGGCTTCTTTCATATCAAACAAATCATATATCTCGGTTTGAAATAATCTCACAACATAATGACACCCTCCATTTACTGCTCATACCTTCACTAACTTAATCCTCTTTGCACACAAGATCAAAGCTTAGGAAAGTCGGTCAAACATTGCATGTGCACCTTATAATCCTTATCTTCATTGATATTTATAGGTAACCAATCTTCTAAAATTATCTAATGCTGCAACTTGGAGCTAATTGTTTTCACCTTAGTGGTCTTCACACTTTGTTTTCCTTAAGGATTAGAAGGGTGAAATTTCTCAAAAGCTTAGAGGGAAATGGTCATTCTAATGCTTGAAATGAGGCATATTTCAAAAATAGCCATAGCATAAAAAAGGTAGGAATTGAGGCAATTTTGATATCCGGGTAACAATATTATATAAATTTATAATATAGATATAGCTAGTTATAACCACACTTATAAATTGCAAATATTCACCCAATTCACTAAAATGGCAAGTACACACCACTATGTTGTATGCTAGTATATTGGATTCACTTTGCACAATTAGAGACTTAGTTTTTCATAGATGAATTAGTTATATTCAAACTTTAAAAAAAAACTCTTATTTCAATATTATAAAAGTTTATTTATTTATAATAAATTTAACATACTATTTAAAATGAATTATCTTAGTTCAATCCATTTGGTGTTATAGAGCCCTTTTTTATAGAGCAATTAGCATTTAAGAGATTAATTATATTAAACTATTTGATATTTTAAATGTACAAAACATCCAACAATTGCTCTTACCAATTTGGAAAATAATTATGAGAGATATTATATAAAACAAATTCATAGAGAGTATTAAATTTTAAATGCATGCACAACTTAATTATTTATTTTTAAGCTAATGTTAATATTTATTTATCCATTAGCTATAACTAGTTTACAATTACTATATTAAGATACCATGATAACCATTTCTATTAACTATAACTATAATACAAGTACATGCTACTACAAAAATTGTATAATATTTCAAATAAATTTTTACATGATATTAAATTATAATAGACACCAAATTTGTTTATTTATTTCTAAACTAATATAATTTTTTATTTATTTCATACTTATAACTAATTTATAAATATATTATTCTTTGCATAGGCAAATACTATTGCATTCACTTCTCACAATTAATAAATTAGTATTATGTCAATCTACCAATGATACCTAATAATTTTTCCAACAAATAATTATCTCTAAAGTTTATCCATATATTTATAATTAACTATATTATATAATTTTCTTTATCCCAACTATTATAGGCTAATTCGATTTGTTATTTTTTTGGCAAAATGTTAGGTGTATGTTAAATTTATATTTAAAAATGTTTATTTTTTTATTTTTATGTTCTTTCATATTTATTTAATTTAATTTTTTAATATACAATTTATTACATGCATTATATTATTAGTACTTACTAGTATGCTAAGTAATATTATATTTGTGAAAGTACGCTAAGTAATATTATATTTGTGAAATATACATGTCAATTTTTTAACTATATAATTTATACATAGTAAATTTCTTATTATATTTGTGAAATATACATGCCAATTTTTTAACTATGAAATTATGCATATTATTAATTTTCTTTCTGATGAATTAGAGTCTTATATGAGATTTATATGATTTTTAAGAAAATATTTGAATTTGTTTCTCTTATTCATACATTTGTTGTCAGTTAAATTTCTATTTTAAAACTTTAATTATTGTATATTAATTTTAATAATTTCAATATATATATATATATATATATATAATTTTATTTTAAAAAAGATTTTAAATGTTTAATCTAATTATTTATTAGAATCTTAGTTGAGTACATTCTATTTCATTCAATTTTTGTAAAGGCAAATATTAACTCACTACTTGATACTTATTTTCAATGAACCCTTTTATCCAGTCCCTTGTATTTTAGTACTAGTTGCAATTTTTGCTATATGTCTTATCATTTATGACAAATGCTTTGAGTTTCAAAATTAGGTGAACTGAAGTAAGCTGATTTCATTTCTATTTGTCAAAATAAGAAAATTGTGTATACTTAGTTTGGGAGTGAAAACCGCTTTTACATTTCATCGTTCTTGCTTAGTTGCCTTTTGTTATTGTAATACTATTGTGTAATTATTATTATTTTAATTATGATATATAGTTTGACTTGTAAAGCTTACATTTTATTATAAATTGAAAACTAAAATTGTAGTTTTGAAACACCAAAATAATTAGCACGGATTTATTCAAAACATGCCTACTTTGTCAGGTGATATTTTAGAGTGCTCATATCAATATTGGAAAAATAAAATAAAACATTAGTATGATAATATAAAGGATTATTTGTTCTTTTAATTTAATCTAATTTAATTTTAAAATAGCATTTTAAATAATATAATAAAAATCACAAAATAGTTTTATAAAAATTATAAAACATAATTATTGAAATAGTTTTTTAACATAATAATCAATTTATTAAATATTTATAAGCTATACAAACACTTTGGTTATAAAATACCAATGCTTAATCTTTTGATAATCACCAAAGTATAAAACAAGACAATTATTTTTTTAATTAAGTTTGAATTACACAAATACACACACTCTTATTTCTATTTTATTTGTTATGTTAATTTAGAGAAATTTTTAGAGTTGTTTTGAAGTAAAATGTTCAATTATAGATTATGAATATTTTATAGTAATATTCATAAAAAAAAAGGCAAAAGCCTACAACACAATGGTAAATTGTGAGCCTCTCATGTTGGAGGTCGTTGGTTTGAATCTACCTTCACTTAACATATAATAATAATTAATTCCAACAAATAATAATAATTAATCAAGGCTTCAGTTATTTCTTGATTAAAAAATAATAATTTTTTTAATAAATTATTTTATATTTTTGTAAATTAAATATAATATTGAATTAACTTTAATGTTAGAATGTGTATTCAAATTCAAAAAGCTCATTTAAAAAGTTAATAAAATTATAAACTAACAACATATGTTAATATAAAGACCAACAACTTAAAATGATTTCTTTTTTTTTCCAATGGAGAAGAGGAAAATATCTGTTTTATTATTCTCAAAATTTTACATGCAACTCCATTCAAAGTGGGGAAAAAGAATGGGGTGAAGAATTAAAGAGGGCATCCCCTCCTTTACAAGAAATATAAAAATATTAGGGTAAAAGCACAAACTTGTGTCAACCTTTTATAAAGAAAAATGCTAACAAAAGTATAACAATTCATCTTCAATCACATAAAAATGGCACTATTATTTATAATTTGATAATGAAGTAAACTAATGAAATGCGTAGAAATGGATGAATTTTAGGATTGCAATTTTTAATAATTATTTGGAATAAGAATTGATATTTTTTATAATTTTTAAAGACAATATTTTACTTGCTGAAAAATATTGAAAATTAGGAGTCTAGACTTATTTCCCTTTGATCTTAGATTATGTTATAGATAATATATATAGTTAGAAAAATCAAAAATCAAAAATTGTTTTAGACCTATATTTTATCTTTTATAATGACTCATCATATGAAATCGATAGCTTTCATCTCCACCACATTTTTCAAAAAAAATCTTTTCTAACCAAAAGAAAAATTATAAATTCTTGAAGATGACTCTTTGAACTTCGACTGATTTTTAATTTTTTTTGATATGATTTAATATTTTTTCCTTTCTTAATCTTGACATCTTCTCGAGTGTTAAAATATGTACTTGTAGAATTTTTTAATTACAATATACTATATCTAATTAAAACACTATAAACTCTATATGAGAATATTCTTGACTTTAAACTCTATAAAATTGTTTTTATATGTTATTAAAAAAAAAATTAATAATAGTAAGATTTATTGAAAAAATATTTTTTTGAAATAATTTTATTTCTTTAGTAATTTCATACTAACTAGTATAGAACATGCATTTAATAGACATTTCCATTGGAAAAGTGTGAGACCATATATAACTTAGATAGAGTGATTTTTCTAGATCATATGTTTGAATGAAATTGATTTTTAGATAGAAATACTCAAATTCAATCATTCTGATAAGTTAGCCTAAAAGGTGACACAACTTTGTACTTTTACCCATTAGGGGACATACCCCCTATTACATAAGAGAATGATACATAAAATATTGTATAGAAATGATATTTACAATTAAGAGACCCAACACAATGTTAAAGTGCCACCTTGATGGTAACCCTTTGTTTGCCTACAATCCACTTACCATAGTAAACAATAACTATAATTCCTAAATAACATTGAATAGGGTTAGAAAATAAGAAACCTAAACAACTACAATAGTTACTTTACAATATAATAAACTAGATTAAAGATTCATATCCTAGTCAACATGTATAATTTGCTTGGAAGCTCATAGAAACTTCTTGAAAATTTTAGCTTTGGATTGAAATAGATAGATGATATTTTAAGAATCAAAACATAACTCAAATTTCATAACAAAGCTAGATTCCAACCCAAGGATTAATTTGGACTAACAATAGATATGAAGAATCCTTAGATGTATTTTACCTTGATATCCATTGTAGATATGTTCATTGATAGAAGCCCCAATATAAAAATTCTAATTAAATAGATTTGATTACTATCAAAAGGCCAAATTTTTTACTTGATTTATGACCTCAAAGTTTAAAGAGTCTCTATTCCATTATCCCAGTGCTACTTCTAGGTATTAAAATATTTGATAGTGGCTTAAAAAATAAAGGATACATAATTGCTAGATTTGAGACTCGGTACTAAGAATTTGCATTGTAAAACCCAAGGTACTTTTTTTTGTTAGAAGAAACAAACACTAGCTCTAATTTTTACAGGACTAAATACCAAAAAGTAATTTCACTAGAATTTGACTGATATCAATTCCTTTTAATGACAAAATATTCTAGGATGGATATTCATAATAGAGAGCATTGTTCATCATTATACTTAGCAAAGACTCATATAATTTCCAATAAAGCTAGACATATAGTCAGCATAACTCTTGTCTATACTAATAGATGAATGACAATTTTGAGATTTAAATAAAGCATTAGGTATAAAGTTAGATAATAAAAAATGTAATGAGGGTTTTAGAGCTTAAGATATAGTGAGCTCTAAAAACAAAAATCACAAAATGGTCACTAGTCGAGTCTAAAGGCTTCCCAAAGGTCCTTAGTAGTAGTCCTAAGGGTTTTTTGCTCTAGGATATCCTCCTTCATGAAATATCACTCTGGCCAATATTCTTCTAATTTCTCAAAGATGGAGTAGAAATAAAAAAGGAACCACAAGTTCCTCTTGTAAGAGACACTTTCTGCTGAGAAGTGATTTTGGTTCTCTATGAAGAGAATTGAGTAGGTGATAATGGGTTCTCCTCAAAAATAAAGCAGGTCATAATTTTCTACTAATGGGATGGTAAGGTCATCCTTAATACTTTAGAGGGCAATATCCAAATTACCAAGCATAATGTCTTCAAATAGTTCCTTGCATAAGGTGGAAATGAGATCATGGTCCGTATAGAAATGACAAGCCACCGCATTAAACATGGAAGTAATATTTGGTTGAATTAGAATGTGCTAGGACTATTAACAAATTGGGACCATAAGCATTGAAGAAAAACATGCCAAATGATCATGTTCTTAACTTTGAAAATTTGTATAATGCTTTTGATTTTGATAGGTATGTCAAAATCCATGAGCTAAGAGGGGAAATAAATCTTTATATGGGTATCTATAGAAGAAGAGTGGACCACTAGAAATCTAACCATCTAGATAAATAGGAAAAGGAATGCTTTCAAACTTGTCACTATAAATTCCATAAAAGCATTCAATGTGATTACTTAAAAAAGACATCCAAAAAGTATAGCCCTTAACATGAGTGAAATAAAGATGGCATATAATGAAGGATGATATTCTTTGCAAAGACACCATTTGGTGGGAGATGTGAAAATGAAGAGTAAAAGTGAGCCGTCCAAAAGAATAGAAATTTTAACAAGAGATACATGAGGCCTAGTTATTGTTGAAATATCTATTGTAGTAGGCCATTTTCCCCTAGAGCTAAATGCTCACCTACCACCCTGATGACCTACACAACAATCAAAAACATTAAATGCAGGTAGGTGAGTTCAAATTTTGAATTAAGAGGAAAAATATTTTTGCCATGAGATAAAAGGAATGAATCTAATTCATTCAATTAGAGGAATAGAGAAAAGAAAAAGAGTTGGACCAGTTGTAGAGCAAAGAAGGAAATTGATTAGTAGATCAAGTCAGAGTTTAGAATACAGAAGGGTTTCAGTTTCATGTTTGCAGTTGCACATGTTGGATCTTTTGTCATTTTGTATGTTTTTATTGATTCGACATATGAAGTAGTGAGTGCTCCAGGCACTATTGCATGCAGCCATTACAGCTATAAGTTTGAAGTTTTAATCTTTATCAGTCTAAATTTTTTAGGGTTTTTTGGTTGAAGCCAAAGGCTCCCAAATTTTTTAATAGTTTTATCTTATTTGAATAGAAAGCAAGCAAGCATACTAAACTGTGTTGTTCCCTTGATCTATTCATGTTTATGTAATATTTTACATTTAAGAAGTTTATAGTTGAAAGCTTCATTCTTTAGCTCTTTTCATTTTAATGGTAGAAATATTCAAGTTATAAGTTTGGTCTACAACTCACTCGCTTCAGTCTTTGACTGAGCTCTCTCTTTGTTATTACTGCCAAGTTTACTCGAGATTCTCATTTTTTGAGCATCACCTTGAAATGGTTACCAATCTCACTTAGCATCACATGCTATCGAGAACACTCAAAATACACTATGTTGAGTTTCCCTAAGTGTTGAGTTGCTCAACACCCTCTTTTGTTGAGGAAGTCTCTCACTAGACATTGGTTTTTGTTGAGTGAAATTTTTAATAGGTTGTGACTTAATTTTTAACATGGATTCATAGCTTTGAGGCCCCACATTCACAGTGAGTTAGGGCATTTTTTTTCTGGGATATTTGACATGGTAGGAGATATAGGAAAGATATGGTAATAGCTACTATCCTTTAATGGAAAAAATTATGATACATGGGCAAAGAAGATGAAAACCATAATGGTTGCAAATGATTTGTGGGAGTTTGTGGTTAATGGGTTCAATTATGTGATAGGACTAGCTCAATATGCAACCCTCTACAACAATCAAAAGACTTAGTTGAAAGAGTCAAGAAGAAAGAATGGTAAGGCATTAAGTTTGATTGAGACAACAATGATAGAGACTATTTTTCCCAAGATTTCAGCAAAAAATTATGCAAAGGAAGCATGGGACATCCTTGAGAGGAAATTTAAGGGGATTGATAAGGTTAGATTAGTGAAGCTCCAAATGATCATAAGAGAGTTTGAGAACCTTCAAATGAAGGACAATGAACCTATTATAGAGTTCAACTCATGAATCTCCACTTTGATAAACTATCTCAAATCAAATAGAAAAGATTATGAAGAGCAGAGGATTTTTGAGAAGATATCGAGGAGTTTACCTTAGAAATATTACAACCTTGTAATGACCATAGAGGAAGCAAAAGACCTCACCACATTGACCATGGATTAGTTTATGGAAACTCTTCAAATCCATTTGCACCAGATAAATAGATGAGCAACAACCTCCCAAGAGTAGTCTTTCAAGACTCAAGAGAATTCAAGAGGCAGGGGGAGAGGTAGAAATGGCTTTGATAGAGGCTCAAGAAGTAAAGGTTATGGAAGGAATGGTCAAAGGAATTCTAGTGTAGAAAGCTTAGAAATAGCAAGTAACCAAGAGGGTGAAAGCACTATCAAAGTAGCTCTAGAGGAGGTAAGAAGAATTACAACTCCAAAAAATACAATGTTGAATGCTACTATTGTCATAAGTTTGGGAATTACGCAAGTGAATGCTAGAAGAAACAAGGTGATCAGTTAGAATAGAATGCTAATGTGGCTGATGTGAACATGGGAAATGCAAACAATCCCATAGCCTTCTTCATGTGTAACATTGGTGAAGAAGGAAGCCTTGAGGTATGGTACCTAGACAACAGTTGTAGCAACCACATGAGTGGTAATGAAAGTTTATTTTCTTTGATTGATAAGACTTTTAAGACTAAAATTAAGATGGGAAATAATAGAAATAGTGGAGATAATAGATCATTGTGATGAATCCCTTGAGAAGAGTTGAAAATACCAATTGACTCTCCATTACTAATGACTAAAAACTAGGCACCATAAATACAATTGACTCTCTGTTAGTATCAATGTTACTAGTGATTTGAAGGTTAATACTATGGGGTTAAATGTTAAGATGTTTTTCATGTTTTATATGTCTAGAAGAGGGATTGGTTAGATAGTAGGGCATAACTTATGGTTGGTCTCCAACCCTTTGTACCATAGTGCTAGCCCCCCTCTTTTTGATGCTACATAAATACATAAAAAAATAAAGACATCTTAATATGATAAATAATACCCAATTTTACGTTTTTGTACTCATATGCATCCTGGTGGCACCCTATTATATTAGATCAATGATGCTAATTTCCCACAAGATTAAAGGTGGGTCCCTCATACTTTATTGACCTATGTTTGGTGCAAGGATGATGTTTCTTTGACTAGGGGTCATTCAATGTATACTCTCCTTATGCTTATACTTCCATTCCATTTCGTGTAGTAGATTATTCAATGGATGACACCATGTAATGAATATGTGTTTACTCTCTTTAAAAATTATTATTTTTGATATTTTCTAGTGTCTATGTAACTTCCACCTGAACCACTTAGATAGGTTGGACTAACCACATCAAAAGGGTCATGTATGGATGACACACTAAGTATTTCTATAATAAATAAAATTAATATATTTATATGTTTTGATTATTATTATGCCAAATATTTTGAAGATTATATACTTGTTTTGTCTACCCTCAATTAATGATTCATAAGATTGATTTTAATATTTAATAATTTATAATGGTCATATAATTCATGCATTGTGGTATTAATTATATTTTTCATTCATACAAGAAATGATACCGTCAATAGTCATTATGTATATTAAGTTCATATTTTTACTAGGATGAATTTCCTCTTGTTTTTTTTGTTTTTTTTTATTTTTAATTTTTTTCAGGAATTGTGATATAATGTCAAAGATAATATTTCTCATGGTATGGGTGATTTTGTGAGAGTGGGAAAGTTGTTTAAGGAACTCAACCAAACTTTCATAGTATTAATACCTAAGACAAAGGGACTGAGATCTCAAGGAATTCAGACCCATACACCTCTGTAACATGATTTATAAGGTCCTCTCTAAGTTCATGGTGAACCATATCAAGCCATTGCTCAATAAGTTTATAGGTCCTTACTAGAATGGGTTTGTCACTGGAAAACAAAGTCTAGATGTGCCCATCACCATCCATGATGTGTTACATTCTTTGAAGAGGTGTGGAAACCTAGGTATGACTTTAAAACATGATATTTCCAAAGCCTATGATAAGATAATCAAGGAATTTTTATTTGATATTCTAACCAACTTAGGATTCAAAGATAAGTTTGTTAGTAGTATCTAGGGTGCTATTAATACTACCTAGTTCTTGGTTTTAGTAAATGGGGACCCTAGCAATTTTGTTCCTCCTCTCAAGGCTTAGACAAGGGAACACACTCTTTCCTTACTTAATCATCGTTGTAGTGGATGTGATGTAGAGAAAATTAAAGGCCTCGATAGGAAATGGAAAGATAAAAGGCATTAAACCCACCTCTTCTAGGCGCCCGTGGGTGATCCAACAATTTTTTGATGACACCTTTCTATTAGGCCTATCTTTTGTTCATGAATATAGAGCCTAGAAAACCCTTCTTAACCAACATGAGATGGTTTCAAGACATTGTATAAACTATAAAAACAAGTGTATTTCTTTAATATGGATAGGACTTGAGGAGGAAAGTTATCAAAATTATAGAATTTTGGGAGACATGCTTACTAGATATAGGTATCTCGGCCTCCCTCTCACAATGAAAGAAGTAACCCTAGAATATTGGAATGAGCTGGTGGGACACTTACAGAGGAAGCTAGAGGGTTGGAAAGGAAAAATTATGAGTAGTGTGGGAAAACTTTAGCTTTTCTCGACCTCTTTATAGGGCATTCTTGTGTACTTCCTTTCTCTCTTTGAACTCCTAGGAAGATATAAAGAGATCACTAAAAAAATCAAAGAAATTTCATATGTTCTAGAATAGAGGACAAGCACAAAATAAGATTAGTTAACTGGGAGAATTTTTCCAACCTAATTCTTTAGGGGGTTGAACATTAGGAGAAATGGGCATTTGAATAAGGCCCTCCTAGCTAAGGTTGGTTTGAAATTGATGTGCTCTTGGAGCAATTTGTGTAGTATCATCAGGGCTAAATATCTTAGTGGTGAAGCATTGCACCAACATAACTAAAATGGGATGCTACCCCTTGGATCAAAAATTTGGAACAACATTATGCAAAATATTGAAGAAGGGTTCTCATTGGGTGGTGGGGAATGTAAAAAAAGTCAACTTCTAGGAAGATCATTGGCTACAAGATGCCCCCGTCAAGAAAACCAAGTTCCAACCTCTCAGATATTTGTGTACTAGGATTCATTGTGCTCTAGTTTGTAACTATATTAACCTTGAGAATGAATGGAAGAGACTTTACAATTAGGAAAATCATGGGATGAGGCTAATCAAGGAACTTCAAGAGATGTTATAAAATTATTGTATCCCCTTTGTCCCATTGGAGGATTCTTTTAGATGAAAACTTATCTTGTTTGGAGAGTTCACAGTGAAATATTATTATGCTTGTTGTCCCAAGGGTGGTGAAGCCTCAAAGGATTGGAAAAATGTTTGGCATCCCTAGATCCTACTACAGATAAATTTCTTTTGGTGGATGACTCTGCATTGGGAAATCCTCAGCATTGATAATATGCAAAAGAGAGGATTGACTAACTACTGTGTGTTATGTTATAATGTCATAGAATCTATTCAAAACCTCCCCATACATTGTCCCTTCTCTTTGGAGGTTTAAAGGTAGGTTCTCTTTGTGCGATATTTAGTGGTGCTTTAATGAGAAACTTCATTAGTTTATTAAGTGGGATGGTCCCTCTAACAACCCATACCTCAAAACCTTCTAAAGAGTCATCCCACCTTATGTGGCATGGAAAATTTGGAAGGAACAAAATAATTTCATATTTTGGGACAAGGCTACTACTAGGAAGGTGGTGGAACAACAAGTAATCACGATATTGAAAGCTTGTAGTGGAATATGGTATTGGACTCCCCTCCCCAAACCCCTTGAATCCCCCAAGGGACCAAGATATGCGATGAACTAGTTGGTGGGACCTAAATCTAAAGCTAATGCTAGATATAAAATGGTGTGACAACCCCCCCCCCCCCCCCCCCACCCCCAGAAGATTGGTTGAAAATCAACTTTAATGGGTCAACCATTCTTGGGAGGATGACAATTGGAGGTGTTATTTGGGATAATATTTTTAAGGTGGTGGTTGCCTATGCTAGGAATTGTGAGGGGGGAACAAACAATGAAGTAGAAGCCTTAGCATTACTATGGGGAATGAGGATAGAGAGAGCTAGAAGAATTAATAAAATTTCTATTGAGGGGGATTAAATTTTGATTATTAATGTTGTGAAGGATGGAGCTGACAGGTGTAATTGGAAGATTAAATCAGTGATAGAGGAAATCTATGACTTATTGAATGGGTTGTTTGAAGTCCACATGGAGCACATATATTAGGAAATAAATGGTGTGGTGGATGACCTAGACAAAGTGGGTCATAATGTTGAAGGCATAAAGGAATGGGATGATGTTAGCCAAACCCCACCATCCATACAAATAATGGTGTAAAGGAAATGTGTTCTATGTAATGCAATTTAATCAAGTACAAAAAATAGCATAATAATATGGAGCCAAGTGAGTGGAAGAACCTAGGAGTAAAAAATCATAAAGTCAAGAATATTTGGAATGAGTTTGTGTTTATGTTTATTTTGGGTTTCTTCACCATGAGCATTAACTGATATGGTGAGAGGAAAATCCACACTAATTTAGTTAGAATAATAAATCTGCCAAAGATGAGAGATGTGTATAATCATAATGGAAATTCCTTTAAGTTATGCTCAATGCATAGCTAGAAACAATTAACTTTGATGAGAAAGGCATCATTCACATGTATTCAAGCCAAATGGGGATTAGAAAATGTGAAGCCTTATGATTTTATGATGATAATCAATTGCTTTCCCAGATTCATTATTTGTAGTATATCTTTAAATGATCCTAAATTTTGAATCTTGTCTTACAATAAGGGGATACTAATGTATACTTGTTGACATATCATTTTTCACAATGCTAAATGATAGGGGTCCTTTGGAATCCCTCTCTTGAAAATATGATCAAGGACTAACTCAAAGGTTCTGGGTGGTTTTTCAACCTATAGGGTTCACTTAATTGAAGATAAATGTATATGTTCACAAGGAGGCTTTTGCCAATTTACACCAATCTTAGAAAATTTTGCATTGCTTGAAATGTAACCACAAAAGAGATATATTTTTGAATTTTCTATTTTATGATGAATGAAGTCTACCAATGCAACTATATGAATTCCTATTTTAACCAAGCATTATAAAATAAAATAAAAGGGATAGGGTAACAGGATATTTAAAGAAAATAACTAAAAGGGAAATTCCTAATAGACATAAACCAAGATAACAACATGTCTGTGAATTAAATTATCAAAAGGATTGGGTAGGAAACCAATGAAATTAGGAGAAACACTTCCTCGTCTCCATTGATGTAATCATCAGTGAGAACTTAATATTAACCAAAAGATGTTTCACATTTCATCAAATCACGAGGACACAAAAAGGAGACAATATGCTATGCAAGAACACAAATGAAGCTTTTTCCAATTCATCACAATAGTAGAATTCTTTAACACATGGTAAACACTAGAACTAAAAGATCACACAATCAAAACTGTTAGAGTAAATAATTATTATTTACACTTTACTTAAGTTTACTTAGGTTAAATGCATTTTTCACCTAGGAGTTTGCATACCTTTTATGTATTGACTTTTTGACAACATAGAAGTTTGTGTACTTGTTGTCAACACCTTGTCATACTTATCCTCTCACCTACCTAGAGGGTAATCCATTTTTCATGGATGTATGCTTAGTTGTTATTCTTATCTTCTAGTGCTTTATAGCTTGTTCTAGAAGCTTCCTAGAGGCCTTTATAAACAATCTCTCCTATTGTAATATCATATCATATTGTACAACAATTTCATTTTTCATTGTTGGCATATATTTTTGCTCACTTCATTGAGTTTCTCCAAGCCCTACCTTTCCCTCTTTGGTTTCTCTTTAGTAGGTTATTTGCATGTAGGTGATTTGGGCAAACTGTAAAGTTGGCTTTCACAACTTCTACATGGTATCAGAGCCTATTTGCTACTTGTTAGTTTGAAGGAATTTTGAAGCCATGATTCGGAGATACAAACTCTAGTTTGTTTGTGATTTTTTCTTCAATTGGGAGGAATTGCATTTTTTTGAGGCACTTCCAGCTGAAATGGACACTACCATTATTCTCAAAAGGCCAGTTATAGTTAGAATTCATATAAAACTTTCAATTTTTGGCTACTGTAGCATCAAGAAATTTTTTTTCCCCCTAGGAGGCCATACAGATGCATTTATTGTAATTTTTTTTTCTAAATTGCCACAGGCAGCTACAGGATTCACTCTGTCAAGTAGCCACTATAGCACAACCACAGTATCACCTCCATGACTCCAATGCTTGTCTTGAGCAACACCACCATAGTACAACTAGAACCTAGCTGCCACTCTGCAGGCATTGCTACCCCGTTGGCTCCTCACCCTCCTTAGTGGCACTACCAAAACACTACCCCTATGACCACCTCTATTGAGTTCCTCTTTGTAGTTGCCCCTATAGCCACCTGCTTGTATTGCACATGTGGCATAGTCTACATGTGCCATGTTGGCACCTACCATGTGGTCGTGCCATGTCACCATATTACCACTTGGATGCCACATGGCACTACCATGTGGAAGTAATTTTTTGCTTCAATGTCTTCCAAGCCATCAAATTTAGGACAATGAAATGCTAATGTCAGCATAACATTAACACTACATCAATACTCCTACATCTCCTTTAGGTCCCTTTTTGATGTACTCATGTTTGTTTGGCCATAACTTCAGCAGACAAAGGTCTTTTTCCTATCTGAAAGAAGCACCAAAAAGCTAGTTCTGAGATGGAGACATTGGTATAGGTATTTTTTGGTTTTGATTTAGTTTGGTTGCCTCTTTTTGTAGTCAAAGTTAGATGTTCTATTTTTCACTTTGGCAAGCATATCTTGTGCGTCCCATCTCCATTTTTTGAAAATGTTATATTTTTGGAAATTTGGTTCTATCATCTTTTTAGAAATGTTTTAATTTCCTTTAGATTTTGCCCCATGCTATTTCTAAAATGCTTTTTGTATTTTTACTCTATGGTGGATATCTTGGGTATTCCAGGTCTGAGGATTATTTTCATGGCATGAGATCTTTTCTTTTGGGTTGTGCTATATGTTGTATCAACTTTTTTCCCTTTCTCATCATTTTTGATATCATTTGTAAGGATCTTTATGCAAAAAAATTGAGATAAAGTGTTAGTCTTGTATTTTGGGATCCTAAACATTGTTTTGAGTTAGTTGCACTTGCACTATATTATAAAGTGCCATGAGGGGGTTAGTTGTTTCCATTTTTGTGCCCTCTTCCTTTGTCAAGTGAGTGTCCCTTCCACAAAATTAGCCCCATGATGTGTTAGTGACACGTGCCTTTATAGGTGTTTGTACCTCTTTCTCACTCTCATTATTGTTGGTTCTTTTTGCAGAGGAGTTTTAGCCCACTTTCTCAATTTCCTATCACTTCACCTTGTCTGCATTAAGGGGGGGTTCTTCTATTGTTTCTAAGGCTTCCTTGGTTCAATGGTTTAATGAAGTGAGCTATGTATTCAGTATTTGATTCTATATACTAAGTGATTGTAGTGGCTAGCTACCTATGCATTTCAGTGAGATGGATCATCTACCATATAGGCATTCTTCTTATTCATAGTCTTCTATTCCATGGAGGTTCTTTAGATCAGAAGTTTTCTTTTTGATAGAGTTTTTGGCTTCTTCATGCTTCAGTGATATTATTCATGATCTTCTCTTGTTCCTATTTTATGAGACATTCCTCTTGTTGGAGGCTTCTTCATTCCTTTACTAGGTTTTCTGCTATCTCTTTTTTGAGAGGGATTTTTCCCACTAGGTTTTCTCCTTTGTCTCCAATTTACAGAGATTGTGTTGCATTTCTTTGCATTTGTACATGGGTACTTAACATGGCCTTATTTCTAGGAGCCATTCTACATTTCATCTTAGTTGTTGTGAGCTTAAGTGCATTCCCCTAAGTTTCACTTAAGGGGGGCTGTTAGAGTAAATAATTATTATTTATGCTTTACTTAAGTTTACTTAGTATAAATGCATTTGTCACCTAAGAGTTTGCATACCTTTTACGTATTGACTTGTTGACAGCACATAATTTTGTGTACATTTTTCCAACACCTTGTCATACTTATCCTCTCACCTGCTTGGAGGGTAATCCACTTTTTATGGACACATGCTTAGTTGTCATTCTTATCTCCTAGTGTTTTCTAGCTTATTCTAGAAGCTTCATAGAGGCCTTTATAAACAGACTCTCCTACTATAATATCATATCATATTGTACAAAATTTTTATTTTTTATTGTTGAAATATATTTTAGTTTCTCCAAGCCCTACCTTTCCTTCTTTGGTTTCTCTTCAACATGTTATTTGCATGCAAGTGATCTTGGTAAACTGCGAAGTTGGCTTTCACAACTTCTACAATAACAACACAATAAAAGCATTGGCTCTATTATCATTCAAGAATGTGCATTCACAAAAATAAAAAACTTCAACAAGAATAACTACACTTTGAAATGAGAATACCAATAGCATATATTATTGCATCAAAATAATGTCCTAGAGTACATATTACATCCATGTATTTATAAGAAATCATCTCCTCCCTTTGTGTTAGGAGTGAGAGTTCTGAAAATGTAAACTAATGCTAGAAACTAATAAAACAAATCTAATTATATACAAACTATCTTATTAAATGGTGCTAAGTAGGTCTACACCCTTGTTTATATCCATTAATCAGTGCATGAGCCTTTACATGACACAAAAAAATAAAATAATAAGAATATAAAGAAGAAAGTTGTGAGATGATCTAGAGTGTTTGAAATCTCTATAAATGGAAGCTTGACCTTCTCTTAGAATATCTAGGAGTTAAAATACCATCAAAATATTATTTTGGTGCTTGGAATGCTCTAAATTAGGAACTGGCAATTAATTATTAGTGTCAGTGCACCTCTATAAAAAGCACACCTATATAACTTGGTGATAGGTTCCAAAAATAAAATAAAAATTGAAGTGTCAAAATTCAATTTGCAGCATCTCGATTTTCTTCCCTTTTAGACAATAATGATGTCTAGATGTTTATTCTTAAATTTCTCTATCATCCTTGCTACTTAACTAGCCTCTGATAAATCTAAAGCTTCATACTTATTCTTTACTACTTTCTAGTAATTTCTAACTTCTATTCAAGTCTTTGCAAAATTTGTATGTTTGGTGTCCAATTCCAATAATGCTTTTTTAGACCTAAATGCCTATCTTATACCATCACTTGATGAAGCATCTTCAAATATTCATTTGAACTATTGGACCATAGATTACACCACTAAAATCTTGGTGTTAGGCTCATCTTCAAAAATCTCAAGGAAAGTGACATTATAGTACCTCTCCTCCTCCAAAAATTGCTCTTGAGATTTTTCTTTAAGCCATCGGATTTCCTCATACAATCTCTCCATTACCTTATTATTTGTCAATATTTTCTTAATCCAATTATCTTTACTATATATACTTCCATAAGCATCTGATACATTTGACCCTTTATTGATTTTAATCCATGTAAGTCCTTGGTCTAATTAAGTACTTCATCCATCAACCTAGAATCTTTGTTCACCATGGAAACCAACTTGTTTGCATTTGATTAGATGTGGTGTAACAAGTTCAAGTTTCCCTAAATTATTTATACTCCTTTATCTTAAAAAATTTCACGCTATTGCTGACATGCTTCCAAAAATAGATCTAGTGGTGGCCCTATTTTCTTTTTTGCCAACATAGCTCCTAAAGCTAACTCTAGATTCTCTAGGTCTATGGGTCCCCCTACTTCATTTAGGTATCCTCTAAGTAGCTTATTCTTCTTATGCAATGTTACCAATTTAGTCTCATCCTAATCCATAGATCAAAATACCTCCTTCATGCCTATGGTGATCATCAGTTTCATTGCATCCACCATGGAATTTCCCAATATGACCTTCTTGATTTGATAATATTTTGGAGTTAGTTCTTTTATTTCAACATGAGGAGGAGGAATTGTAATATGTGCGAGAAGGTCCTGGTCTTGGTTATTCATAATGAAGGCTAGTGTTCTAGCATTACCCTTACATAACTCAATCTTCTTTATCACTTTGATAAGTTCCTTCATTCCTTACCTTGCTATTAGATCTAGATGCCTCTTCTATCAAAACATAACCTCCCTATTTAGCCATGATTGTGTCATCCCCATAGGTGACATATACTTGGCTGAAGTGGTTGGTTCTATAATAATAACCTTTCCCTTATTAGTTTTGTTGGTGTTTGAACCTTTTGAGAAAAAAAAATACTCAATACCAGAATGAAAGTGCTCAAATAATCTAAAGATTAGCTAATTCTCAAAATTAATTACACAAGTAGATCATTTGGACCCAAATTCAATGAAACTAAGTATGGTTTCCTACTCTTTAGGCTCTACTAAACCAAGGTGGGTATACTTAGGGATGATTCTAAAGCAAACTGTTGTATGAAATTATCTTAGTTTATTTTTATTTTCATCTTCTACCCTTAGGCACATACACAGTTTATCAATTTCTTTGAAGCTCTCAAATCTATATGCAACCCCTATAAGTAGATCTAGTCATAAATCTCCTATAGTTTACAAATATTCCTAGAATTAGCAGTTATCTAAGACTTAGAAAACTATATGTAAACAAGTGGTGACCAGCATTGAAACCTTGAACAAAAATAGAATAAGAATGATTTTGAATTTATAATAGTTTTAACATGTAGAAGAAAAATTTATTCTCAATAATCTTTTATTTATACGACTAGTACCTTATCCATTGGGCATAAAGAGTCACTTATGGGTAGGAGACCTTGTTCAATTAACTTGTAATTGAATCTATTAGCTATAATCACCCATTTGCATTCTTACTTGATATCCTCTTCATAAACTCATGAATTCTATTGATTTATTGAAGGATTTACATAATCCATTGAATTATAAGCAAAAATATAACCAATATACACCCCATTTAGAATGCATTCAACCAAATGAACATTATTCAAATGATCTCAAAACTAATAAACTCATAAAAAGGAGACATAAAATGGTGACAAAGATTTGGTGTAAATACCCCTTTATATTATCCTTTTTGTTGACTAATACAATAACCAATAGAAACTCAATAAAGAACCTAGAAAATCATACTGATTCTACATTTCTATTTGCTATCAAAAAAGTACATGACTAAAAATAAACTCCAAACAACTACATATGATGGGACCAAATGTACTTGCTCGAAAACTAGAAAACATACAAAAAAATTCAGACCCTCACAATGCCTTGAAAACTCATTTATATAGGCATGAGTTGCAACACGCAAAAGGAAAATGTGATTTACAGGTGTCCTTTACACAAGAGATTCAATACACCTATCACAAGAGACAAAAATAAAAATAATAGAAAGACATGTAGATCAAATATTCATTTGCGGGTCCCTTTCTGTTACATTTCTTTATTCTGATTTGGCTGCTACTTTGATTTCTTCAGGTGTTCAACTGCTAAGCCCACCAATGATGAAACCTATTATGATGATTGCAAACTAACCTCAACCCGTGGGTTTCATCATCATTATACTATATTGTGAGAGTCACTCTTACCTATCACTATTCCTTGGTTATATTAGTATCCTAGGGTTATGGGATTTTCACTTAATAGGAAGCATCCGAGCTTGGAGGCAATGTGGTTATCAAATATAAAAAAATGGGCATTTTCTACTTCATTGGTCATATCTACATTCAACACATTGCTCTACCAAAATATGTCCCTCTTTTGAAAAGAAAGATGTCCATTAACAAAATGTAGGAGTAATTATACACATGAAACTCATGGGTATAAAATCTTCTTCACCCTCTCCAAAAACTCTACACAGGACTATATATATGTCTACTACCCTGCTATTGAAGTATACTTTCTTGAGAAATTCTTTAGAGAATGATGTTATTATTGACAGGATTCTAATTTCTCCAAGTTCACCCTTTGCTCTTTTCATTACCTTAGTGGCTCGATCACAACTCTTTGCCATAGTCTCAAGGAGATCATAATCCACAAAAACACCTAAGATTACTAGTCTTCCTTAGTCAAAATTCCATATACTGGCATGTGGAGTAAACAACTTCCTCTCTACAAACCATCTTTTGAGCAAATTTAAAATAATTCATGAAGTATTAGCATCCCAGACCCAATTATCTTCATTAAGAAATCCCTTCACTATCCACAACCTAGGATTTGATGAGTCCATTGGAGGCATTCTTTGACTATACTTGCAGGACTGGAGCACACCATAAATTATAGTATAGTTACTTACTTGAAGTTCTTTCTTATTCCTTTCTATAATTCTGCAACTTATCCATGAACAAATTGCTTCACACACTTGCAAAAATCAATACAATCTTCTCATTAATTTCTTCTACTCAAAAAAGGCTTGAAATCTTTATTCGCACAAGGTGGGACTAAGAAAATCTCCTATGTTATACTCTATTTTTTACATACAAAAAGCTTTCATATCTAATAAATACATAGAGTGGCACCACCGTTTATGCTTAAAATTGCACCGTCGATCTTAAAATCCTATAATCAAGGGATGCAGAAAAAGGTGACAAGTATTCCACTTGACAAGTTGGTCAGTCAATCCAATGAGAACTAACCATGTATATAGATCCCTTCTTGATGGAATCTCTATTTAGGCTCACTGGAAATTGAGGACACGTGTTGATAGGTCACTACCTCGCTATACATAAAGAATGAGCACCTTGCCATAGGAAAGTAGCAACAACCATTGATTCAATCTTGATATTATGGATGACACACTACTGCATTACTTAGAAGAATAGTGGTGGGCCCCATATTCACTATCTCATTGTACATATCCTTTGAGCAACTCTTTATAGCAAGATAGCAATGGCCGCTAATCTGAGATCAATCCATGGGTAAAGAAACTACAAGAACTTATTAAGATGAGGTGGGTCCCATATTTTCTATCTCACATGGAGTAAACCACACACATCTTTTTTATGGTGAGATAGTGAGAATCGTTGATCTTAGCTTGATCTAACGATCAGAATCCCTACTACATTTTATGAATGGGGCATGGATATAGAAGACTGATGACATGATAAATTCTATACAGTTAGCAAAATAGAAGCCATATTTTAATTTCAATCATCTTTCCACATTGCTTTGGTTCCACTATATGCTTATTTCATAGCAACTTGCTATATCGCTAATGACGAGAGGTCTGGACTTTTTGATTAGCGAGGTAGTGAGCTCCAGTAACTTAACAAAACTCACCACTGAAAAAAAAAACATGTCACATCATAGTTACCCACTTAGTGGTTCTGACATGGCAATGATATTATTATTTATTATGCCACTTGGGACTCTTAACGACCACTAGGAAGTTTGATGACTGCTATGACATGGGTTTTTGAGTTGATTACTACGTTGCTATTGGTAAGAGACTTGAATTTCTTAATAGCAAAGACACAAGTACCAGAGGCTCCATTTATCTGGGCATTGTAGCTTAGTTTAATAGTAGTCGCTATGTCACGATGGTCACTTAACTAACATCTTATCATAACAACAAAGTGACAGCCCTCGATCTTGTCATGATCCGACAGTGCTCTTTAAAAGAAAAATAGATGTAGGGCATGAAAGCTAAAGAATGTAAGGGAATATTTGAAAAATTTAAAATCTTTGTGCCTAAGTTTAAATAAACACAAGAGACCTAGGGTTCTAATGGCTGTATTGAGAGACAAACCTTGAGAATTTAATAGATTTTAACAACACATGAACCAGGGCATGACTAAGGTAACCTAAAAATATGAAAACTATGAGGAATGAAACCCTAATCTACAAAATGCAAAGATCTAAACTAAATTTTCATCAAAATTTCAAACCCTTTTCGATACTGTGAAAAATTAGGCCAACAGTGGCTCTATCTGGCACTGATAGACTACTTGAGTCTATGTAAGAATTCATAATCTATGGAAGAGGAGACCAAATACTTGACTTTTTAAATGACAACTTCTTTAGAGATCATAGAGCAACACATAGAAACAAGAAACTAGGCTATATAGAGCAACTTAGAAAGACCTTCAAAATATACACAATGTACAATAACATAAGGAACCTAAACTACTATTCATGGAAAAGTGGATACCTTACGAAAAGTATCTCTTTAAGAATTGTCCATGAACTAGAAATTCAAGAATATCTCTAGTTAGATTTCTCAAGAAATATGAATCTTCTATGTTTGTAACACAAATATTATATGGACCAAGCTAGATTGGGTCAAATTTACCATGCTGTCCTTTATCTTCCACTCTAGCATTCCACATTAGTACCATGTCACCTATTTTGAATTTCCTCTCAATGGCTCCTTTTTCATATAAATGCTTCATTTGTGATTGTAACTTGGTATTTTGAATAGAAGACTCTTTCCTTGCTTCCTCTAGTTGCAATATATCATCCATTTTGAGTTTCATTTCATCAATGATATCATCTTCATATAACTGAACAAATTTATACATCTCTTTTAGGTTATTCTATGGAAGTCTAGCTTATATACCATAAACCAAGTCAAATGGAGCACATCCAATGACCCTTTTCATGGTAACCCTATCAGGCCATAGGGCTAATGACAATTTTGAATCCCAGGATTTCTTATTTTCTCCTAAAATCTTCTTGATGATTTTTAATATACTCATATTACTTGATTTTTTCTAACCATTTCCTTGGGCATGATAGGGTGATGATGTGTACACTATAATACCATACTTGTTACTAAAATATTTATATTCCTCTGATCTGAAACACATAGCATTATCAACTATAATCCTATGTGGGCATCCAAATCTGGTCACAATATTATTTAGAATAAAATTAAACACCACCTTACTTGTTACATTCTTAGTAGGGACTACCTCAACCCACTTGGTGAAATAATCAGTGGCTACTAAGATCCATGAATGTCCACCACTGGATTTATTTGTGATCTCACTTATAAAATCAATTCCCCACTACTGAAATGGTGCGTATACTTCAACAGGTCTTAATGGAAAAATCCTGGAGAATTTTAACTTTCCACCAAACCTTTGACAAGAATCACAAACTTTTACAAACTCGTGAGTATCTCTGAAAAGTGTTGGCCACCAAAAACTAGCCGTAAGAATTTTTTGAGCAGTGGTTTTAGCCATATAATGACCACCACACACACCTTCATGCATATCTTTCAAAATTCTTTTAGACTCAATCTCACCCATACACTTCAAAAGTACCCCTTCCATATTTCTCCACCACAATTGACCCTGCACTATAACATACCTTATGGCCTACATTTTGAGGGATCTTTTTTGGTTATTTGTTAGCTCTAATGGAGATTTTATGTTTTGCAAATAATAAATTACATCTTTGTACCAGTCAAAGGTATCCATATCAAAAATATTACCCTTGCAACTATCATCAAGTTGGTTAATTTGGTTTGCCTCTAGATTGGATTTTGTCATTAATTTGGCCAAACCTTGACCCCTAACCAATTTGGTAATTTGAATATCAATATTAAATTCTTGTATCCTATTAATCCATCTACACCTCCTACCAAATAGCTCTTGTCATGAAAAGATGTCCTTCACAGTAGCAGTAGGAACAAAGGTAATGATAGTAGCTCCCATTAAGTAACATCTAAATGCTTTAACCCCTTTCACCAGTGGATATTCCTATTTTTCATTGATGTAATACTTAAGTTTTACTACTTGCAAATACTTGCTAAAGAAGGCAATTAACTGCTCATAACCTTCTTCATTTTTCTATTAGAATACTACAACAATAGTGTGAAATGAGGCAAACAAAAATGTATGCATTGGTTTATCATAATTTGGAGCTCTGAGAACAGAGGCATCTTTAATAGCTTGCTTAATTTTTTGAAATGCACTACTAGGTTCACCATCCCATTTTATCTTAGATCCTTTCTTTAGCATCCTTAATATAGGCCTACTAATTTTTGCAAAATTTTTCACAAATCTCCTAAGAAAGTTGATCTATCCAAAGAATGACTGAATACTTTGAACACTTTTGGGTTTCTGGATCTTGTCTATTGCTTCTACCCTTTCAGGGTCAATCCTCACTCCATGCTTACCAACTAGATGTCCTAGCAACCTTCCTTCAGTAACACCAAAATTACACTTCCTTGGATTCAAAGAAATACCATACTTAAGAGCTATAATGAATACCTTTTCCAATTGTAGGCAATGATCATTCTCATCCTTGGAATAGGCAATGAGGTCATTCTAATATACAACCAAAAATTTTCTCAATAATATCAGCAAAAGTGACATCCATAGCCCTTTGAAAAGTAGCTCCAACATTAGTAAGCCCAAAAGGCATCCTAACATAAACATAAGTAACCCATGGAGTAGTGAAAGAAGTCTTGAACTATTATGATTCTTTAACAACCACTTGATTGTAACTAGAAACTCCATCCATCATTGACATAAGCTCTAAACAAGTAACCCTTTGCAACATAGCCTCCATGTTTGGTAGACCATAATTATCTTTTAGTGAAGATATATTAAGATTCCTAAAGTCAACACATAACCTTATATTTCCATTTTTCTTCCTGACAAGAACTAAATTGGATACCCAAGAAGAATGTCTAATAAGCTTTATGATTCTTGCATCTCTCAATTTGATTAGTTCCTCTTGTATTTTGGGAGCCAAATTCAAATTTATTGGTCATTTTTTCTACCTAAAAGGTTTGGCATCTAGTTTCAAAGGGATTTCATGCTGAAAAAGATCCTCCCTATAGGCCTTTAGGTCATCATATGACCATGCAAACACATGTCTATACTTCCTTAATAGGTCTATCAAATCTTTCCTAATTTTAGAAGGCAATTTCTTACCAATATACACCCTTTTAGGTGTTTCTTGAGTACCCAAGTTCACTTCCTCCAAATCTTTGGCATTGTATCCATTAATATTAATTCCTAACCTATCCTAGTTGTTAAAAATTGTTTCCAAAACAACTAGACCCTAAGGGATTTTATTTGTCTTCAATTGCACAACATCCTACTCAAAAATAGTATCTTTTCCATTTGTATTCTCTACATAAGCTGCACAATTAATTTCTTTTTTTGACAACATACTATCACAGTTTAAAAATCTTAGGATATCCTTATCATCTTCAAACACTTGCCAATTTTGAACATTATTAGGGATAGAAGGCCTAGTTTGAATCTCAATATTAGGCACACTGACAAATGTAATATCATCAGGTTTTATTGCTATATTTTCCAGTAGGTCTACCATCTTATTATTTGTCCTATCTTTCCAAATTATCCCAAATGAATCAAAACATTCAATCATATCCCATACTGCATTTCTATACTATTTTAACCTTTTGTTCTTTGATACATAAGCATTTCTTACTTGGAATACCACCAATTTAGAATCTCCTACAATATGCAAACAATTTACCCCATGCTTATGAGCTAATCTAAGACCTAACACCAAAGCCTGATATTCTACTATATTGTTAGTACAAAAGGAAACTTAAAGTAAAGGAGAATTTGTATGTTATCCCTACCAAAGATATCAGCAAAATGCCTACACTAGATCCATCTTTGCAGCATGCACCATCAAAAAAATAGTCCATAGACCACCCTTATCTATTTTTGTGTCAGCTTCCATTTCCATCTGAGACTTATGCTTGGATTTCTTCAAAGTCAGAACCTCAGCTCTGAATGCATTAATATATATATCCACAAAATTTGTCATACTATCTTCTATATCTTCCTCTATCATGTATATACTTTTAGTCTCCCTATTGACTTTTATAAAATTCCCCTCAATATTAAAAGTGAAAAATGACAAATCACATTGTGGATTCCCACCTATGGCAGCACTCCACTTTCTTGATAACAACATGCCATATTGAGGTGGAATGTCAACAACCAATACAATCATAGTAAGTTCTTTGTTAGGATAGGCTTTTAATCTATATG
This sequence comes from Cupressus sempervirens, assembly GCA_028749045.1. Classification (NCBI taxonomy): domain Eukaryota; kingdom Viridiplantae; phylum Streptophyta; class Pinopsida; order Cupressales; family Cupressaceae; genus Cupressus; species Cupressus sempervirens. The sequence continues at coordinate 394,977,824 of CM053786.1, forward strand.
GAAAAGAATTTATAGTGCCTATGACTATAACTTCTCTTTTATCCATAGCACAACATCTTCCTTGAGTAGTATCCACCTTTAAGCCTAATTCCTTCATTGTTTCAAAAGGTATAACAGTAGTGGAAGCACCAGAATCAATCATACAATTTTTTAATGTTTTACCATTTACTAAAATGGTTAAGAAAAATGGTTCAACATTACCCAAACATTGATTTATAGCATTATCCAAAAACATTTGAGGAATTTGAGACACAACTACTTCATCTTCATTGTCCTTTACCTTTCCTTTACTACTCTTTTTGGGATTGTGGTTTTCATTGCATTCATGTCTCAAATTTGTACCAGTATTCCCCAACCATGCTAAAACTTTATTTCTATGTTCAAGGATCCTTAACAATTCAAACAAAGGAACTTTTATAGTGATTTTTGATAACATTGTAGTCATATCTAAAAAAGAATCTGATGGGCTATCAATGATTGTACTCCTCTTATCATGGTGCTTATCAAAAATACTTACCTCACCTTGGTGATTCTTATCACTTGTAATGATTGCTTTTGATATCTTCTCATGTAACTTCTTCGAAACACTATTTGGGGACTCACAAACTTTAGGACTATTTTCCTTCTTTGGTTCCAACCTTTTATTTGTAATCTTAACCTTCTCAGCAGGGATCTCTTTAGGCTTCATAGCTTCCCCTTTTTTAGAATCAACTCCCTTTATAAACATGTCAGCCACCTTATCATTGCCTTCCATTTTAGCCATGTTTCTAGTCTATACTCGAGCTATCATATTTATCATAATTTGGTCAATCTCTTCCCTAGATGGCTTCGTTTAAAGTGATTTCTTCTTTGGCACTTTCCATGTTACACATAGTATCTTCAACATCACTCTCATTAGAGAAAACTTGCTGTTGTACTCTGTTGTGAAATTGCCTTTGCTCATTTACATCTCTACCATGATCCTCACAGTCACAATAATCATAATGTGACTCAAACATGTTACACCCTCCATCTTCTTGGTTTTCTTCATGCTCTTGACATTTTTCTACTACATTTTAATTTCTAGGGAAAGACAAGGCTACTACACAAGATTCAATAGCATGGGGCAATTGACAAACAAAACACCATATAGGTTTAGCAATAAATTCAAGTTCATCTACTACATTCACAAAAATTTTAGATAAGGGATCAGGGGTGACCTTGTTGTTAGTATTCTTAGCAAGAGGGACATTTGGATAACCATCTTTCCAAGTGGTAGTATAAGGGAAATTTTGTAACCTATTTTGTCTATTGAAATTTGACTGGTAAGGGACCCTATTTTCAATAGGATTCCTATCATTTTTCACCTGACGAATATTTAAACTCTTTATAGAATATAGAACTTGAGCTATCTCACTAGGCTCTTACTTCCTCCCACCTACACCTTTATTATCCTCCTTTCTATTTCCCTTATTTCCAAAAAATCTAGGATCATCTCTTTAATTTTCTAGCCTTCCTGAAATCTTCAAATTGTTTTCCACATTTATAGTAATTCTGAAAGCATCCTTCAAAGTCCTAGGTTCTTTATCTCTAAGTTGACATGAAATTTTGCCATCAAAATCATTCAAATAAGTAATCAAACAAATCTTGTCATCAACTGGCATGGTTTGCATGAGTTTATACATTCTCTTTTGGAACCTATTATTAAATTTAGTGATAGATTCATTAGGTAACCTCTTAATATTATTGAATTCACTTAGGATGTAACTCTAATTTTTCTTATCACCATATTGCTCTTTGAAATAGTATTCAATATCCTCCAAACCAACAATAGATAATTCAAGGAATCTTTTGAACCATTCTCTAGCATATTCAGTTAATGACTGAACAAACAATTTCATAATAACATCTTTAGCCTCAACCTCATAATCACTCATCATATCAAGAAAACTCCTCAAATGGTCCTCATAGGTGATAGCATTGTTCCCATCAAATTTAGGCAACCTATTCCTTATTTTTTGTGGGATGGGGTTAGGGTAACTAGGAATTCCATCGAAACATATTTTCCTTTAGCCTTCTAATTGGATAGGTCTCTTATGTAAATCAATTTTAGGTTAATGATCAACATCTTGTCTAGTGTTGCCCACAATATTACTAGTGCTAGCATCACCAATAGACTTGTTAAGAACTACTTTATGTGAAAATGAGGATGAGAAAGGAGCATGTACCTTGGTAGTATTTCAATTTACATCATTAGATCCACCATCATCTTTAGGCATAGCTATAGATTGCCTTCTAGCACTCTCTAAGAATTTGATCTTATTGTTTATCTCAGCTATAGCTACTTCATTTTTTGCAATCTCCAATTTCTTAACCAAGACATCCTTCTCTTTTATTTTCTTCTCTAGCTCAATATTTGAAAGTGACATGGAATCATGGATCTGAACAACTTTTTCCATTTCATTAACCTTAACACCAATCTCCTTTTGTTTCCCCTTATCTTTAACCTCAACAGTATGCCCTATATCCTTTGCTTTGCTTTGTTAAGCTTATAGAGTACTATAGTTTTTAATCTATTGTATTATAGGCCCTTCTAGGTTTAGGTTTTGAATCTCAAACAACTTTTTTTCTTGTATTTTAAGCTATTCAACTTGACCTATAATCTTTGGTTGCCATGCCTTAGCTACTATTTCATTTTTCTTCTTTAGGGAAGAAATTTTCCTAAGTAATGTCTATTTTTATTCAAAGGAATTTCTAATCTTTTCCTCCCTTTCCTTTTGTAATTTTTTATTTATGGCTTTCTACTCATCCAGTTGCATTCTTAGGACTTCAATCTCATCAAGATCTAGGATAGTGAACTCTGAACTAGCAATTTTCTCATCATTGAAACTTTCAAGATCTAGATGTTTTGGTGCTACTTCTCCTTGAGAATAGTCAGACAAGAAAGGGTTTGTACTTCATTGAAAAACATTATTGCTATTCCTTTTGTCTAAATAGAGTGTATTATGTAGCTCTATAGTTTTTTGGCATATCACTTTGGGTGTGCTAAAAAAATCATCACCAGATAGTCCAAGATGGGATCTAGAACTTTGGAAAGATGATTCCCTTTCAATAGCAGAAAAATGAACATCCTCTCCCCTTATTACTTTCTCTTGGGGATAACCTTCTTTATGCATATGAGATCTTCTTACAGCCCAATTTTATCTTCCCCTAGGAGGGAGATTAGTTTGTAATTTGATTCTCGAGTTTTTTCTCACATTTTCCTGTATGTTTCTTTTGTTTTCCATTATTTTGAGATAACAAATCTTATAAATAATGACATTGATTAAAACCTTATGAGACGCCACCCACCCTATCAGAATGGGGAAAAACTTTTGAATGGGTCACCATTCTTTCACTAAATTCCATGGACAAAATACAAATAACCCTCAAGTCCATAGAAAATATCTCAATAAAACATCTACCTCAAACTCTACCCAAGGGAAACATATATTTTAAATGATACACTGGTTTATGACACATAAAGCATTATTCCCTAGCAGAGTTGTCATTTTGTTGGTGTTTGAAACTACTGAGCAACAAAATTCTCAATACTAGAATGAAAGTGCTCAAATAATCTAAAGATTAGCTAATTCTTATAATCAATTACACAAGTAGATCATCTCGACCCAACTTCAATGAAATTGAGGATGGTTTCCTACTCTTTAGGCTCTACTAAACCAAGGTGGGTATACCTAGAGATGATTCTAAAGCAAACTATTGTATGAAATTATCTTAGTTTCATTTTAATTTTCATCTTCTACCCTTAGGCACATACATAGTTTATCAATTTCTTTGAAGCTCTCAAATCTATATGCATACCCTATAAGTAGATCCGGTCATAAATCTCCTATAGTTTACAAATATCCCTAGAATTAGCAGCTATCTAAGACTCAGTAAGAATGATTTTGAATTTATAATAGTTTTAACATGTAGAAGAAAAATTTACTCTGAATCATCTTTTATTTATAAGACCAATACCTTATCCATTGGGCATTAAGAGTCACTTATGGGTAGGAGACCTTATTTAATTAACTTGTAATTGAATCTATTAGCTATAATCACCTATTTCCATTCTTACTTGATATCTTGTTCATAAACTCATGAATTCTATTTATTTATTGAAGCATTTACATAATCCATTAAATTATAAGCAACAATATAACCAATATACACCCCATCCAGAATGCATTCAACCAAATGAACATTATTCAAATGATCTCAAAACTAATAAACTCATAAAAAGCAGATAGAAAATGGTGACACAAATTTGGTGTAAATACCCCTTTATATTATCCTTTTTGTTGACTAATACAATAACCAATAGAAACTTAGTAAAGAACCAAAAAAATCATATTGATTCTAAATTTCTATTTGTTATTAGAAAAGTACATGACTAAAAATAAACTCCAAACAACTACATATGACTAGATAGAATGTACTTTCTTGAAAACTGAAAAACATACAAATTTTTTCAGACCCTCACAATGCCTTGAAAACTCATTTATATAGGCATGAGATATAACATGAAAAAGGAAAATGCAATTTATAGGTGTCCTTTACACAAGAGATTCAATCCACCTATCAGAGAAGACAAAACTGCAAATAATAGAAAGACATGTAGATCAAATATTCCTTTGGGGGTCCCCTTCTGTTACATTCTTTATTCTAATTTGGCTGCTACTCTGATTCCTTTGTGTATGCAACTACTAAGCCCACCAATGATGAAACCTATTCTGATGATTGCAAACTAACCTCAACCCATGGGTTTCATCATCATTATACTTTACAGTGAGAGTCACTCTTACCTATCACTATTCCTTAGTTATATCAGTATACTAGGGTTATGGGATTGTCACTTAATAGGAAGCATCTAAGCTTGGAGGCAATGTGGTTATCAAATATAAAAAAATGGGAATTTTTTTCTTCCTCAACTGTATCTACATTCAAAACCATTCCTCTACCAAAATATGTCCCTCTTTTGAAAAGAAAGATGCACATTAACAAAATATAGGAGTAATTATACAAATGAAACTCATGGGTATAAACTCTTCTTCACCCTCTCCAAAAACTTTTTACATGACACTATATATCTTTACTACGCTAGTATTGAAGTATACTTTCTTGCAAAATTCTTTAGAGAATGATGTTATTGCTGACAGGGTTCTAATTTTTCTAGGTTCAACCTTTGCTCTTTTCATTACCTTAGTGGCTCGATCACAACTATTTTCCACAGTCTCAAGGAGATCATAATCCATAAAAACATTGAGGATTACTAGTCTTCCTTAGTCAAAATTCCATATACTAGCATGCAGAGTAAAAAACTTCGTCTCTGCAAACCATCTTTTGAGCAAATTTTAAAAAATTTGCAAAGTATTAGCATCTCAGACCCAATTATCTTCATTAAGCAATCCCTCTGCTATCCACAACCTAGGATTTGATGAGTCTATTGGAGGCATTCTTTGACAATACTTTCAAGACTGGAGCACAAAAAAAATTATAGTATAGTTACTTACTTGAAATTCTTTCTTATTCCTTTATGTAATTCTGCAACTTCTTGAGGAAAAAACTACTTCACACACTTGCCAAAATCAATACAATCTTCTCATTAATTGCTTCTACTCAAAAGAGGCTTGAAATCTTTATTCACATAAGGTGGGACTAATAAAATCTCTTATGTTATACTCTATTTTTTACACACATGAAGGTTTCATATCTAATAAATACATAGAGTGGCACCACCTTTTGTGCTTAAAACTTTTCCATTGATCTTAAAAATCCTATGATCAAGGGATGCGAAAAAAGGTGACAAGTATTCTAGTTGACAAGTTGGTCAATCAATCCAATGATAATTGACCATGTATAAAGCTCCCTTCTTGATGGAATCTCTATTTAGACCCATTGACAACTGAGGACATGTGTCAATAGGTCCTTACCTCGCTATACATAAAGAATGAGAACCTTGCCATAGTGAAGTGGTGATAGCTGTTGATTCGATCTTGATCTTGTGGATGACATTGTACTGCATTGCTTAGAAGAATAGTGGTGGGCCCCATATTCACTATCTCATTGTACATATCCTCTGAGCAACTCTTCATAGCAAGATAGCCATGGCCATTGAACTAAAATCAATCCAAGGGTAAAGAAACTGTACAAACTTCTTAAGATGAGGTGGGTCCCATATTCACTATCTCGAATGGAGTAAACCATGCACATCTTTTTTATGGTGAGATAGCAAAAATCGTTGATCTTAGCTTGATCCGATGATCAAAATCCCTCCTAAATTTTATGAATGGGGCATGGGTCTAGAAGACTGATGATGTGATAAGTTCTACATAGCTAGAAAAATAGAAACCATATTTTAATTCTAGTCATTTTCCATGTTTCTTGGGTTCCACTATATTCTCATTTCACATCAACTTTCTATATCGCTAATGACAAGAGGTCTAGATCTTTTGATTAGCGAGGTAGTGAGCTCTAGTGACTTAACAAAACTTAGCACTAGAAAACAAAAGCATGTCACATCATAGTTACCCACTTAGTGGTTCTAACAAGACAATCATATTATCATTTATTATGCCACTTGGGACTCTTAATGACCACCATGACATGGGTTTTTGGGTTGATTGCTACCTCATTATTGTTAGAAGACTTGAATTTCTTGATAGTGAAGACATGAGTACTGGAGCCTCCATTTATTTGGGCACCACAACTTAGTTTAAGGGTAGTCATTTTGTCACAATGGTCACTTAACTCACATCTTATCATAAAGACAAAGTGATAGCCCTCGATCTTGTCACATTTGGGTGGTGCTCCTTAAAAGGAAAAAAGATGCAAGGTGCAAAAGTTAAAGAACATAAGGGAATATTCAAAAACTTAAAAATTTTCATGCCCAAGTTTAAATAAACACAAAAGACCTAGGGTTCACGTAAGGTATTATAATGGTTGTGTTGAGAGACAAACCTTGAGAATTTAATAGATTTCAACAACACATGCATCAGGGCATGACTGAGGTAACCTAAAAATATGAAAATTATGAGGAATGAAACCCTATTCTACAAAATGCAAAGACCTAAACTAATTTTTCTCCAAAATTTTAGACCCTTTTCTATATTGTGAAAAATTAGACCAAAAAGTTCTCTCTGTAGTCTTCTTACATCAAGAAACATCTTCAAAAGGAGTCTCTATATTCTATTGGTCTAAAAATATAACCTCTATATCTAGGGGATTTTTTTGTGTCTAATGTATTTCTCCCTCTTCAAATACCTCATGGGCATGGAGCTATTGATATTCACCCTCCTCCATTCTTTGACTTTATGATTCTGCTTCTTTTGTTGGAAGAGGTGGAGCTACTAACCATTTATCTAGAATGGTGGCCATATCCTATGGTTGTGGTGATGGAATACCCATAGGTCCTTGAGGAAGAGGAGGTAATTGAATCTAATCTTCTCCTAAAGGCTCTCTCATAGGAGTATCTTTAATTTTCTCACTCACCATCTTAGTGCCTACTAGCATAAAGTTAAAGTATGAGAGATTGAAGAAATTAGTTCCTTCACTCTCCATCTCTTCTATCCACTTCTATTTTTCATATTTGGAAGTTTATACTTGGATAGGCTCCCTCAAAGTGGATGGAGGTATTTTTGTAGAACTTTTTCTTCTATCTTCCTCTATAGCTTTGGTTGAGCAGGTTCTTTTGCTCAAGGGGACAAACTCTATTTATTCCCCTTCTTCTTCTTCTTCTTCTTCTTCTTCAGCTTCTAGGATAGTTTTCAGAACTAGTGGGGAGAGAATCTTCTTCTTTTTGAATCTCCTTTTCTAAGTACCCACCATAGTTGATACCATCCTCGGTCTCTTAAAAATTTAGGGGGAGACTTCTTACTCTGAAGTTCTAGGAGGTGAGATCCCTTGTTATTTTTCTTGTTCCTCCTCTTGTTGTTATGGATTTTCCTACTCTAGAGGTTGATCTATTGGCTATGTTTGAGGCTCAGCTTTCCCTTCCTTAGGTTGTTCTTATACTAAAGGTTCTTGGGCCTTATTCACCTATTTCTTTTCCCTTTGGGCTTCCCTTTTCCTCTTCTTTCCCTTATTTTCCTTGAATTAATAAACCTCCTACTCATGTTGTTGTACCATCTTGGCCTTAATGGAGATTGAGTGTGGTAGGTTGGTATGGTGACCTTTGTACCTTTACCTTTAATAGGCCTAGATGTATCTTGTAGAGGAATGACATGTGGGACTACATCCATTTGAAATTACTTCTTTCCCTATTCTCTTTTCAACTCAACCAAATGTCTAGCCCAATGATTCATGTCATCATTTTTATCTCGCCCTAGCTCTACATTCATAATAGGTCTATCATAGATTTTGTCTCTATTGTACAAAGGATCCATGACTTCAAGAGTAGCCTTCTCTATATAGTTTAAATTAATTTTCATTTTCAACACATTTATGCTAGGTATAGACTTATCTTGCAATAGTCCCTTATACAGATATCATATTCATCTATAGCATTCTTCCAATAATCTTCCAATGCTTCAACATGATCAAACTATTTCCCTCCTAGATGTTGAGCCTTCCCTATGTTATCGAAGAATGGGTGAGGGGAGTTGTATTCTTCCAAGGGATATTGATCCCACTCAGAGTCAAAGATGACAATTGTGATAGGCTAGAACCATGTCTTCTTATATTGTTTCATCACTCTATCATAAGTATAAGTGAGTTAGCAGGCTATCTCCAAGAGTATGACCCTGTCTGAGGGGTATCTTGAGAGCCTTTTTGGGCACAAAGGAGTACCAACTACCTATAGATATATGAAGGTCTTAAATTGAATTTAGTATGCACCTATCACCTTCAATGATCCTAACTATCACTTCTACTAATATAATCTTTACATAATCACCTTTAATGAATTAAATGATGGAAAAGATGAATCCATCATTCACCATTCTATATTGCACACTTGGTAGTGGGAGCTTCTTTTTCAGCAGTTGTGGGTCTACCATATAGGGCCAAGAATTTTCATCTTACATTCCTTTTTTTTTATAGGCCTAGATAATCAACTACTTTTACCATTAGCAAGTACACCATGTATGAGGTCATTACTCATCCAAGTTATCACTTAGGATGGTGGCTTGGAGCAATCAATGTGGATCTTTCTGGTCCTTATGGTTTCAATGAAATATAATATCCATGTTTGTAGGTGACAGACTATAGGAAGACCCATGACTCTACTTAGGAGAAAAATCAAGCATCCAATCTCATCTTTCATGTAGCCTCTAGTCATATCCACCTTGCTTACCTTTTAGCCCAAAGGTGCCATATCAATCAAGAATGACATCTACACTAGCTCCTTAGACTCTTTCTCATTATTTTCATATCATCATTATGATCTATTATATGAAATTTGAAGGTACTAATCCACCCTTGGAAGGTGAAATACTTTCTCCATGTTTCAGGGTCAGAGGTTCAAGACTATTTCTTTAGTTATGTTGTTTATGACCTTTTCCTCAATCACATAATCATCTACCAACATCATTATTAGTTTAAAAGATTGAATTGACATGGAATTTGATGCTACATTACCTAACCTAGACCATATTAATGTAGATGCCATTGTTGACCTTTTCTTAGGTTTGTTGTAGATTGTCAAGTTGACATTCCGTTCAATATGGCCCAACTTTGTGTCTTGGATTTCTACATGCCGATCTTGGAATCTTGACTTTTTTGGTGCAAACTTATGAAGGTGCACACCCTCTAAGGGTTGGCACATGCACATGCGTACATTGCTGGAGTGGGTGTCCAATGTGCATGTGCACACTTATCACACATGTGCATATGTGCACATGTGCAAGTGCTCATGTGAGCATTTGAAGCATAGTAGAACCCAAAATTGACTTTCCTTTTTATCTTCGACTACCCAAACATTCCTATCCAAAGACTAGGATATATCCTAGACATAGGGGAGATTTCAAAATGACCAAGGCTCTAGACTAGGAGCATGCTATTGGAATTTAAAACTAGAGGGTCCCCATTTTTTGCATAAAATAGGGCATACATTTTGAAATTGCAACAATATTGGGGATTTTCTGATTGGACTTGTTAAAGAAATAGGTTCTAATGATCGCATTGAACTAGATAGGATTGAAAACTATATTAGGAAAAATGAGGTGGCATGGTTTTATCTTTGGGAAGGAGGTTTGTTTCCATTCATGGAGGTCATTGAAAGGTATGATGAACATGCATCCCTATAATTCATCGACACCTAGAATAATAGGTGAGTAAAAATTAATGGTGTGGTGTTTAAAATGATAGAGGAACTCATTGCAATGATTTGTACTTTATCTCTTGTGGGAAAGAGTTGGTGGAAGTAGGTCAAGGTTTTGGATGAAGCGAGTCTAAGAAAATTATTCTTTTCTAAGGAAGAGCCTAATCCCATGAGCGATGATTTTTTAAGGGAGGACCTACCAAAACCTTGACACATTTTGTGCTATACCATTATGTACTACATAAATATCAAATATTGATATCAAGTGTTGTATTATTACCATTTTCCTAGTCTAAACCATTTAAGGAACTAGGACCTAATTTCCCTCTTACACCTTATTTTTCTTTTGATGGAGGATATTGTGTTCATAGTTATGAGAAAGAGGGAGAAAGGAAGACCCTTTTATATTCTACACTAGGTCTTCATGTTCAAACTATACAAGTTCTAACTTTCCCTCAACTTGCCTCTTCTAGTTAACCCTCTTGCCATCATTGCTCGCCAAGTCTCCAATAATTGTAGCCCTGGTTTAGCCCTGAAAAGGGTGGAAAATAAGCCCTTGAGTAATACGAAAAACATACACATTATTAAATCTAATACTAATACTAGGTGGGGTAACAAAACTATGAGGAGGTGTAGTAAGAGGCTCGAAATGGAAAAGTTTAAGACACCCCCCAAGAAGGAGATGAGTTTCGAGTCTAAGCATATTAGGTTGTGGTGACTAATTAGGGAAGCATTATACATACTCCATAATTCCTCACCATGGTTTAGGTAATTTTTGGGATTTTGGGCTGACATGTAATTATTAATTATAACCCTAAAGCAACCAAAATACTTGTATAAAAGGGATTAAGGTTAGGAAATATTTCAGTATGGGTGATGCAAAAATTAGTTCTTGTGGCAATGTTGAGCTATAAGGGATTATAGATTGTAATCAGGTTGTAATAATTAGATTGTAACAATATTAGACTTGCTATTTGGTGGATGTAGCCTAGGATTTGAGTGAACTACATTAAATCTTGGTGTGTTGTGTTCCTTTTTGTGTGATCTATTATTTTCTAATATTGTTTATATTGCATGTAACTATTATTTTTGTCTTAGGTTTAATCCTAACAAGTGGTATCAGAGTGAGGTTGTTTTTTAGTTATCCTCTATAGGAAAGTCTCATAGTTGAGTGGGAGTCTCATGGTTAAGTGGGAGAGGTTGCAAATGAGGGTAAGCTAAGGGTTGACAATTGTAATGGGTAGAACTTTTAGTTATGGAAGATGCAAATGGAGGACTATCTTTATCAGAAGGATTTATGGAAGGAAAAATCAAGAATTAGGGATATATGTCAAATGATGAATGCAATCTTTTAGAAAGAAAGGCACTTGGAAGCATTCAATTATGCTTAACACCATCGATGAAATTTAATATTACAAGAGAAAAGATGATGGAAGAGTTGATAGAAACCCTAAAGAAATTTTATGAAAAGGCCTCCGCTTCAAACAAGGTATTTCTCATGAAGCATTTATTTAATATGAAAATGAGAGAATGGGGATTTGTTGTAGATCATTTAAATGAGTTTAATACCATTACTAGTTAGTTATCTTCTATGGGTATTAATTTTGATGAAGAAATTAAGGCTCTCTTAATATTGTGTTCTTTGCCTGAAAGCTGGAATGACATGGTAATGGATGCCAATAATTATATTTTTGAATCTAAGACCCTAAAATATGATGATGTGATCAGTGTTATTTTGAGTGAGGAAAATCATAGGAAAACCTCAGGTGGATCTACATTAGGAAGTACTTTAAACACACAAAGTCAAGGCAGAATGATTGATAGAGGAAGTAATTCTAGAAATCATGGGAAATAAAGAGGAAATTCAAAGGGGAAGAGGTCTCAATTGAGAGGATCAAATGAATGCTAATACTATGGTAAAATAGAGCATAAAAAGAAATATTGTCAGACTTGAAAGAAAAATGAAGGAGACAAACTAGATCTAGATAAGGAGGAAAATGTTATAAATAAAAAATTCAAAGAGGATTCTTTGCTTCTTTCTTTAGAGAGTGTTGATGATTTGTGGGTTTCAGATTCTAATGCTTCATTTCATGGTACACCTCATAGAGGTTATTTCATTGATTATGTCTAAGAAGATTTTGGACTTGTTTATTTGGGAGATAACGAACCCTGTCATATTGTTCGAAAGGAAAAAGTTAAGATTAAATTGTAGAATGGGAATCATTGGATACTACATGAGGTAAGACATGTGCCAAGGGTGAGTAGGAATTTAATTTTAGCATGGCATCTTGGTGATGAGGGTTGTATAGTTACTTTTAATGATAAAATTTGAAGGTTTCAAAAGGTTCCTTTGTAGTAGGAAAAAGTGTGAAAGTAGGAACCTTATATCTTTGTATAGGTTATATTGTTCCTTCTATTTTGATTGTTTCAGAGAAAAATGCATGTTTAGGAATAATTATTGTAGTTGAGAAAAGAAAACAAATAGTTGTTGTAGATTCTGATATAATGTTGTGGCATAATAGACTTGGGCACATGAGTGAGAAAGGTATGAAAGTACTTCATTCAAAGAAATTTTTACCAAATCTAAAATGTGTCAATATGGATTTTTGTGAAAGTTGTGTGTATGGAAAACAAAGGAGAGTGAGTTTTGTGAAGACTGGGAAGGAAAAGAGAAGTGAGAGATTAGAGCTTGTGCATGCAGATGTATAGGGATTGGCTTAGGTATCTTCCCTTGGTGGCTCTCATTATTATGTTACACTTATTGATGATACGGCTAGAAAAGTATGGGTTTATTTCCTTAGAAATTTAATGTATTTCAAACTTTAATAAATGGAAATGCTTGGTTGAAAATGAGACTAGAAAGAAATTAAAATATCTCATATTTGATAATGGTGGTAACTATTGCAGTCATGAATTTGAAGATTATTGCTCCACTAATGGTAGTTGTAAGAAAACCATTCCAAGGACTCCACAAGAAAATGGAGTGGCTAAATGCATGAACAAGACTATAATGGAGTGTGCAAGAAGCATGAGATTGCATGTAAGGTTTCCCTCAAATATGTGGGTGGAGGCTATCAATAATATTGTATATTTAATTAATAGAGGTCCCTCTACTCCTTTGAGTTGTGGTATTCTAGAGGAAGCATAGATTGATAAGAAGGTGAGTTATTCTTTTCTCAAAATCTTCAACAGTGAAGTATTTTCTCATATAGATTCTAGAAATAAAACCAAGCTAGAAGCTAAGTCAAAAAAATGCGTATTTTTTGGATATGGCATTAATGAATTTGGTTATAAGCTTTGGGATTTTAAAAATCATAAAATTGTAAGAAGCAGGGATGTTATATTCAATGAGAAAGTGTTGTACAAAGATCTATTGCAGCAAAATGAGAAGAAAGAAGATGATTATGTAGTGTTGGATGATACTCCAAAAGATGATTTTCCAACAATTCCTCATGATGTGTAACAACCACAAAAATTGCAACAACAAATAGTATACACCATAGTTTACTTATTGATGCTGGTGAGATTGAATGTTATGATGAAGCTATGTAGGTGGATATAAAGATTCAGTGGGAGTCTACCATGAAAGAGGAAATGAACTATTTTCTAAAAAATAAGACATGGGATTTATGCAAGTTACCTATAGGTAAAAAAGATTTGCAAAATAAATGGGTTTAGAGGTTAAAAGAAGAGGATGGAGGTAAGAAATGATTTAAAGACAAGTTAGTTGTAAAAAGATTTGCATAGAAACAATGAATTTATTTTGATGAGATATTCTCTCCTATTGTTAAAATAACTTCTATTTGCACTATTTTATGGCTTGAAACAAGTACCTTGGAAATGGAATATGAAATTTGATAGGTTTATGCATGAGCATGGATATAGTATGTTTCATTTAGATCATTGTGTTTATTTTAAGAGGCTGGATTATGATAGCTAGATTATTTTATGTTTATATATTGATGATATGCTTGTAGCTGGGTCTAACATGGATCAAATTAAGAGGCTAAAACATTAGTTATCACATGCATTTTCTATGAAAGATTTGGGGGCAGCAAAACAAATCCTTGGTATAACGATTTTTCAAGATAGGAAGAATAGGAAATTGATGCTATCTCAGGTTGCTTATGTTGAGAAGGTGTTGCAACATTTCTCTATAAAGAATGCTAAAGCTGTTAGCACACCTTTACCTACTCATTTGAAGTTGACTAAGGAGATGTGACCCAAGACATAAGAAGAGGAGGATAAGATGTCCAAGGTACCCTATGCTTAAACTATTGGAAAATTGATGTATGCTATGGTATGTACATGTCTAGATATTGCGCATGCAGTGGGAGTCATTAGCAAGTATATGAATCATCCAGTAATTGAGTATTGGAATGCAATAAAATGGATTCTTATATATTTGAGGGGAAGATCTAGTAAGTATTTACATTTTGGGGGATTTAATACTAGCTTATAGGGCTATGTTGACTCAAATTTGGCAGGGGATATTGATACCAAGTGAAGTACTATAGGTTATGTATTTACTATTGGTGGGGCAGCAGTGAGTTGCATTTCTAGGCTATAGAAGGTTAATGATTTATCCACTATAGAGGTAGAGTATGTTGTTGCTACAGAGGTAGCCAAGAAGGTGATATGGATTTAGTTCTTCTTGGAAGAATTGGGACACCATGAGAGGGATAATTAGTAGTTTACAAATAGCTAAAGTGTCATTCATCTTGTGAAGAATTCTGCTTTACATTCAAAGACAAAACACATATAGCTGTAGTGCCATTGGACTCGATCCATTTTGGATGATGGATAGTTAAAGTTGGACAAGATACGTACAGATGTCAATCTAGTAGATATGTTTACAAAGATAGTGAAAAGGGAGAAGCTGAATTCCTCTTCAGCTTTGGTTGCTCTTCTAGACTGAACAAGAATAAAAGAACAACATAGTCTAGGGTGATTTGATCTAGTGAGAGCCCCATGTAATAGTAGTATTTCTATAGGATTAGTCTTCAAGTGGGAGAGTTTTGCTAAGTGTGGAGCCTGATTAGTCCCCAAGTGGGAAATTGTTAGGTTCTGGTGATTGATCATGAAAGTATTTTACATACTCCATAATTCCTCAGTGCGGTTAAGGAAATTATTAGGATTTTGGGCTAACATGTAATTATTAATTATAACCCTAAATGCTAAAAATACTTGTATAAAAGGGCTTAGGGTTAGGGATTGTTTCAATGTGGGTGATGCAAAAATTAGTTCTTGCGGTGGTATTGAGCTATAAGGGATTACAGGTTGTAATCACTAGATCATAAAAATATTGGACTTGCTATTTGGTGGACATAGCCTAGGGTATGGGTGAACCACATTAAATCTTAGTGTCTTGTGTTCCTTTCTGTGCGATCTATTATTTTATGATATTGTTTATATTTATATGTAACTATTATTTCTATCTGAGTACTCCTAACAAAGGAAAGTGAAAGGATGCACACTAGTAGAAAGAGGAAGCTTGTGTACCCTAGTTCAAGGGGCATGGAGGTTCTGAGCCCATCTCACATTTGAAATACCATGGAAGTCAACCCATCCCCAAATAAAATCTTAGGAGAAGATATCACATTCCCAATAAAGGATGCATCTAAGATTGGGGTGAAGAAGATGGGTCACAACCATGGGTAGGATAAGAGTAAAACTCAATTGTATAGACTAGAGAATTTGATGCATGATGTGTTTGATAACTAGAAAGCCCCGTGTCAATGATTGAAACCCTAGTCAAGTTCTCTACTAAAGTCATGCACTCGAAAGCTAGCACTCTTTATTTTTTGTAGGTGAACAAGGATGAGAAGGATGATAGAAAAGAGAGTGAGATCACTTGCCCCATTTACAATTTCTTGGTGGACAATTGGTGATGGAGGAACCTAATGAAAAGGAGGACCTGGAGGACAAGGAGGGGAGCTAGCCCCTATGCTTGATTTTATTTTATTTTGTTTAATGTTATGGTTAACTATGAGCTATGTGGCCTTGATAAGAAGCATATGTAATATGGGTTGTTGTATCATTTTTTGGCATAGCATTAATGTTAGTGTTTTGAAGGTTAATACTACGAGGTTAAATGTTAAAATATTTTTGATGTTTTATATGTCTAGAAAAGAATTGGTTAGATAGTAGGGGGTAACTTTTGACTACTCTCTAGCTCTGTATACAATGGGGTCGACCCCCTCTTTTGGTTGCTATATAAATACATCAAAAACTTATTATTAGATTACTTCAGTATATTTAATATTTATTTATCTAGTAGTCAATATACATTTTCTTTTACTTAGTTACCAATATGAATATTAATATTAGATTCTATTGTTAGAGGGGATATTACATCTCCCTCGAATTTGAAATTTATCATCCAATTTTACATGTACTTTGAAGTGGGAGGACATTAAATACCTTTTTTATGGTGAATCTTCTTCACACCCTAAAGTCCCTTCCTTTCCAACAACCTTGTCCTCATACGTCCACCACCCATTAATCTTCCTCCCTCGCATCTCTATCATCTATTTCATATCCCTTGAAATTTCTCCAACTATACATAATTCAACTTATGAACTCTCATGCAACTTAGAGAAAATTTTCAAAAATTTAGAATGATTTATACATCACTCAACCTATGAACTCATGCAACATAGAGAAATTTTTAATCTTTACATATATTTGGGCCCCATTATATTGCCAACATTTTGAGCAGACAACAAATCTATCATCCTGGTGCAAATCTATTCATTAAGAAAAGAATCACACTTTTCTATTGCTAGAAATTTCATTTATTGGAGGGAAAAGCATCACACTTTTCCATTGCTAGTAGTTTCATTTATTAAAGCTCTTTCTTGCCTAATTTCAAAATTTTCTTTGATTTGTGATTAGCATTTCATTTTATTTGAAGTCACTTTTCCTTGCACACATGTGGAATATAGATTTAACAAAAAAAAAAAGAAAACATTATAGATTGTGAAAATGGGTCATACAATGTGATCTAAAATGTTGATGGTAACAACTTTCATACAACAGAATCTATCAACAACAACAATCAACATTTTAGTTTCTAAATATGAATTGTGGAGTTTGATCTTTAAGATTAATGATAAAACTCTTATATAATGGAATCTAAAATTAGCAACAGTCAATGGAATCTAAAATCAGCAACAGTCAACATTGCATATCATAAAAAAGAATCCTAAAATGTGATTTTGAATGTCCATACAATTATATCTGAAATCAACAATGTTCAAGCTATGATTTCAACCTATATTATAGATTTTGGAAATACATCATAAAATATGATCTCAAATTTTATGGTGTCGAATATTGATGAACAAATCTCTTATAGAATACAATTTAAAAACAACACTACTCAACATAATAAATCATATCCTATATGATTGCAAATATCAGTGGTTATACTGTGATACTAAGGAATCCATAAAGAAGAAGTCAAGATATAGTTTTTAAATTGGAATGCAAATAAGTAAAATGTAAATTAGAAATAACTTTATTATATATTAGAACAAGAAGATCAATTGTATAAGACATTGGAAATTTCTCTTCAAACTGTTAGTAGAATGCACAACCTAAACCATTTATAGAACTTTCATCTAGCCAGGAAGTCAACTAATGTTTAAGGTGAACCAACAAACATCATATGCAATATTTAGAATATTATGATAAACAGGAGAAATTCCACATTCTAGTAAATAGGAAAAAGAAATTCCAAACCATGGTGATTGTGTTCAAAAATTTCAACACAATTGAAGAGCATTATAGAAGCTCAAGTGTTATTTTACTCTAGTAGTATGCAAAAAATTAGAGAGAGGGCAAAGAAAATCGCTAAACCTCTAAATGGCCCCATTATTATAGTGTGGGAATTGAAATTTTTCTTATCAGATAGAGACTTTAATGGCCAAGCTATATTGGGCAGTGCTATCATAGAACTTGTTCCAGAGCATGGCTCCACCATATTGCTCAGATTCCTTGACTTCGGGACACACGTCGATGATGAGTTCATCAGCAAGAATGAAACTAACATTGTAGGTAGCCTTAGTGGAGACTAGAAGGCCAAGGAAAAAGCTAAATTTTTGAGTGGTCTTATTAGTGGTGGTCCACTATTTATATGCACTCAACAAACTTGTAGCATTCCCATTAACCTACTGGCAGGAGGGATAGTTGTAGAACTTGATCAACATGTAATAAAATAGTCTAGTTTGCAATGCATTTATCTGTGGAGTTTGTTGAGTGCCCGCCAAGACCAATAGTGTGGAAGGTGGGCAATGAGGAAAGGCACTAAGATACACCTACAAAATTGAAATATAGATACATTGATTCAAATGATGAATAGTAATTATAACCAATTATTTCATTAGAAGGATTGCATTTAAACAAAACCTTAAAATTCTAAAAAATAAAATAAATAGAAACAATATGGGTATACTATGTAGTTTTTGAGTTAAATTTGTTTTTTTGAGTTTTATGAGTAGTTTACAGATGAATTTTTGTAAACAATGAGTATTGCATAGGTTAATCTTGAGAGCAATATCACAATTTCACTTTTTGCAAAAAATATTGCAATGAGCTTAAGGCACTTTTTTTATAAGCAATGAGTACTCCATAAGAGGGAAAACATCGGGGCAATTGAGGAAACCCTAATTAGGGTTATGGTTCTCTCACTGGGAATGCTTGGAAATGGATTCAAGTGTTTGATTAATGAGTGTGCATCTAAGCTTATCGACTGGAGTATTTATATAGGAAACTAGACAGATGCATTTTTTTTCTTTTCAGTGTTTTAGAATTGAAATTAAATTGTGCTTTTTATGAAAAAGCTAAAATATAAAATGTTGATTTTATTGATTCAGATTTAGAATCGATATTGAAATGATATTGAATGTTATATACATTATATAGTCTTATTTTCTCATTAAACTAATTTATAGAAACTAACCTAATTAATGTAATAACATTTCCCCTTATTACATTAATCCAACAGATCTAACATTCTCCTTATTATAAACCCGCCTAATTAATGTAATAAGTCCAACATTCCCCCTTATTATATTAATTCAATAAAAGTGAAAGCCTTCACCAATATTATTCTTCTAGAAACTTTGATGAAACTCCTTCACCAACATTTCAAAGTAGAGTTTCTCTTTGCAACCTTAGATTGCAAATCTTAATCTTGAAGGAGTGTGCCTAATGCCTCCTTTGGTGCTACACATGAGACACCTTTCCTTTGAAAGTAAACATCTCCTCCAAATGTGTCTAACACCTCCTTAGAAACAATCACCACTAATATGTCATGAATGCATTTCCTTCAAATCTCCTCCAAGTGTCTCTAATGCCATTCTTCAAACTCTACCCCCCCTTCATTCCATAGAATTAAAATCATGCAACCAAGCCCCTTTGTTTCTTCAGAGACAAAAATAGGTGCTTCTCATGTAGTAATCATCATCTTTGAGTGAGAAGCTAGCTTGAGATGATAAAAATCCTCCAACCTCCATTGCCTCCAGCCTCCTATTTTATTTACAAAAAATAGGGTTTGGTCATCCAAAATTCATTAAATGTACTCTTCTCCCCATGGATCAACCCACTCTAATACCAAATGAAAGAGTTAAAATATAAAATGTTGATTTTATTGATTCAGATTTTCTAAATACATATGGATACAAACAGAATTGATACTGAAATGATATTGAATGTTATATACATTGATGTTTGGGCATCTTTATCTAGCCTTATTTTCCCTTACAACAACCACTTATGGGAATCCAACAACTATATATTGAACTAATTTATTTTTCTAATCTAAAACTAACCTAATTAATGTAATCAATCTAACATTTTATTGGAGAGGTACAATCTGAAACATCTAAAATAAGTGAATAGAATCGTAACTTGATGCCATGTTTTCCATATAATCATGATTTCAAGTTGTTCTACCATCAACTCATTCATTATCATGATTTCATCCATTGCTTATGCTTTCTTTCCATTGCACGATTCGGTGTATTTACTGGTAAGTCCTTTTTAATATGGAGGCATTTTGTGTTTTGTTTATTGTACTCTCGAGGAAAAAGGAAATAATCTATTTTTCCATAGTGAATGGACAATTTTAGAAAAGGGTTGAGTTTTTTTGTAGTGATCAGAGCTTTCATTTTGTTATGTTCCTCACATGGTCTTTGAGATTTGGTTTAAAAGTGGTGTTATGAAAAATGATTTCCTCGAGTAAGAATATCACACAACGTATCAAATTTCTTGATGCAAGTTGAAGAAGGAATAGTTCAAGATAATCAATAAGATATTTGCCAAAGTTTAATTTCTAATCCAATAGCCAATGGATGAGACTCAAAACTATAAGAATTTGTTTAACAATATTGCTTATTGTCAATATGCATGAAAACTAAGGCTAGTGGGAATTGGAAAATCATGTTTCAACATTACATATTATGATTTGATTTATTAGTTAAAAGTGTTGAATAATCAAAGTTGATATATTTTTTCCAAGCTTAATTTTTTCTTTAGTGTGTAATATTTAAAGGTGGTTGTTTAATTGGTAAAACTCATCAAACTATTGAAGATAAAACATTTCTAGGGCTTTTCTCTATTTCATTTTCTTATATAACAAAAAGAAGAGTCTCCAATAAAAATTTCATTTATTTTTCTTATAAGTTTGCAAGTCATAGAGAACATATATCTATTTAAAAAATAAAATTATAGATTTTCTAAATTGTAGTTTCCTTAAAACTCAAATATGAGTTTTGGAGATAAATTTGTGAAAAATAAATCACAAATTAAAAAAAAAAGCCTCGGCACATGAAGGTGTCGAGTGACAGTTTTTGGTCGGCATGTTAAGGAGCCGAGTGGCAGGAGGTTGCCAAGTGAGCTCGGCACCTAAAGGAGTTGAGTGAGCTTGACACTCAAAGGGAAACTTGGCACCAATGGATGCTAAGTGAGGTTAGCTTCAACTATAGATAAAATACCAAGCCAAGTAACCAGGTTTATAATGTGAATAATTTCACTACTAAAACCAAAGAGCCAAAACTTAAAATATTCAAAAATAATCTTCTCAAATGCAACAAATAAGGAAAGAGAAATGGATTCACATATGCCTACTTGCTTTCTATTCAACTTTGAATTAAAACATTACAAAATCTAGGAGCATTTAGCTTCAACCAAGAAAAATCTAAAATAACCCTAAAAATTTAAACTAATAAAACTTCAAACTTTAAACTTTGAACTTGCATCTCTAATGGCTGCATACAATAACACCTAGAGCAATCACTTCTTCTCAGGTTGAAACCAATAAAATACAAACTTAAAGAATGACCAAAGAATAAATATGTGCATCTGTAGGTACAAAATGAACTTCTTTCTATCTCTGCACTCTAATGATTGGATCTGCTAATCACTTCTTTTTCTCTGTAGCTTCTAATCTCTTTAAAAATGGCTCTCACTCTTTGTCTAGTTGAATGAATCTAATCATTCCTTTTTCTTCTTCTAAACTAAAATGTTTTTCCCTTTCATTTTTCAAACTCACCTATTGGTAATAAATTTTTTGAATGCTCTACAATCTATCAGGTGGTAGGTGGGCATTTGGCTCTAGGGGGCAAGACAACAACTGCATTAAATTCCACCACTCCCCCTTTGTCCCAAGCCAGATAAAAAAAGGATCACTGCTAATCCACATCAACTGCACAAAGACATTCTCTTAGGTGTAAAAAAGTTCCAATGCCTAATGGCTTTATGAAAATGTCTGCTAGCTACTGCTCAAACTTACAAAATTCCATTTTAATATCCCCATTCTCCACCAACTCTCTGATGAAGTGATATCTGATCTCAATATACTTGCTTCTACCATGAAAGACTAGATTATTGGACAATGCAATTGATGAGATGTTGTCACAATAAATTGTGGTTCCATCCTCTTGCCTTTCATTCAAATCTGTCAAGATCCTCCTTAACCAAATAGCCTGACATGCTGCTGCATTTGCTGCTATATGTTCAACCTCTACCATAGATTGAGCAACAACAGGTTGCTTCTTGGATGCCCATGAAATTGTACCTGATCCCATATGAAATACATATCCGAAAGTGCTCTTCCTATCATCTATACTTCTAGTCCAATCATTATCAGTATAACCTATCAACTTAAATTCATTTGCTGCAGTATAAAAAATCCCAAATCCCTTGGTACCTTTCACATACCTTAGGACCCTTTTTCCCGCTTGCTAATGGGAATCCTTTGGTGTTTCAATAAATCTAGAAATCAAACTTACTACATGCATGAAGTCTGACTAAGTTGCAGTCAAATACATTAAACTTTCAACCATACTCTTGTATAGTGTCAAATCCACTATCTTGATAGAGTCTTCCTTGCTCAACTTCAAACTTGCTGCTGTTGGTGTGAGGGTTGCCTTACTATTCTATATTTTGAATCTCTCTAAGATCTTCCTTGCATATTTTTCTTGAGAGATGAAGATGCCATTTTTCATTTGTTTTACTTCTATGCCTAGAAAGTACTTCAAGAGACCTAGGTCTATCATTTAAAACTCATTTTTCATGGCCTCTTAGAACTCACCAATTAGAACCTTATTATTACCAATAAAAATCAAATCATCTACGTACAAGAAAATAATCAACACATGTCCATTTTCTACCTTGATGTAGAGAGTATGCTCACCATTGCTTTTTCTAAAGCCATTTCTCATCAAATATGAGTCAATCCTACTACACTATGCCCGTGGAGCTTGCTTGAGCCCATAAAGAGCTCTTTTCAATCTATATACTTTGTGTTCTTCACCTACAACTTCATAACTAGGTGGCTACTCCACATAGACTTCTTCTTTCAATATACCATTTAGGAAGGTGGACTTCACATCCATTTGAAATACCTTTGATTTGTGTTGAGCTGCAATTGCTATGACAATACACACAGTTTCCATTCTTGCAATCTGGGCATATGTCTCATCATAATCTCTGTCATACTACTATTTGTACCCCTTGACTACCAACCTTGCCTTATGCCTATCAATCTTGCCTTTGGCATTGCATTTGGTCTTGTAGACCCATTTCACTCCAATCACTTTCTTTTTGGGAGGAAATTTAGTTATCTCCCATGTCTCATTCCTTTCTATAGCATCTATCTCCTCATCCATGGCCTTGCATCATTTATTCTCCTTAATAGCTTCTTCAAAATATATTGGATCACTATGAGAAAATAATGCAAAATTAACACTCTCATCATAATCTTCATACCTTTCATCTTGGTATATCTCCCTAAGACTCTTGGTCTTTCTTGGTAATAGGGAGGAGAGTGTGGGATCAAAATCTTTACTATTGTTGCTTTGCTGACCAGCTCGATCTTCACTATTACTCGATACTGACACTCAGTCATGCCTAGAGGAGCTCGGCAATGACTAAGGCTACTTTCCTTTTCTTCTATCTACTCCTTCTTCTTATTGTTCATCAACATCTTCTTCATTCATAAATGGCACTTTACTTGAGGTGCTCGATGATTCATCAATTGGTCCATACCATGACCGATTTTCAAGAAATTCCACATCTATTGAGAGAATCATCTTATTATTCAATGGATCATACAATCTATATGCCTTTGATTTTGAGTTTTACCTTGTGAAGATGCACTTCACACCTTTTTCATCCAATTTTTGCCTGTACTCTTTAGGCACATATGCATATGCAACACATCCAAACACCCTTAGGTGTTCAACTATCCATCTTTCTCATGACCATGCTTCCATTGGAATTCTATCACACACTACCTTTGAAGGACACATATTAATTAGGTAAACTGCTATTGCCACAACCTCTCTCCAAAATTTAGTAGGGATACCTTTCTCTTTCATCATGCTCCTTTCCATTTCAACAATGGTCTTGTTCTTTCTTTTAGCTACTCCATTCTGCTATGGTGTATAGCTGGTTGCGAGCTCTTTCTTTATACCATGCTTCCTGCAAAAATTTACAAAAAGAATTGGAGGTATACTCCCCTACTCTATCTGACCTTAGGACTTTGATATAGTGTCCACATTCTCTTTCAGCTTGGGCTTTAAACTCAAGAAACTTATCAAATGCTTCAGATTTAGATTTCAAAAAATAAACCCATGTCCTATGACTGAAATTATCAATAAATTTCATGAAATAAGTACTCCCCCCAATGGAAGTAACTTGTATAGGACTGACTAGGTCAGTATTCATTAACTCTAATGGATATCTAGCCCTCCTAGAATTTCCAAAATTAAAGGGAAGCCTATGTTTCTTACCCAAAATAGAAACCTCACACTTGTCACATGAATTTCCTATTCGTGGTAAACCTTTTATCATTCTTTTATTTGACAACAAATTTAAACTAGCATAGCCAAGATGACCATACCTAAGATGCCATAGCCATGAAGGGTCTTCAATCACACTCCTTAGAGCTGATTTTGTGTGAGGTGTAGCACCAACTTCAGATGATAAACATGTCTCTATCCTCAAGGGAAACATTCGGTTCTTTGTCATTTGAACTGCTGCAAGTAAGTTCTTTCTCGCATCCTTTTCATAAATGGCACATGTGTCATTCTCCATCAACACTTTGTATCCATTTTGAATGAGTTGACAAATGATCATCAAATTATGCTTCATACTAGGGGCAAAATTCACATTTTGTATTTTCTTCTTCTCACCTTGCTTGGTGCAGACCATAATAGATCATTTGCCCACTACTGGTAGGGTTCCATTATTACCCATTTTAATCTCAGATTTTACACTCTTGTTAATGAATGAAAAAAAGGTTTCACTACCACTTGTGTGGTTGCTACATCCACTATCAAGCTACCAAACCTCAAGGCTTCCTTGTTCACCAACATTTCACATGATGAAGGTAGTGGCATTGTTTCCACTTTCCATGTTCACATCAGCCACATTTGCTTGTCCTAACTGATCATTTTGCTTCTTCTAGCATTCACTTGTGTAATGCCCATACTTATAACAGTAGTAGCATTCTACATTACTCCTATTTGAGTTGTATTTTTTCTTACCTCCTCTTAAAGTATTTTGCGAGCTACTTGCTCCATCTGCTCTTCCTGAGCTTTCTACTGTAGCATTTCTTTGTCCTCTATTACCTCGGCCTCTACCTCTAGAGCTTTTGCCTGAGTCATTTCTTCCTCTCCCCCTTCCTGTTGGATTTGATTGTGCCTTGAATGCTTTCTCTTGGGAAGAAGAAGACATATATCTATTGATCCTATGCTCATGGGTTTGAAGAGTAGCCATCAACTTATCCATTGTAAAAATAGTGAGGTCTTTTGCCTCTTCTATGGTCATATTTATGAGGTAAAATCCTCAATATATTTTCCACTATCCTTTGCTCTTGATAGTCTTCTCCATTTGACTTCAGTTGGTTAATCACATTAGAGGTCCTTGAACTGAAATATGCAATCGATTCATTTTCCTTCATTCAAAGGTTCTCAAACTCCCTCCTTATATTTTGTAGCTTTACTGTATGGACTTTATTAGTCCCCTTGAAGTTTTTCTCAAGGATATCCCATGCTTCTTTTGCATAATTTTCTGCTACAATCTTGGGAAAAATAGTTTCTATCATTGCTACCTCAATAAGACTTAATGCCTTTGCATCCTTTCTCCTTGACTCTTTTAGCTAAGTCTTCTATGTATTTGTGAGAGTAGCATATTGAGTTGGGCCTGTCACATCATTGAACCCATTAATCACAAATTCCCATAAATCATTTGCAACCATTATGGTCTTCATCTTCTTTGCCCATGTATCATAATTTTGTCCATTGAAGGGTGGTGGCTACTGCCATATCTTTGCTACATCTCTTGCCATGTTAAATACCCTAGAAAAATTGCCCTAACTCACTGTGGATGTGGGGCCTCAAAGATCTGATACCATGTGAAAAATAAATAACAAATTAAAAAAATTTGCTTGGCACGTAAAGGTGTTGAGTGATAGTTTTTCTTAGCACCTTAAGGAGCTAAGTGAGCTCAACACTCAAAGGGGGACTCAGCACCAATGGATGTTGAGTGAGCTCGGTTTCAACTATAGAGAAAAGATCAAGCTGAGAGACTAGGTTTATAATGTGAATAATTTCACCATTAAAACTAGAGAGCCAAAACTTAAAATATTCAACACTAATCTTCTCAAATGAAACAAATAAAAGAAGAGCAATGGATTCACGTATGCCTTCTTACTTTCTATTCAACTTTGAATTTAAAAATTACAAAATCTAGGAGCATTCAGCTTCAACCAGGAAAACCCTAAAATAACCCTAAAACTTTAAATTGATAAACCTTCACACTTTAAACTCCAAACTTGCAACTCTAATGGCTGTATACAATAACACCTAAAGCAATCACCGCTTCTCAGATCAAAATCAATAAACTAGAAACTTACAAAATGACCAAAGAAGAAATACATGCATCTACAAGCACAAAATGAACTTCCTTCTATCTCTACATTTTGACGAATGGATCTACTAATCACTTCTTTTTCTCTGCAACTTCTAATCTCTTCAAAAATAGCTCTCACTCTCTATCTGGTCGAATGAATCTAATCATTCCCTTTCTTTTTCTTTTGACCTCAAACATTTTTCCCTCTCATTTTTCAAACTCACCAAACAAAAATAATTTTTTTGAATGTTCTACGATTTGTCAGGTGGTAGTTGGGCATTTGGCTCCGAGGGCAAGACAACCACTGCATTAAATTCCAACAACATCTATTATTTTTGTAAAAAATAAGAACATGGTTTTCAACTTATTATAGTTTAAATTTCACCTATGACTGCAACTCATTTGGAACAATTATCTCTTGATGGTGACATAGCATCATAAGATAGCAATAATCATAGAAAATTATTCTCATAAATATTTGAAAAGAAATCTTGTAATGGATATATATTATTTAGAAAAAAAGAATAAAGTTTTTGATAAGATAAACAAGCTCTGAAGGGACCTTGAAACCCTTTAAAAATCAAAAAAATTTAATGAATCCCAAACCAAAGAAAACCAAGAAAACCAAGAACAAGAACAAAAACTGGAGACTGGCCAGTAGTCACCACGGAAGGAGTTGAAGGAGCAACCTTCTTGAAAATGCTAGGAGAAGAAAGAATCTAAGAAGAGTTCTCAACATCCTTCTCATGCGTGCAGTGGTCTTCCAAGACCCCATTCCACCAAGAAGTGGACAATTTCAGTCTAGATTTACCTGAAGAGCACCTGGCAGCTAGGTGACTAGTCAAGTGGCAATTCTTGCAATGAAAGGGGATACCCTCATAGTCTAGAAGAATATTCCAAGAACCAAGAGGAGAATCCACCAAAATCATATCTAGGAGTCACTTAGAAATTTCAATCTCAATAAGAATGCAAGAAAATGTTGATCGATACAAGCCAACAGTATCTGAGTTAGATTTCACAAAGTCTCCAAGCACATTCCCCACCTCCACTAGGAAAGGTTTCAGCCAAAGATGAAGGGGAATGTTTAGCAGCCTTACCCACAGAGGGATCTTATTAAAAGTTTCAATCGAAGGGTTGAAATTCTTATGCAAAATTTTTTCCATCAAGGGAAACTTCCCATCCTAAGAGAAATTATTATTGAGGATGGCATTTCTATCATTTGTAGTATCAAATTTCACAACAAAAAAACCCCTTGCCATAGAGTAAATCTGGGCACTCTTTGAAATGAATGGTTCCCAATCATGGGATATCCATGCATGCAAATTTGAGAGAGAGGCCAGAAACCCTTAAAGAAAAAGATAGTAGCAGAAACCATGAAATCATCCAAATTAATAGAAATCTTATCGACTATACAAGAATTTAGATGAAGCCTTTTTGGGCTACATACCACAACCAGCATAACAGTATGAAACCCCAAATGCATAGTATCATGAAACCTCAGGTTGAATACCTAATTTCTCCTTTTTTATTATGAAGTCAAGATGTAAAAAAAGTTACAAAGCTTTAGAAAAAAGGATCTATATGTTAGTGGTTATACAAAGAAGTTCCATAGACTAAATCTAACACAAGAAAGACAAGAAAATGAGTTAGAAAAACTAGCTATGTATCTTAATGGTTCAAGACAAAACATCCAAGATCTAAATATTATTTACAAGTTCTTTCAACTAGCTTTAAGGGAAGAAGATAAGTTGAAGAGGAAAGGGGAATAAAGTCAAAGAGGCAAAAATCAAACAATGTGTAGAGGAAGAGGATTCTTTGGTAGAGGATAGAGTTCTAGTTGCAAAAAGGAGAATATACCACTAGAAGGAAATGGAGAAAGCCAAGTAAGATGAAACAGGGGCAACTACAAGGGAAAATCTCATCAAGAGGAAGATTTGGAGGAAAAAGTAGAAATACCACTATATTCATAGGAAAATGTTTTCATTGTGGAAAAATTGGGAATACTATGGGAAGTGTCCTGATAAGAATGCCAATACGCAAACAATGGAGATGAGGACCACACTAGCTCTAGAGGATGAAGCTAGTATTGTGATGACACCCATGGGCAAGAAAGGACCACTATGTGAAGGAGAGAATTTAATGCTAAGGATGACCTTAATAAAGATACCTCAACACAAGGAGCCACCACAAAGGAAGACTTTGTTTAGGACCACATGCAAAGAACATGGAAAGGTATGTAAAGTTATAGCAAATTCTATTTCAACTAAAAATATTATGTCTTTTGAGATGGTATAAACATTAGAAATTGAATAGGTTACCTTATATGAGTCCTTACAATGTATCTTGGTTAAACAAGGATGAACATGTCTCTATAGATAAACAATCCTTTGTAGAATTTGAAATAGGTGAATATAGAGATAAATTCCTATGTGACATTTTACCAATGGATGATTGCCACCTACTATTAGGATGTCCTTGGCAGTTTGATGTTTAAGTAGTGCATCATGGGGAAAAGAATACATGTCTCATAACCATGAATGGGAGAAAATTCCAAATGGATCCATTGCCTAATGTGGTAGAAGATAAATTAGTAGGACCTAGTGTCATATTACTAGGGTGAAAGGAGCTTCTTAAATTCTTAAAGATAGAACCTAAAAAAGGGGGCTATGTAATTATATTGAAACAAAAAGAGGAAGCTAGGAAGGATAATGAAGTTGATGTTCCTAAAGAAGTGGAGAATTTGCTAGATATGTATAAGGATATTATTGTGAAATACATATCTAGAAATATACCACCAATGAGGGATGTGAATCATCAAATAGATTTGATACCAAGATCTATCTTACCAAACAAGGAAACTTACAAGATTACCACTTCCCATAATGAGGAAATAGGAAAACAAGTTCAAGATATTTTTAATAAGGGTTTGATAAGGAAGAGTTTAAGTTCCCATGCAATGTGTAATGTTTTCTCTCTCAAGAAATATGGAAAATGGAGGATGTTTAGTAATTCTAAAGCTATAAAAAAAATCACTAATAGATAAGATTTCCCAAGCCTATATAATTAAAGATTTGATGGATTACCTAGGAGTTGCTTGTTATTTTTCCAAAATTGACTTAAAGTCTGGTTATCACCAAATCAGAATCAGGCTTGGATATGCATAGAATATATCTTTTAAAAGTAATGAAGGCCTATATGAATGGTAGGTGATGCCTTTTGATCTCACAAATGCACCTAGTACCTTCATGAGCCTAATGAATGAGGTACTTATGGAATTCATAGGTAAGTTTGTTATTGTTTATCTTGATGACACACTAGGCTTTAGTAGGACAAGAGAAGAGCATTTACAATAGTTGGATATAGTATTGAAGAAAATTCATCAATAGAAGTTAATTATTAATTTGGAAAAGTGCAAGTTTCTCAAAACTTAACTCATATACCTTGGTTTTGTTGTACCTCAAAGAAGTTAGAAAATGGATAATTCTAAAGTAGAATCCATTTTGAACTAGTTTTCTCCTAAATCAATAGAATATGTCATGATTTTTCATGGTTTTGCATCCTTCTATAGGATTTTCATAAGGAAGCTTAGTCATGTGACGACACCCATTATTAGCACTATCAAAGGGGGGATCAAATGCAAGTTTGCATGGACTTCTTAATAAGATGAGATATTTGAATTCTTGAAGAAAAAGGTAGCAGAGTTACCAACCCTTACATTGCCTAATATTAACAAGACATTTACTATAGAATTTGATGCTAGCAAATTTCCCATTGGACCAATGTTAAGTCAAGAGGATCATCTAGAAGCATTCCTCTTAGAGAATCTCAATGAGCCAAGCAAAATTATTCCACATATGACTTGGAACTCTATGTAATGGTTTAGCCACTAAAAAATGGAGATATTATCTCCTTCCAAAAGAGTTCATTGTGTATACATATAATCATGCTTTGAGTTTCTTGAATAGGTAGGACAAGCTTAATCAAAAGAACTTAAAATGGGTATAGTACCTTTAAGCACACACTTCCACTATAAAGAAAAAGAAGGGAATGTCAGACAAGGTAGTTGATACTCTTAACAAGAGGGTGATGTTAATGAAGGAAATTCAATTCCAAAGTGTGAGCTTGGACAACATCAAAGGTCTATATGCTGAAGATAAAGACTTTGAAGATGCATACACAGTTTGTTATAATTTTGCTAATAGTTCCCATATGGATTATGTCAGCTACATGTTGTAGGAAGGATTGCTCTTTAAGGGATCACAATTATGTATATTGCAGGCATCCATGAGGATCAATATTGACTCAAAAAAAAGAACCAAGGTTGCCTTGGAGGTCACTTTGGTATAGATAAAACATTAGAATAGGTGAATAGATCCTACTTTTGGCTTGATATGTATCAAGATGTTTTGAAGTTTATAGAAAAGTGTTCTATTTTTCAAAGAGGGAAATGAAAATCATCAAATGGTGGATTCTACCAACCCGTAGCAATTATAACTAGGCCTTGGGAATGTCTTAGTATGGACATTGTCCTAGGATTAGCTAAAATAATGAGAGGGTGTTATAGTATTTTGGTTCTTCTTGATAGATTTAGAAAGATGACACATTTTATACCATTCAAGAGAATGAATGATGCTTCATATGTAGCAGGCCTATTTTTCAAAGTGGTTATGAGTATTCATGGTCTATCTCTTAGCATTGAGAGTGATAGGGACTCAAAGTTTATGGGACCTTGTTGAAGAAACTTGGTACAAATTTGTATTTCTCCTTTGTAATTTTAAAAAACCTTAACCAAGAAACATGGACAAGTATGGGACTTGATTATTGGGTAAGAAGAGCATGCCTATAATGACTCTATGAATATGAGTACATGGAGGAGCCATTTTCAAATAATTTATGGGTATAATCCTATGGGGGTTTTGGAACCTGGAGACATCAGATATATGGAGAAGAGAATTTCTTTAGGAGAAATTTTTTCTAAGCATATTAAAGATATACATGAGTAGGTTAAACAAGGTGTACAAAAGAGAGTGCAAAAGTGCAAGGAGTAAGTAGATAAAATTAGAAGAGAATTTAAGTTTGAAGTGGGGGATTTAGTCATATCTTACCTTAGAAGGGAAAGAATACCAAAAAGAGAACCCACTAACTTATTGCTAAAGAAAATTGGACCACTTAAGATACTTCATACTTATGGTGAAAATCCCTATGATCTTTAACTCCCACTTGACTTGGTAATATCTCTAATTTTTAATTTATATGGCCTATATGCCTATAAGGGTCTAGATAAGAATTTTGACTCTACACAAATTCAAACATTTGAGGAAGTTGATTGGGTTAGATATCTTCCCCCACCTCATCCAATATAGTTGGAAGCCATAATATATACTAAGATAGTGAAGCAAACAAGAAAGGGGACCTACACAAAGTATCTAGTCAAATAGGTTGGAATACCTAAAGTAGAGGCAATATGGATGCTTGAATATTACATCATAAAGCATGGAAAGTCTATCTTTGATTTGACAACTCATGGGACATGAATTATTTTGTACCCTAGAAGTATAGTGCAGGGGTACCTAGTTAAACTAATAAAATAGACTAAGGTGTGTGTGAGCACTTGTAATAAACTCTTGAGGAAAAAAACCTACTTAGGGTGAGTCTAGGGAATAATAAAATGAGGTTGGAAACATCAGTTTATGGTCAAATAGACTTTCTTTCCTTTTAGGATCAATTATGTACATGAGTCAATGCTAGTTAACTCTTGGTAAAAGGGTTGAATAGGGACCTAAAATGTCATTTTATGTCAAAATCCATTCATGTATTTGATTTAAGGTCAGTTGGTGAAGATTTGAGGTGTTTTATGCAAAAGATGTAAAAGTTGCTAAAAAATATGTAAAAGTTGCAAAGTTGCAACTTTTTGACAAAAGTTGTCATCTTTTCAAGATCAACATGGAATCTATTATGGGATGTGTCCAAATAATTCAATAGGTCTATAAAGTTTTTTAGAATCCACTTGACATAGCTTCAATGAATATTGGTGAGTTTTGGAGTTCAGTAGTGTTCTTGTATATATTAGTGTTTGTATAGTTATTATTGATATTCTAGGATGAAAAGGTTTTGATGCAATAGATTTAATTTCTTAGAGTTGGTAGATGCTATTTTTATTCTCTTGTATATATCTGCATTGTATTAGAGTAGGTTTGTATATACATAGTGTTGTTTGAAGCTTTTTGTGAGTAGGGTTTTTAAGCAAGAATCACACAGTCTTGATAAACCACTTGTTAAATACATCATGGCTTTGTGGGGTGTCATGGAAATGTATAATTGGAATGTTTATAGGTATATTAGGTTAGAATTTCATGGTTGGAAATAAATTAGTTGAGATATTGGTTGATCACTTAGAGTGTTGAGCTTCTAAAGCAAGTTTTTGATGTAAACCATAGGTCTTGTGGCTATGGATACAAGAACTAGTTTCTTAAGTGAATAGGGGTGGTAATTTTAGAAGTTATGAAATTTTTTTGGAGTATCCATTCAAAATTTTCACCTTGGATCTTTGTGGACATTCCTAAAAAACTAGGAAACCCTAGGTTTATTGAGACTTTTGTAGTTAGGGAACTTAGATACAAAACCCACATGTGGAAATGCAATATTGTATGACCCATACAAATGGGTATCTAAAACAAAAAATATATTTCAAGATTGTTCAAACTATTTTTGAAAGATCAAGGAAAAATTGATATTGGAGGGCTAGTTACATTAGGCCTAATTTTCTAGTTTACCAAGCTAGAAGCCTAAATTGAGGGAATATTAGAAACACACTAGTAGAATTGGAAATTTAACATGTTCAAGAACCAATAGAGGTGTTGAAAACTTTATCTTTTCAAGATCTTGTAGAAAAAGGGGTAAGGGTGCTATTTTTGGTATAGGGGTTTCTTGGAGAAACCTAAAGAACTTGGGAATTGGGATAGGTTTGGATTGTCCTAAACCTTGGAGGGATGGAATCTAATATTAGGATCCTTGGAAAGATACTAACATAATTATCCTTTGGAAGGTTAATTCACTACCTAATTGAGTTTAGTTAGGTAGACTAGAAGAGTACAATCCCTATTGTATTACCATCCCATTTCATATGTTTTTATTTTAATTTTATATGTCTATACTTTTAACTACATTTTCACCTAACAAACACTTTACTATGAAAAACCTTCACTTTAGCTTAGAAAGAACTCATTACTATAATCACTCTCTTACCATTTTGTATACATGAAACTTATTCACATTTGAATGAGAGATAACACCTCTTATAAGAACTTATCATTTTCATGAAAAAAACAAATATTTATGATATCATTTTATACTCATGTTAAACATTTTCTCCCCTACTGAAATTGACATTCATTTTGCACCTTTTCTAAATTGAGTGTAATATTTTATACATATTAATATATAAAATTTCACATTCCTTTTAGGATAGCGTAAGTCACCAACAAGGGGGGGATGGTTGGAGGTTCTTCAACAAAGGCATTCCTTCCTATTGGTGTGGTTGTTTGAGCTTTGGCTAAGGTTTTAGGATCTTTAAATTGTGTTGTGTTTGTTGAATCCAATCGTACTTCTTCTCTAGTATCCCTTCTTGCTAGCATTGTATTGACTGATGATGCTTTGACTAGGATTGTTTTTGTGTCATGTTTTTTTGTTGGGGCTTTAAGTAGGGTCCATGCACCTATTGATATTTCACCTTTTGATGGTGGTTAGGCCTCTACCCTAGTCTCCCTTCCTACTAGCGCTATGTCAGTTATTGAGGCTTCAAGTAGGGTTAATGTTATGTATTCCATTGGTACTTCTTCATCTACTCAGGTTATTTCTTTTATGCTTGGGACTTCAATTTCTTCTTCCTCTACTCATTTTATTTTAGTCAATGGGGTTACTATATTTTTGTTGGTTGTTGTTGCTTCTATGGGCATCAAGGATAGGGTTTTACCAGTGATTTGATCTTCTAAGTCTATTGGGGCTTTGCATGTCTCTCAGGATGAGTATCTATCTAGAGCTTCATTACTATCTAAAGCCTCTCTAAGCATTGAGGCATTGAGTTCTTACTAGAGGGCCCACTCCTTAGACTATTCCTTCTACTAGGGCTGTAGGGACCTTTTCATATGCTAGTATGTTACCTAGTAGGACTATGACCAATCAAGCTAGTGGTATTGGAAATGGTGGTAGCTTACGTTTGAAAGCCATGTGGTATTTCCATGATGCTAACCCTATTTATATTTGTTTGGATAAGAAAGTTTTGACAGAAATTGAGAAGGCCTCATTTGATTTTTCCTCCCATGAGGTTATCTTCCACTTCATGGGTTTGTGGCCTAGTCTTCCTGATTTGAATATGTGGATCTCTACTCATTTGGAATGTATTATATTAGGTATTGTTCACATTTTCCCTATGGCTAGAGGTTTTCTAGTTTCTAAATTTGATATTGCGAAAGATAGAAATTTGATTCTATATAATAACTCATTCACATTGAACAATCATTTCATGCTTGTTGTGAAACCTTTGGTCCCCAATGTTTCCCCCTCTTCCAAATTTTTTAACAAGATCCTCATTTGGGAGAGGCTTCCCTATATTTCTCTTCATGATGATATTAGTTACTCTACTTATACTCATATTCTAGTAGAGATGGATAGTTCGAAGGGTTTACTAGAAATAAATATATTAGAACACTTAGGGTTGTACTAGATTCAAACTATGGACTATTAAGGGATTCCTTTTAGGTGTCGAAAGTTCTTTAAAATAGGCCACCTTGCTGCTCAATGTGGTCTACAAAAAGATAAGAGTAAGAATTCTTACTCTTGGTGGAAGGGTCCTTCAGTTGAACATTATACAGTTTATAAGAAAAATCAAGTTGCTATTGAGGATAATGGTGGAATTCCTAAATTTTATTCTATTATTTCTAAATCTAAACCTATCAAGGCTATAAAATCTACTCCTAGTATTAGATAGCTTGTTGCTAATATCTCTACTAGAGTCTTTGCTAGTACTATACTTGGCTAGCCTGCTACCTTGTCTTTTGCTAGAATTGGTACTAGCTCTTCTCTTTTAGCTATTGTTGGTAGTTTTGGACCTTTGATTTTTAATGTTGAATCTACCTAGTCCTCTAGTCATTCCTAGAATAGTGGCTCCATTGTTGGTTAAACTGCTAGTTCTATTGCTAGTCTCACTAATATAGGCTCTTCTACTGCAGACTATGCTACTAGCTCTACTTCTATTGTTGAATATTATGTTATTTTTATTCCCATCAAATATAGATCTCCAACTAATTTTAATTCTAGTCATATAGTTGGATATTTTACTAATGCTATTAGAGTTTTTACTAGCTCTACCACTACTGTTGGTAGTTCTTGTTAGAGTAGAAGTCTTAACATTAGTTGTTTTATTAAAGTTGTATTTTATCCTCTCTTAATATTTCACCTTTATGCATTGTTTGCATTTAATAACTATTTTCATTTATTAAGTGACCTTGTCTTTAGGGAATCCATGATAGGATTGCATGGCCCCCTTATCTCTTTAGGAGTGGATAACAATGATTCCCTTATCACCTTATCCTCCTTAGAGATTGCATCATCTTATTTATATAGAGATCATCTCTCTTATATTTTATATCTTGAAAAATCATTTCTACTTTATGAGAATACTTTTCATTTATGCTCACATGAATATATTCTTTACATTTTAAGATATATTTTTTTACTTTGCTTCATCTTCCTTGTAATAGTATTTTCTTGTAGGTTATTTCCAGGATTTGTGGAGTTGTCTTCTTATCAACTTCTATAGTTTTTTTATTAGTACTTTTTTTGTTGCTAGCTCTCAGACAACTAATTCTATATCTATTGTCTTCAGTACTCAACACTTGGCTTCTAAAGAATAGAAGAAGAAGGCCTCTATGGTGGAGGAGGGGTGGACTCTTGTTATTGGAAAACATAAGGAAAAGGCCCTTTTCAATTCAATATGAATTTGGGCTACTAGAAAAAAAGGGGAAAATGAAAAGATAAATATTTTTCATGATACTCTTAGGCTTTGGGAAGAATGTGAATTTTTTATTTTTTATTGTCGTTGTTGCCAGATTTTGTGAGGTTTTAGGGTCCTTTCAAAACCATTTATTTGTTGGTCATCTACTTTGGTTGGCTTCCCATTTTTTGCTGTTGTCCTCCCTTGTCTTGGTTCCATTTTGTTTGGTAAAACTTATTAAATATCTTGTAATGTGGGTTTCAGGTCCCATTGTTAGTACTTAACTATGGGCTAAGTACTATTGCATCACTTTTTGGAATAAATATTTTAAGTAGTGATAAAATTGAAATATGTAGACCAATGAAAATATACCAATTAGTTAATTTTTTTACTCTTATACAAAAAATATTTGTAACCTATTTTGTTGAGCTTTTTCAGCTATGTGACATAACTTAGGCACTTAACTATTAAATGAGATTTCAATTTGCAACTAAGAAGAATTAGAAATCTCAAAATCCTTGCACATTCCCACAAAATTTTATTATTATATTTTTTATTTTTAACTTTGATGAAAATTAATCTTCATCTTTTAGTACATTCTATTTAAAAAATTAATTTTTCTTTATAAATAAATTAACTATAAGAATATATCTATCTAAAAAAATTATACAAGATTTAATTATTAATGATTTTTAATCATATTTTCTTCATATATTATTTATTTATTTTTGGCTTAAATTTCTTTATCTAAAAAATAATCTTATTAAGTTAAAAAATATTAATCTTTTATGTCTCTTTTTATTCATAAGAATTGCCTTGATTGACTTTTAAAGAATATAAATTTTAAACATAGAATATATAATAAGAAAAATATTATAAAACTGAATTATAAAAAGAATGATGATGTATTGGGGAAAAGACATCACAAATAAATTAAAATTTAAGTAAATGTGCATCTAATATGGAAAATTGATGATGTCAAAATTTATGTGCCCCATATGAGTAAACTCTACTAAAGCAAAATAGGTGAAAGATTAACAAGGACTTTTAAAAGCTAGTTGTAATGGATATGAAAAAAAATGCACTTATCTTTATAGATTGTTATTATATGTATATGTATATGTGTATATATACATGTATTGTATATATATGTGTGTATATATTTACACACACACACACATACATATATTTATACATGTATATGTGTATACATATACATATATACATATATACTTTTAATTTTTTTCTTATTTGTTTTAGTGTTTTGCAGTGTTAGGCCTATTTCTAATATCTTAATAACTTATTTTAATAATTGTAAAATATTACAATAATAGTTTTTATCAATATTTGCACTACAAAATTATAACAACAAGTACTTATCCACTATGTGGCACTTGTTTGAAACCTTATATATTTTGATTTTGGAACACCTTTAAAACTAGTTTTCCTAATAAAACCCTTTTTCCATTTGGCAATGAGAATACAGGTAGAATAGGCATATGTAAATTGTTAAAATTTTGAATTCTTCATTTGGATGCACCAAATCAAAATTTGAATACAAAATAACATAGGAATACATATTCCAATTTTTGCCCAAAACTAAGGTTTTGTAATTCCACCCGAATAGGTGGGATTGGAATACATATTCATATTCTAGTTTTATTTATTTTAGAAAACATAAATTTTTGGGTCCGCAAATTCCCCATCAAATTCTGGCTAAACCAAACAAAGAATAGGAAACTGTACCCCCAGTTTCTACTCCAGAATACTTATTCCTATTCTCTTAGCCAAATGGGCCCTTACATTCATTCTTTCTATTTTAATCTTTTACATTTCATTGGTGATATTGAACTTGTTTTTATAAATAATTTCTATCTATTAATGAATAATTTTATTTTATTTTTATTTGATAACAACATCAATATCTTTTGACAAATATTCTCATCCTTTTAAAAGTTTCCCACTTTCAACATTAAATAATAATATGAAGCTTTTATCATCGCTTAATCTTTTTCCTATTGCTGATATGATAAATTAATTTATACAAGTGTGAAAGCAACAACTAGTTCTAAATAATAAGTAGTGAACAAGTATAAACTAAAATAATTGTATATATTTTTCAGCAAACTTTCTTTATTAAAAAATTTAATTTTTAAATAGATATACACTATGCCACATATTTGCTCTTGTAAGAATTTTCCTTAGGGAAAAATAACACTAAGATCAAGAAGCTCAAACACTAGCACAATATAGACTAATAATGGATGATTAGAATAATAATAATAAGAATATCAAATGTGTATATACACACTAGAAGTGCTTGTATATAAAGACATCTAGAATGAATAGGAGTTAGCAAAGTGATAAGCCTCACAACTAAGCACATGTCCACCAAGAGTGGATTATCCTCCATTGAGCACAAAAGTTAGTGTAATGATGAGAGAATAAGAATACTGAGGTGTATCTCATAAAGAGATGTTATAGACACCATGTGCTCAATTAGAGTGCAAACAAGTATGTTGTCTACATGACAACTTAGATGATTATGCAAACTCCTATGTTCTCAACAAGACAACTCATCTAACTATGTATACTTCTAGATGTCTATATGATAGATTATAAAATAATGCATTTAACCTAAGTAAACTTAAGTAAAGTGTAATAATAATTAATTACTTACACTAACACCCCCCTTAAGTGCAACTTAAGGGAATGTATTTAAGTTCTCAAAATCTATAATGAAACTGTATGATGGGTCCTAGCTACAAGGCCATGTTAGGTACCCATGTACAAAAGCAAAGCTCTACATGTAATGTGATGCAATACAATGAAATCTCTTTGAAATGGACAAAGAAGAAAAATCTCATGGGAAAAATGCTCCCCCAAAAAGAGAGATAAGTACAATAAAGAAGAGTAAGAAGGACAAAACCTCTTAAGAGGAAAAGGTCCCCTCCACAAGAGAGAAGTAGAAGAAGAAAGGAGACAAGGTAGTCCCCCCATAATATAGAATACCCATTAGTGATAGCTGCTCCAAAATGAATGTAGAAGTTGATCCATGACTATTGAATAATATTTCTCCCTTTAGGAAGGAACAATTTCATGGGTGCATATGAGATGCTTTCCCAGTGTGTAGAAAGAATCCTAAAGATGAATGGTGTCTCTAAAAACTACTCAATTGTCCCTGTGTCGATACTGATGGTCACCCCTTCTAACATTGTTGAAAAGAATAATTTTGGATCTAGCAAGGATAGATGTAGAACATATCCCAAAGAACCAATTATCTTCTCGAATGATAATAAGACCTCTTGCAACCGCTGTACATAAGGATCCACAATCATATCAACCTTGAAAGAATGATCATACAAAGAATGGACAAGAGGGTTAGAGTGTTCCCTTGGAACAACTGAAGAAGGATCATCTTCATTTGTCTACTAGATCTATAATGTGGGACTCCATAAACAAACCTAAAATATCTGTCAAGTATTCATCACCTGATGTTGGAATTGGAAGACAAGTTGTACCCAACTATACTAAATTACATGGACCTATTATTGTAGCAATGTTTGCATGTAGAATTTTTTGATGTTGTGACCTTGTCCTCCTATTATCTGAAGGATTACCCACTAATGAACTTGGTAAATCAAGTGTTTTTTGTGCCTAATGAGGTCTAGTGGAAGAAGAAGAAGGAATATCCTCAACTATTTGCAGACCTTTCAAAGTTGGTATCCTACAAGTCAAAGTTGAAGGAATATCATCTTCCAAGTCACTATCATCACTATCATCACTTTCTATATAGGAGGAAGAGGGAGTTGAAGAAGCCAAACTTGGACAAGTTTCTTCAAAGTTAACACTGCTTTCAAAGAAAATTTCATGTGTCTTTGGATCCATGAATTTCTATGCTTTAATGTGGTCAAGATATTCAAAAAACATACAAATTTTTCTTTGAGGTTCCAATGCCTTTCATCTTTTTGGAGGTATCCTTGCCCATGCTAGACAACCAAACACTTTAAAGTTTTTTACACCTGGTCTTTTGCTACACTGAGCTTCAAAAGGTGTAATTCCATCTAAGGCATTATGGGGACTTTTTTTTTTTGGATGTAATTGGAACAACACATAGCTCTACCCAAAAAATTTGATCTAGAGACTTATGTTGTAGCATACAAGTGGTTATCTCCTTAAGGTTTCTATTCTTTGTTTTAGCAACACCCTTTTGTTGTGGAGTGTATGTAACTAAATGTCAAAGATCAATATCCTCATGAGTATAAAAGCCTATATAAGCCTTGAGTTTACATATTCCCTTCCATTATCTGTGTGAAGAATTTTGATGGCTTTCCCTAATTTCTTTTTAACTTAAGCTTGGAAGGTGATAAACTTATCAAACACTTTAATCTTATGAGCAAGAAAGAAGACCCAACTGTAGCATGAAAAGTCATTGATGAAGGTGAGAATAATGTTGAGCCTTTCCAAATGATGGTACTGGAAATGAGCCAAGTACATCACTACAAACCAATTCAAGAACAATAGTAACTCTCCTAGACTTCCCCTTGTCAAATTTCTCTTCTGGATGCTTGCTTGCTTCACAACCTATACATACATGCTCTGAATACATGACATGAGGTAGACCTATGACCATATCCTTGTTGCTAAGTTGTTGAAGGTAGTGGTAATTGAGATGTCCAAACCTCTCATGCCATAGTTTACTTTGTGAATTTGAGTGGGTCAATAAGGCAAGGGAAGTTGACTTAGGCAGAA
The DNA here is from genome assembly GCA_028749045.1 of Cupressus sempervirens. Classification (NCBI taxonomy): domain Eukaryota; kingdom Viridiplantae; phylum Streptophyta; class Pinopsida; order Cupressales; family Cupressaceae; genus Cupressus; species Cupressus sempervirens. Next base: position 395,019,268 of record CM053786.1, read on the forward strand.
AATTAGAAAAAGAATAAAGTCTTGTCTCATGATTAGCCTTTCCAATTGCCACCATAAAATCATCCTTTAGATTTTTCACCCCAACTAAATCAGGAAGGAACTCCACATTGTTGTCACATCCATAGTGAGTTATTTGGTAGATTTAAAGAAGGTTGGTGCTAAGGTTGGGAACATGAAGAACATCCTTCAAGATGCCATTGCCCAACTCAACATTTAATTTTCCTTAAACTTCCACTTGTGTGTCATTTCCCACATAGATATAAGGTAGATTTGATGGTTTTCAAGAGGAAAAATGCTCCCTTGAAGCACCCATATGATGTGTAGCCCTTAAATCAAGAATCCATTTCTTAGAATTGTTTGTACTTGCTACTAAAGTTTGTCACTTACCTTTTGAAGTGGTTGAAGATCCCTTATCCTTATAGGCATTTGTTGCATCAATTTTATGTTTCCTTATTATGTTGAGAAACTCATCAATTTTCTTATCCTTACACTCATGTTCATCATGATCATTCTTCTTACAATAGGCACAAGTTTTCTTCTCCCTTTTGTTGAAGTTGGTTCCCTTCTTATTACTTTTGGGAAAAAGCTTGCCTTGTTGTGAAAATGATTTTTGTGTAGAGGAAGATTGATGTGTAGAGGAAGATTGTTGTGTGTCATCTTGTGGCTTAGCCCACCACTATTTTTGCTTCTTATTGGAATTTGTTGCACCTTGATTCCCTTGATTATCTATCAAGGCATTGGTCTTGGAAGACTAAAGAATTCTCATACTCACTAAATTTTCATGTTCTAAGACCAACATTCCTAAAAAATGACTCGAATGAAGGCTTAGTGAAGGCACTACCAACTGTTAATTTGTGAGTATTATAACTTGAAACAAAAGTTTCATATTCAGGAGGAAGATGAGTCATCACATGTTTGATCAACTTCCCATCCTTGATGGGTTCACCACAATCCTTAAGTTGTACTTTATACATGTCTACTTTGGTAAGATAATCTTTGTTGGTGTTGAAATTCCTAGGATCCAATTTGAGAAGATTGTCCTCAATGGTCTAGGCCATATCTTCATCTACTATCCCATACAATGCTTCAAGTTTATCCTAAACTTCTATTAGATTGTTAAGGTTTCTGATGTGATATTTGACAAGATCTGAGATATTCTTTAACAAGGTTTCTAGGGCCATTTCTTGTTTTGATGCCCAATCTTCTTTAGGAGACTCATCAACATCATCATCAGGTTTCTTTGTTGCACCAGTTAGACAATGCGTAAACCTTTTTCAAGCAATGGTTCCTTTATCTTTTCTTTCCAAGTAGCATAATTATGTGGTGTTAACTTAGAAAAAGAACCCATAATGAAAAAGAAAGAGCACAATATCAAGGAGACACAAGAACACAAGACACACACCCCCTTTTCACTAAATCAAAGAACCCCCACTCAAATGAATGCTTTAGGAATTTTATATATAGTATGTTTATGATATACCACTTATCAAAATGGACAAAAGTGGACTTCTATTTTTTATATTTACAATCTTCTTTTGGAGTTCAAATCTGGTACTTAGCAATGTAGCTCAAATATACAACAAATTTGAAGTTTAATGAAACAATACAATGCAAAAAAAGGATCTATTTCTGAAAATGGTAATTTTGTCCACACAAGCTTATAATCTTATTGTAGATCTAGAAAGTAGACAAAAAATTATGCACTTTCAAAAAATATGGAACTTAAATATGTGTCCAAATGAGTCTGAACTAAGCCTTTGAAGTTGTAAAAATTGGGATTTGTGATTTGTAGAAAAATTTAGGAATAGAGATCTGAAAAATCCTAGACCAATGTGAAGATCATACAACTCTACCCTAAAACAAAATAAAAAATTTCTTGGACAAAGGAGTTCGTATGAGGGAGATATTGTTGTTTGAAAATTACCTTTGCAATTATTTTTCTTGAATCACCACCATCACACCTTCAAAAATATATTGACTCTAGATTCACCTTAGATGTCTGATTTTGGTGAAACAAAAGTTGATTTAGAGGTATTTTGACCTTTTGAGTATGATGCCAATATATGATATTCACTAGGAAGCTCCAACATTGTCTTGAAAAACTCTCTCCTACTGGTCGAAAAGACCATTTTTTTCATAGAATTTCAGAAATAAAATAGAAATTTGAAAAAAAAAAATGTAGAGAAGTAAAAAATTTAGATCTAAAAAATTAATTGCATAGATCTAAAGAGATCATATCAATTTTGCAAATTGGGCTGTTAGGTTTCGATTTGCAAAAAAAATATTGCCTTAGATTTGACTATGGGCTATGGTAGGAAAATTTATAGTCAAAGTTCACCAAATCGATCCTCTAGATGGAATGGTGAGGTCTACTTTGGCTTTAGATGCTCCCAATAACTATAGATACTCTATATCTGAATCATGGTCTTCCAAGAGGTGAAGCAAAAATGGTCTCCAATGGCTATGTGAAGAGAAGTTCCCTCAACTCTAATACCATGTAAGAATTTTTGGTAGGGAAAAATAACACTAAGATCAAGAGGCTCTGACACTAGCACAATATGGACCAATAATGGATGATCAGAATAACAATAATGAGTATATCATATGTCTATATACACACTAGAAGTGCCTGTAAAAAAGGCATCAAGAAATACTAGGAGTTAGAGAAGTGATAAGCCCCACAACTAAGCACATGTCCACCAAGAGTGCATTATCCTCTATTGGGCATATAAGTTAGTACGATGATGAGAGTATAAGAATACTAAGGTGTATCTCATAGAGAGATGTTTTAGACACCATGTGCTCAATTAAAGTGCAAACAACTATGTTTTCTACATGACAACTCAGATGATTATGCAAATTCTTGTGTTGTCAACAAGACAAACCAATTAACTATAAATACTTCTAGGTGTCTATATGATAAATAATAATATAATGCATTTAACCTAAGTAAACTTAAGTACAATAATAATTAATTATTTATAGTAACAGTTCTTAGAAACTTTTGAATGGTAATTAAATTTGGTGTTGCAGACTCTTCTATTGATTATATAACCAATTGGAAAGGAGAATGCTCTTAAATATTGTATCCTCAATAGTTTGATGAGTTGCACCAATTAAACATGATTTTAATATTCCCATTACCCTTGAATTATCATGCATACTAGCAATACATACTACAATGTCTCATCCATTGGCTGTTGGATTAGAAATTAGGCTTTGGCAACAATTGAAATCATCTTTTTTCTACTTGCATCAGAAAGGTTGATACATTGCATAATCTTGTAGTTGAAAAAAATCATTTTTTACAATACCACTTTCTACCAAATTCCAAAGACCATGTGAAGAAATAAAATAATAATAATAAAAAAACTATACACAACATATTGAAAAATCTGATCAGCACAACAAATTCAACCCTTTTCTATTATTGTCTATTTGCTACTACAAAATAGACTATTTTCATCTATTGTCAATAGTGCAATAAATAGAATAGAAAACACAAAATGCCTTTATATAAAAAGGAGTTACCAGCGAATACACATGGTGCAATTAGTAGCCAGTAAACAAAGCTTAAGCAACCAATGAAATCATGATATTGGTAGAAGAACTTGACAAATCCATACAATAGTTTCCTATATAAGGAGCCCAAATCCATAAACTTAGACACACATCCATTCAAAACTTCAATCCATTTCCAAGCATTGCCAATGGAAAGAAATGTGATTAGGGTTTCCTCAATTGCCTTGACAATTTTCTTGTAATTTAGTCCTGCATCAGCAAAAAGCCTAGGCATATACTAGGTCCAAAATCCATCTAACCATCCCTTGCCGACACCTATGCTAGTGGGTACTTTGAAATTGTTGTAATTGGGTTCTTGACCACATTTGGATGTGCTTATCTTTAGGTCCATTGTGATCCTTTTCTAGAGTTCACCCATTCTTACTTTAGTTCAATCACACTTAACTATGAAATTTTTACATAATTAGAGATTTTTTTAAAGATTAATTCTAGTTTACTTGCAATCCTATTTGTAAAGCCTTCACCAAAAGTTTTATCTTATGAGTCATTCCTTAGAAAGTACCTTAAGCTCATCAATAAATAAGTAAGAAATATTCCCCATAGCAAGTCCAATTGTAATATTATTATAAGATTCAACTATGTAGTTTCTTATTCAAATTATTTGATCAATTTTTTATGAGTAGTGCTTCAAGCATGTTTAACTACAGAGTTTCTTCCATAGTTAATCCCACTTTTCTTGCAAATCCCATTCAGATTCTATAAGTAACATGCCAACTATCAATTAAGTTGTGGCCTAACTATTATTAATCCAACATAGTGCCCCATACAATTCTATGGGATATTCTATCTTCTCCTCCCATCCAACCCCTGCATACCACTATTATTTTCCAAGGTCCCTACCTTATAATATTATTCTTCCCATTTACCATAAAATAGTAGGGGCCCTGTTGGGCAACCTATAGCTTGCCATGAATACTGTCATTATTCTAATGAATTGGAAAAAGGGTTATAAATTAGCAATAGTTGTAGCATTAATTCTATAGAATAGTAGGGGTAGTTTTAGATTTTGACATAAAGTTATATTGTCCTATTACTATCAACAGTCAATTGTGTATTTTTTTGTCAAATTAATTGACCATAGTTTCATAAATAATGGTATACAAGAACAATTTCTAATAGCAATAAAAAAAGATGTAATAATTATTGTATCTATGTGATGGACATAAGAATCCATGTCTAGACCACTACTCCTAAAAATTGAGTCAATAGATTTTACTGAAAAACTAAACATTCAATCCATATCACAAATTTTATGTTTTAAAGTTTTCTAGTGTATTCTTGAGTGCAATCCTTACAATGAAATAATTAATTGAATAGATTATCTATATTTCAATCATGTACTGTTCCTTAGCACCCTTCCTCATTTCATGCATCCCTCGCAATCGGTCTCGATAGGTACTCAACAAAATGCACAGTTAAATGCATTGCCATTTGACTATGTGTGGATCAAGTTCTTCAACTTTGCCTCCTGCAAGTATGTCGATGGGAGTGCTTCTAATCTCTTGAGCGCATATAAAGATTTGATCACCAATATTAAGACCACCCAAAAATAGAGCTTCTTCCTTGGCTTCCCAGCCTCCACCAAGGCTACCTTCATTGGTGGCTTCATTCCTGTAGATAAACTCATCTCTGACATGCTTCCCAAGGTCAAGGAGTTTGAACAATATAGTGGAGTAATGCTCTGGAATGAGTACTATGATTAGATCATTAAAGGTTCTAACTGATCAAGAACATTTTAGTTCCTATCTAAAATAATGTGGCCATCAGGTCGATTGAGCAGTTTATATTGACCTCTCTCTAAGAAACTATGTTGTGAGGCCTCGACTTGACCCATCGTAGCATAGTGATACATTATTATTATGTTGATACTCATGACTTGAGATGTTGAGACACTATTAGATGCTTTGAACATATTATATTATTTCATGTTGAGTGATGTTTACTTTCAAATATTTGGGTTTTTCATTTAATGCTTTATGAACATGTATGTTGATAAAACAAGTAAATGCAAGATTTAACACTTTGATTTGGAAATGGTAATGATTAATAATATGAGTAGGATGAGATAAACCCTAATTGATTGAAAGATGTATGTTTTAATTTATGTGGTTTGCTGATACATATATACATATGTGCATGTGATTTTATGGGACTATTGATGTGTGCAATGAGTGTGCAAGATATTTTAGCTGAGAAACTTGATAGAGGATTGAAACTGATCCATATGTGCCATTCATGGAAACCATGTTGTTCATATCTTATTATACTGTGAGTTGTATGAATGTATCCTTTCGTGATCAGTAAATGTTAATGTTCTTAACTGTGTTCTTATAGTGTCACTTGACACTCATGAATTTTTTATGCTTTTCAGCATGCTAGCTAGGGTTATCTGTGTAACCTTTGGACCTAAGTCAAACTAAGTTAGTGTCATTTTTGCTAATTTATTTCTTAATCGAGTTTAGTCACCCCTAATTTGAATTAGTGCTTAATCTACATTTTTGGAGTTGTTAGTTAGTCATAAATATTTTTAGCTTTTGTTTGGTTCCAAATCAATCCCTAAGGCTTTAAAACATGAAATTTTTATACCCAAGGGGTATGGGTATGGGTTGGGGGCATTTTCCACCCCCTAAGCCCCTTTTGTTGACTTTTGAGGTCACTCAAAAAGTCTAGTTTTGCCTTTGTGCGAAAATTGCAAGTGGTTACCATGAGTTGCGTCACCTCAACTCCACTTAGTGGTTAACCTTAGGATTGGTTGGGTTAGAAACTTCTAGATTTTTAGGTGAGTGGGGGTAGTTATTTCCCTTTTTGGTTGTTGAGTTTGAGACTTATTTAGAGGCCCTTCTTGGAGTAGTTTTGGTTGTTACCCAATCTCTACTTTTAGAGAGGAGTCTTGGAAGATTGAAGGCAAGGAAGGAAAATCTATACTCAAATTGTTCATTTACCATTACCTCTTTGTGAAGGTAGGAGTTCTTCATCTCCCTTGTTTAGATTTTTCATGCTTATTTCATGCTTAAATGCTATGGTGTTGTTATTTGGATGCTTGTATGTATGTTGGGTATGTTGGGAAGGATTTCAACCATGTTTTTTGAATGCTTTTCTTTCATGTTTATGTTTTAATTTTGAAGTTTTCTTTTATGGGTGTTATGGCATTACTCACCCTTGCATAGGGCAGAAGTGTCCAATTTCAGGAAAGGGCTTTTTAGTTGGACTCCAACAAGTGTAGAGTCTCTTCTTAGGATGAGAAGAGGGAGAGAGGGTAGGGTGTTATGGGCCCCTACCTATCAGAACAAACCTCATATGAGTTTGACATGTTAAAATGGAAGAACAAAAGTTCTTGATTTATAGCCCCGATTGGGTATCTATTTTGGTGTTGTGTTTGACTTCTCCTCTTGGAAAAATCCACCTTTCCCTAGTTTTGATTCATTGCAAATCCAATTGTGAAAACCTAGTATGAATATGCATGTTTGATTTTTTCTCTTGGTCATGCTTGTTTGACACCTGATCAGATTAAAGATATGTACCCCTTGAGAAGGGTCATGAAGGAAACTTATATTGGATTGTTAAAATTTTGGGATTGGAATTCTATGTATATTGTATTTCAAAACTTTTTTTGTAGTGGAAATGATGCCAGGTTTTCTTCCTGGTTCTTTTCCAGCTAAGCCCTTGAATCAGGTTGTCAATAAAATAAGTGATTGAGTAATTTTGCTTCTCTTGAGGTTTTCGTATTTTTTCTGTTATATGAATGTATATCAAAGATAAGATGAAACGATGATGTTCAATTATGCAAGATTCAATTTGTAAAGTGTGGTGTTGTCTCCATTCATATGGGCCATAGAGAGAGATGTTGCTAATCCATGTAAATGTATGGTATCTCCATTGAGTTTGAAATGATTTAGTTCATGGTTGGTTGTATTAAAAGTAAATTTGCAAGAACATGAAGGAAAGAATTATGTCAAGATATCCAAACTTAAATTTAAAACATGATAGAGGAAAGAACTTTGTGTGTTTTGATACTCCCTTCAAAATGAATAGAACATTATCATTCTGATCTTCTTATTTTCTCAATTGCCCTAAGATTAGTTTATTTACTATGTTATTCAATTATTTTCTCCATCAGTTATAATAGCTAGTTAAATGAATATATAGATGATTATAATACATAATATGGGTATTATTGAAATGCATAGCATTTGAGGTTCATGAAAATTATTAACCAAGAATTCATAAGAGATTTACATAGATTTTGATGAAGTTGCAATAGTTGATTTTGTTGAGCATGATGCATAATAAGATGATAAGTTAATATCATTAAGAATTTAAACACCAATCCTAAAAGATTGCATAGTAAGACCTAAACCAACAAGTAAGTTTCAAAAATACATATAAAAGAGGCCTGTAGAAGCACATATATCATTCTGGAAATTGTATGGCAAACACAAAATATAGTTCATACTATTACAGACTAATAAAATAATAGACCATTAATAAAATAACAATATTGGTTAGTCAAGTAAACTTTTTAAAAAAAAGTCCTAGTTAATAAAATTCTAACTTACCCTTTATCAGATGTGACTTTATATTTCATATAAATAAAACAACAAAATATTAATCATTATAGACAACTCAAGGACTTGACACAATAAATGAGGAGACAACAAATATGCATTGTTTAAGTTTTCCTAATCTTATCTGAGGAAAAAACTAATAAAATAAAACAATTAAAAAAGAAATGGAAAATTCCAAGTGGGGATGGTCACATCCCCATCCATTTCCCTAGGTCGAATGGAAGCATAATGCAAATCATCTATATATATATATATATATATATATATATATATATATACACATACATATATATATACATACATATATATATATATATATATATATATATATATATACACATACATATATATATACATACATATATACATATATATATTCATATACATATACATATATATATACATATACATATACATATATATATATACATATATGTATGTATATATACATACATATATGTATATATATATATATATGTATATGTGTATGTATATATATATATATGTATATATGTATATATATATATATATATATATATATATATATAGTCTTGGTGCAAATCCCAACATATCTTGGGTGCCTTCCTATTCTCCAAGCTCATTAATGGTGGTGGGTGATGTCACGCCACCCTCTTTCCTCTCCAACTTGGGCGCAAGACAACATTTATGGGGCTAGGCTTGATAAGAAAGCTTGTTTAATTTTTTTACAAACAACAATTTCGACCTTCTCCCTTCGGCATGAACTTGGGACTGCCCATGCATGACAGGGAAGGGAGGGGGGATAGATTTACATGAAGTATATTCTTGGGGCAGTGTGTAGTTTGGGGAAGTGCTAAGTTTTGTAGAGGATGTGATGTAGTGTAGAAGGGGAGTAAAGGGTAGAAGCTTAGGTTTAATGTTAGTTTAGAGGTTGAGGTAAGTTTGGGGTGGATGGGATAGGTGTGTAGTGGGGGAAGATATTTTAGGAGGTTGGTTAGTTTTTCATTTAAGTTTAGTTTAGTTGTTTAATTAATTTTTTTTTAATTTAAAGCTTAGTTTAGTTTAGTTTAATTTTATTTAAAAGTTAGTTTAAATAATAGTTTGGTATTAGTATATATATAATATTAATTTTAGTTTAAAGTGTGCTTGAGATTAGTATTATTTGAATTTTGTTCTAGTAGAATTTTTAAATGATGCTTAACATATTAGTTTATTTTAATGTTGAAATTTAGTTCAATCTTAGTATAAATTAAAGAATGATAAAATATTTGGTAGATGTATTATTAAGTTAGTCAAGTGATTAGTCGATAAATGTTATTTTATTTAGTACGTTCTTTTGCTGATTAAATGTCAAAAGATTTAGATTAGAAGTTTGTGAGAAATGTTAATATTGATTATTTTATGATTTTATTTTAATTATGTGAGTTGACTTTTGATGACTATTAGTTATAGTTAAATGTATGATTTATTAACTAAGTAAATTAAGATTAACATTTTATTGTGTTATATTAGTTTATGTTATTTGATTTTCGATTTGACTAATACAAAAGAGAATGAAATAGATTTAATTAAATGAAGCATCGTTGTTGTTTTTTTTGTTTTAATTAACTATATTGAATTACTTAATATTAGTCTTGATTTGAAAGATGTTTTACATATTAGGTTTAAGTATGATAGATGAATAAAAGGTTAAAAGTTAGAGATCATTAGTTGTAGTGAATGATTAGATTAGTTGAAGATGACATTATGTTTCATTTATTTTATTATTTTATTGTATTTTATTTTAATTATAATGTTATTATTTAGAACGTTTTATTTAAAATAGGTTATAATTTTAACAAAATTGTTATTAGAATAAAGTTTTTTATTATAATTCAAAGTTTTGATGAGTAAATAAATTTATATGTTTTTCCTTAATATTAGCTAGTAATTATTATAAATTTAAAATGCTTAGTAAATTTAACAATTTAATTTCTCCTCTACACTATAACTTAAGATGTTATGTAGAGAACTTATACTTTAACTATGAACACAGATATATCAAACTTAGAGTATTTTAATTATTAATTTAAAAAAAATTGGTGTGTTTTTGCCACATATTCTAGGCATGACATATGTACTACCACTAAAATAACACTTAGAACTTCCATAATGGTCTTCAATCGTCCAATTTCATTTAATATGGTATATGATGTTTGATGGCTCTTAAATATCAACCGATTCCCTGGTGTGAGGCCTCACCCAATTCGTCATAGTACTAATGAGATAATTGCATTACGGTGATTTTAATCCTATGTTTTGATACACTTTTGAGACTGTAGGGTTATGTCATTTTAATATTTGCATTTTGATGATCCGCAATTAACTCTACATACTATGACCTAATTGATGCATTTAATGATTCTATTTCATGTTGTAAGCTATTGACATTGCTTTAATATAAATTGAATGGTAGAAATGGTTGTAATATAAGAAGGCAATGTTAAAGTGGAAATTATAGTTAAAAGATAAATTTTGTTATGCATTGAGATCTAACCTGCATACCTAGGGACTCAATAGTTATGGATTCAACATCTTGTCGCAATGATAAAAATAAACTATGAAGTTATTCATAATATTAAATTGACCATGTTATGTTGATAGGTAAATTTTGATGTTATAGTATTTTGAACATTTTACATGGAAATTATGAGAAGAAGTAATGTAATTAAAAGGAATGAAGTATGGAACTCAAATGTCGAATGTGATATGTGAGTTTTGATATTTTAATATTTTGAAAGTTATCTTTGAAATGATTAATAAAGGGAAAGTTAATTTGAGATGATGAAATATATGCAAGCCTAATGTTGAATGAGATAATGATTTATTTTACATATGCTTATATGATTTTCTTGGACTACTGATGCTCGAGTCTAGTATGTAGAAATTTGACCATGGGTTAAAGGGGAATTAAGGCTCAAACTACTACAAACATGATATAGCCAAGGTTGAATTAGTGGAAAAGATTTAAACCTCATTGTAATGTGTTTTATTTCATATATGTGAATTGTATGTGTGCGTAGTAGCTTAGTTCATGTATTATTGTAAAACAAGTCATTTTTTTTTAATATAATGTGATATTTTGTATGTGTCACTTGACACTTGTGCTTGTTATGTGAAATGAAATGTCATTCATCAATGGATCATGTGGCCACCTTATTCCATGATAAATGCCTCAATTGAGGAATTTGATTATTTCCTTAGTTAGTAAAAGGACAAGGTCATCACCTTGGGGAATTTGAAATTTGAATCACCCTACTTTGGGAGGGTCACAAAGTAACTTTAAGGGAAGTTGTGATTAAAATTAACCCCACCCATGTTAGTACTATAGGTTAGGGAGCTATTAATGACCTCTAGGGTGTCTAGTGGACCTAGGAGACCCCATGAAAATGACATTCTTTATGGAATCCGAAAATGAGAAGGATATATAGAGGTATGGCTAAATGAGAAACTACTTGGCCACCTTCTAATTTTAGAGATAGTTAGGTTTTGGAGGGAGAGGAGGGGAGCTCTACTGCAACTATCCTTACCCTAGCTTGGACCAAGGTTGGTATCTCAAACTTGCTTCTTTTCCATTTCTTTCTTTTATCATGGTTAAGCAAATCTGCAAGTGTGGAGTTTATCAATGGAGTTTGCATTACATTGCATTGTGTAGTAGCATTCATGTGAGTGTTAGAATGGTGTTCATTCCATGTAGATTAGTGTGACACCATTGTGCATCTTGTTGTATTGTGTGGAGTATTGTGAGTATGAGGTTTGGATTTCCTCTATTTCCTTTTTGCATTATGGGTGTTGATATTGTGTTGTGATAATGTGATGTGCTCTTGAAAATGTCTTGTTTTATTTCTACTTGGTTTTTTTTTCTTGTTTGTGCTTGACTGTTGTTATGGGTGTGTGACTTACACTCACCCTTGTGGCAAGGGAAGAGAAGTCCAGGGTGAATGGGCAGTAGTTGGATTGTATAGTTGAGGACCTTGGAGTATGGGCTTCATTGTATGCCATTGTCATATTCATATTTTGCCTTGGTGAAGGATAAGAAAAAAAGAAATGGTGAGGAAGGAAGTAAATGAAGTATGGGTTTGTAGGAAGCTAAAGCTATTGGTTGTGTGTGGTGAACAATGTTGTGTTGGTAGTGTGTGGTGGAAGATGTTTATGAAGCCCTGAAAGGGCATGATATTATGAAGCCCCAAAAGGTCATTGTATTTTGCTGATTTAGCCCCAAAAGGGCATGATTTTATGGCAGATATGATATGAAATGGTAAACTTCCTTGTGTTTCCACCTTCACCCTATGTTAAGGTCCCAATGGTGAACCTTTGTGAAATATCCTTTGGATGGGATTTGTTGAAGTTTTGATATGTAGTGTATATGTTTCTTACAAGTGTGTATGTGAATCCTGATTTGATCCTTGTTCCCCTAGTGTGGGGGTGGTCTCTTTGAGGCCTATGGTTGGGTGGAAAGCACACATGATCCTTGTTGTTTTGTTGTGATGTATTTGTAGATTCTGAGAGAAAAATCTTGGAAACTTGGAGTTCTTGTTATCTTCCATGTGCATAGGAGGAGAAGACAATATTGCATTGAGATGAGATAGAGAGAAAAACTCCATCTTTTTATGTGAGCCTAAATATATTGTAAGAGAAAGCTATTGTCTTAGTTTGATTGTCAATGGAAAGGTTGTGAGTGCTCATGTGTAGTAAAAGTATTTTCCATTGTGTATATTATGATATGTTGACTTCACCACCTTTATGTGTATCATGAGGGTATCACAGAAGACAATTCATTGTAATAATATTGTTGTTTTATTGGATGGTAACACCAATCAGGGATCCAAATTACTTGATGCTCTTGAGTGGAATGCAAAAGAAATTTGATATCATAGAAGAGATAATATTCATAGGAAGGATTATCCTAGTGGATTGCTATTATCATTTTAGCTCCATTGTTTACCAATTGTGAATGTACATTCAAATTTAGATTTGCATGAGAAGATAATGTTGATCCTTGAGAAAATGGTTTCTAAATTTCATAATTCATAGATAGGGATAATCCAAAAAATTTCATATAGTCTTGTCATGAAATGTTTATTTATTGGATTAAGTTTAATGTTTGAATTCTAAATAAATCAAAATTTTAAAACTATACTTAGTGTATAATTATCTCCTAATTATCCTTGTAATAACTTACCTTGAATATCCTAGATTACAGAAGAATAAAATCAAGTGATGATATAAAATATACAAGGCTTAAGACATAAGCTTGTTGTAGGTGCACATTTTATCCTCTAGAAAATGTATGAGAAAGTAAAATAAATCTCTTCTCTTAGTACAGACATTAAAATATTCAAGAGTATTCCTTAGACTCCTAGGACCCTATAACCTATAAAGCATATTTTAACATAACAAACTCACCATCATATTAATTGCATTAGAAGGGACTTCATATGAGACACATAATTAGAGTCAGCACCCTATCAAATCAAAAGAAACTTCAAAAAAATAAATATACAATGCTCACGTTAAAAAACCTAAACTAGCACCAAGTAATAATTTAAACAAGACATAGCATGACAAACAACCTACCATATTATCTACCCTAGGCGATCATCTATCTTGACTAAACTCATTTTTAAATCTGTCATCAAAATGTGGAGAGAGGACCCCACTAGGCGACCATGGGATGGTGAATGAGAAGAGAATTTAATATTCTATGGAGACCAAGGTATTTAATTTCTCTAACATGACCAAGACTTATTTCATCCATCTATTCCCTAGGTGCTTTGTGCCTTAGAATTTATATTGGAACATCTTGCAAGTTTATGACATAGTTCTGACAAGAGGGGATGACTTCCATTTTGTCCTTGACACCTTGATTGCCTTGGAAGAAGTTATGGCATTTTATATGTCTTTCTTCACCCACCTAATTAAGACTAGGATAAACTCCATGCTACCAACAATATGGGACCAAGTAGCAAGTCAATTTAACATGGGAATTTGAAATGCATATCTTCTAGCTCAGAATTAATAGGATTTGACTCATGGAAAAGGTACCTATGCTTGTCTTAGTCAAAACATCGATAAGTGAGTTCACCATGGAGAGAAACCCAAGGAATTCGCATGGTCTATGGGTAAGTGAAGAAGATTATGGGGTAGTGGCACATGGGTAGTAGGGTGATTTGGAATTTTGCTAGAGAAAAAAGTAATTTCATCTTCTGAAAAAATGTGAGTGGGGTAAAGTTAATGGACTATGACTAATAGGGTATTTTAGACAAATGGATAATTAATATGTTAATATGTATACATTTTTTAACCTTAGTATTAGTAAGGATAGATTATCTTTTAAAATCATTCTTTTATAAGATATGTTTATATAAATGAATTGATCATTCTTTTCACTACAATTTCAATTGCAGTAGGTATTGACTCTAATATTAAAATGTGATGTTGCTAGCATTAGAGATGTAATATGAATAATAAATAGATAATTAAATATTAATAACTATGCCAATGAAAGATGTAAGTTGGGATAAGAAAAAATATACACCCATTGATTTTGGGAACATTTTAAGTACTCTACAAAAGTGTTAATTATGTATATATTGTTATTTGAATTGATTGCCTAGAGTAGCATAGTTGGCATCAAAGTTGATGATTGTTCTAATGGATGGTTAATCGAGGGTTACATGCATTGAAGAAATGTTAACTCATATGACAAAATAGCAAAGATGACATTGAAATGTGGAGTGCAGATTAAAGTAGTAGGTATGAGTAGTTTCTTTTCAAACCCTGGGTCAGTAGATGTCAGAGGGATGTCCAACTCATTGATGATATAGTTGTAACACACATATGTCTTTTGGAGGTTATTTAGGCATATGATATTAAAAAAAAAAAAAAATTAAAAAAAAGTTTTTAAAAAAATTGTGCTTAATGTACATTTAGGGTAAATTTAGGGCATGACACCTAGCCAATTCAAAGTTTAATAAATGGTTTAGATTCTACACTTTGCGGACAATTGAGGGATATTTGAGTTTGAAAATGGAAGAGAATTAGTCTTAGTTAACTCGATAAGGCTTTATGTGGGAGCTGTGCATTTCAATTTTGAAAAAGTTGTAAGACTAATCAAATTTTTAATTTTTGATTGATTTTCCAATGATAATCTTAAAAATTTAAATTTAAAAATTGTCCAACTTTCTATTATGTTAAGATAAACAATTGGATAGCTTCCTTAAATATTTCCTTTTGCTTTGTTTTTTCAATTTTTACTATCTCATGGTGATAATTTAATGATTGTTATGATTGAAATATACCATCATAAATGCACTCTAAAGATAAATAAATGCATATTTTGACAAGATGTTTGTCTCTTGTTTTACATTCTTTCTCAACTAATCATAAGTTGTTTGATAGGGTGCAGTTAAAAAATTGGGTCCAAAGCCGTCTATTATCAAAAAAATGAAAATTCCTCTCTATTGGAAGTATGAAATCTGAACTCTATCTAACACACTTACATTTTTTCAATCATATACATAGATGACTCCTATTGGCTAATTGTTGCATTCAACTACTAGTTATGCATATTTTACTTACTCAAAATAGGTTTACACTTGTTTTTAGATTCTATTTTGTGAGAGAATTTACTAATGATATTGGAGGTCACATTCCATAATTTATAATGTTGAGAGTCCTCATCTTTAAATCTAGTTATATGATTTTTTTTATCATGTAAATTCAAATCACACTATGTAGTTGATTTCTACAATCTATGGTATTTGTTGTTTAGATTCAATTTGAAGAGCATTTGGCATCACTTCCATGATTCATTTCAATAATATATTATATTGAATTTTGTCAATTTTAGATTCCAATGTATGAGATTCTTTGTTACACCATTAATCATTGAGCTTGTTCTTAGAGATATTATTTTAGTTTATTGTTGTTTAGTTTAATATTATGTTATAAGTAGTTTTTTGTAACTGTAAAGTGATATATTATAATTGGGTTTTTTAACCAATTCTAAATCTTCTATTTTCTATGACAATTTTGCTAGAAATTTGAAAAGATTATGGGGAGTTTCCACTAGAGGCAAACGACCACCTACCTGCCTAACACTCATTTAACTCAGTAGGTGAGTTTGAACCCAAAAAAGAGAGGGAAAGTTTTTGAAGCCAAACAAAAAAGAATGAAGCTCATTGACTCAAGAGATTAGAGAGTAGAAAACAGAGAGAAGATTAGAGAAAAGAAGAAGTGTAGAAAGTTCAAAGAGTAGAAGGAACTGGGAGAAGATAGAAGTTGTAGCAACACAATCTTTGTTATCCTAGTTCTCTATGAGTTCATATTTGTTCATCTTGAGAAGCAATATTTTATTTAGGCATTATTGTATGCAACCTTTAGTGCTGTAAGTTTAAGATTAGTTTTATCAGTTAAAGTAGCTTGTGTTTTTTCTAGTTGAAGCTGAATGCTCCCAGATTTTGTAATAGTTTAACCCAATTGAATAGAAAGAAAGCAAGCAGGCATACTAATCATTCCAGTTGTGTTGGCTCTTTGTTGTCTCCTTTGTATTCATTAATGCATGGTGCTTAGTATTTGAGAAGTTCATATTTCCAAGTTTTCTTGTTATCTTCTCTCTGGTTTTATGTTGGAAAAGTTCACACATAATTTTTGTTGTTAACTCGCTTGGTTCATGTGTTAACCAAGTTCATCTTGTGCTCACTTAGCCTCCTCAATGTTTTCTTTAGGAATCAAGATCTACTTTTGTTGCTGAGCTCACTCGACATCCATTGTGCCAAGCTCACTTGGCATCCACTACGCTGAGATCTACTTTCTACCAAGCTCATTTGACTCCTTAGTGTGACAAGTTCACTTGGCACACCCTGCCTATCACTTGACACTGACTACTGCTGAGATAATTTTGAAGTTGTTAAGTTTGTGACTTTTCACATGCTATCAAATTTTTGAGGCCTCACATCCACTATGAGTTAGGAAATTTATTTTTCTTAGTATTTGACATGCTAGGAGGTATAGGAAAGATATGGTAACATCCATTCTCCTTCAATAGACAAAATTATGATAGATGGGCGAAGAAGATAAGAACCATTATGGTTGCTAATGATTTGTGGGATTTTCTAATCGATGAGTTCAATGATGTTACTAACCTAGGACAATATGTTACCTCACAAACCCGCAAAAGACTCAGTTGAAGGAGTCAAGGAGAAAGGATGCAAAATAATTAAGTCTGACTGAGGCAACAATGACAAAGACTATTTTTCCCAAGATTGCAACAACAAATTACTCAAAGGAAGCATGGGATATCCTTGAGACAAACTTCAAGGGGATTGATAAGGTTAGGGTAATGAAGCTACAAATGATAAGAAGGGAATTTGAAAACTTTTAGATGAAGGACATTAAATCTATTGTAAGTTTAGCTCAAATTAAATTGACAAGATTATGAAGAGAGGATGATAGTGAAAATGTTATTGAGGAGTTTACCTCAAAAATATGACAACCTTGTGATGACCATTAAGGAAGCAAAGGACCTCACCACATTGATCACGAATGAGTTGACAAAAACTCTTCAAACCCATGAGCACTAGATTAACAAATCAACAACAACTTCCCAAGAGTAGTCTTTTAAGGCTGAAGAGAAATCAAGAGGTAGGGCAAGAGGAACAAATGGATTTCATAGAGGCTTAATAAGTAGAGGTCATGAAAGGAATGGTCAAAGGAATGTTAGTGCAGAAAGCTCAAGATGAGAAAGCAACCAAGAGGGGGCAAGCCTCTCTGAAAACAACTCTAGAGGAGGTAAGAAGAATTATAACTAGAATAAGAGCAATGTAGAATGCTACTACTATCATAATTTTGGGCATTATGCAAGTGAATGCTAGAAGAAGTAGGATAATTAGTCAAGAAAAAATGCAAATGTGGCTGATGTGAACATGGGAAATGCAAATAATCCCATAGCCTTCATCATGTGTAACATTGGTGAAGAAGGAAGCCTTGAGGTATGGTACTTAAAAAATAGTTGTAGCAACCACATGAGTGGTAATAAAAGTTTATTCTCTTTCATTGACATGACTTGCAAGTCTAAAATTGAGATGGGAAATAATGAAACAATTCCCATATTGCACAAAGGATATATCACGGTCCACACTAAGCAAGGTGAGAAGAAGGAGATACAAAATGTATATTTTTCCCTGGTATGAAGCACACTTTGATGAGTTTTCAAAAATTCATTCAAAATAGTTAAATAAATAAGGTGTTGATGGAAAATGACAAGTGTGTCATTCATGAAAAGGATAAGAGTAAGAGAATAATTGCAGCAACCCAAATGACAAAGAATCAGATCTTCCCTTTGAGGATAGAGACATTCTTCTCTTCTCAAGTTGGTGTTGCAGCTCCCAAGCATGTATGTACAACAATACATCAGCAATCAGCTCTTAGGAGCTTGATTGAAGACCCCTCCAAGCTATGGTATCTTAGGTATGGACATCCTGGCTTTACTGGTTTAAATTTGTTATCCAAAAAATAATGGTAGATGGTTTTCCAAGAATTGTAGATTCATATGACAAGTGTGAGGCTTGCATTTTGGGTAAGCAACATAGGCTTTCATTTAATTTTGTTAATTCTAGAGGGGAAAAGGCACCATTAGAATTGTTCCATTATGATTTAGTAGGCCCTATACAAACTACTTCTATTGGGTGGAGTTCTTATCTTATAACATTTATAGATGATTTTAGTCATAGGAAATGGGTGTATTTATTGAAGAACAAATTTGAAGAATTTGATAAATTTGTTGAATTTAAAGCCCTGGCTCAAAAAGAATGTGGGCACTATGTAGAAGTCCTTAATTCGGATAGAGGAGGGGATAATATCTAATTTTTTTTATAAATTTCTATAGGGAGAATGACATCAAGAAGGAGCTTACAACTAGTTATACTTTGTAGCAAAATAGAGTGGCTGAGAGGAAGAATAAAACCATTGTTGAGATGGAAAGAAGCATGATGAAAGCAAAAGGTCTCTAAACTGAATATTGGAGAGAGGTTGTAGCAAAAACAATATATTTGATTAATAGGTGTCCTACAAAATTAGTTCATGACAAGATTCCTCTTGAGGCATGGTAAAGAAATAGATGGACAATTGAACACTTGAGAGTGTTTAGATGTGTAGCATATGAAAATGTTCCAAAGGAATAGAGACAAAAGCTATATGAAAAACATGTGGAATGTATCTTCACATGCTACAACTTAGAACCAAAGGCTTATAGGTTGTATGATCCAATCAGCAAGAAGATCATCATGTCAAGAGATGTAAAGTTTCATGCAAATCAGTTATGGGATGGCTCTGTAGATGAATCTTCAAGCACTTCAAGTAAAGTGTTGACCATTGAAGAAGAAGAAGAAATTAATGATCAAAAATATGGTGGAACAACAATCATGGATAATTGTAGGCAAAGGAAAAATCAAAAGCAACCTTGATCATGTTGAGTTTTAGCTCCTAGTAGTTCATGATAGCTCTGAGCTAGTATACAAAATAGTAGCGACAACAATATTGAGAATTTAGATCCCACTCTCACCTCCCTATTTCCAAAAAATACTAAGATTCTAAGGGAGATATACCAAGAAGAAAGGTATGATGAAGACTTTGATGAGAGTGTAAATTTTGCATTATTTTCTCATAGTGATCCAATCTATTTTGAAGAAGCTATGAAGGAGAAGAAATGGTGTAATGGCATGGATGAGGAAATGCATTCTATTGAAAGAAATGAGACATGGGATTTAACTACCTTTTCTCCCAAGAAAAAAGTAATTAGAGTGAAATGGGTTTACAAGACCAGGTGTAATGCTGAAGGAAAAATAGATAGGCATAAGGCATGTTTAGTGGTAAAGGGGTACATGTAGTAGTATGGCAGAGATTATGAGGAGACATATGCCTCGGTTGAAAGAATGGAAACTGTGCATGCTATCATATAAATTATAGTCTAGCACAAATGGAAGGTTTGTCAAATAGATGTGAAGTCTATCTTCTTGAATGGTGTATTGAAAGAAGAGGTTTATGTGAAGAAGCCACCTAGTTATGAAGTCCTAGGTGAAAAACACAAGGTTTATAGATTTAAGAGAGCTCTAAATGGGCTCAAGGGCATTGAATAATAGGATTGACTCATATCTTATGAGCAATGGCTTTAGCAAAAAAAATGGTGAACCCACTCTCTACATCAAGGCAGAAAATGGTAAGGTGTTGATTATTTCTTGTATGTAGATGACTTAATCTTTATTGGAAATGATAATTTCCTAATTTGTGAATTCAAGGAGGCCATAAAGAATGAATTTTAAATGATAGGCCTAGGTCTCTTGAAGTATTTTCTAGGCATATAAGTAAATCAAATATATGATGGTATCTTCATCTCTTAAGAAATGTATACAAATCAAATATTGGAGAGATTCAAAATGTAGAGTAGTAGGAAAGCCCCAAAACCAACAACAATAGATATGAAGTGGAGCAAGGAAGATTGTAGAAAAAGTGTGAATCCAACCCCATACAATAATATGATTGGAAGCTTAATGTATTTGACAAAAATTCAACCTAACGTGATGCATACAGTAAGTTTGATTTCCATATTTATGGAAACACCAAAGGATTCTCATTGGCAAGTGAGAAACAGGATCCTAAGGTGTGTGAATGGTACCAAAGGATTTGGAATTTTGTATATTGTAGATAATGGTTTTAAGTTGGTTGGTTACACTTATACTGATTGGGCTAGAAGCATAGATGATAGGAAGGGCACTTCTAGATACATGTTCCATATGGGATCAGGTGTAATTTCACGGGCATCCAAGAAGCAACCTATTGTTTCTCAATCTACAATAGAATTTGAATACATAGCAACAAATGCAACAACATGGCTAGCTATTTGGTTAAGGAGAATCATGATGGATTTGAATGAAAGGAAAGAGGATGAAGCCACAATCTTTTGTAATAACATTTCCTCAATTGTACTGTCTAAGAATCTAGTCCTCCATGGGATAAGCAAGAACATGGAAATCAAATATCACTTCATGAGGGAGTTGGTGAAGAATGGAGATATCAAGATGGAATGTTGTATGTTCGAGAAATAGCTAGCAAATATATTTACTAAGCTTTTGCACATAGCCACTTTTGTACACCTAAGAAATAGTCTTAGTCTAGTTTATTTCAATTAGGAGGGATCCTTGTTTTGTTTGTGTTAGGAAAAAGAGGGAGTGTTAGAAATTTGAAAAGATAACATTCAGTTGCCCCTAGAGCCAAACACCAACCTACTCGCTTGACACACATTACCTCAATAGATGAATTTGAATCCAAAAAAGAGAGGGGAAGTTTTTGAAGTGAGACAAAAAGGAATGAATATAATTCATACAAGTGATTAGAGAGTAGAAAGAAGAGAGAAGATCAACATATTAGAGTAGAGAAGAAGTGAAAAAAGTTCAAAGAGTAGAAGGAACTATAAAAAAAAAAAGTTGCAGCAACACAGTCTTTGTTCTCCTTGTTCTTTGTGAGTTTGTATTTGTTTGTTCTAAGAAGTAATGATTTCTATAGATGTTATTGTAGGTAGCCTTCAGTGTTGTAAGTTCAAGATTAGTTTTATCAGTTAAAATATTTTGTGTTTTCTCTAGTTGAAGTTGAATGCTCCTAGATTTTGTAATAGTTTAACCCAGCTGAATATAAAGCAAGAAAATAGGCTTTCTAATCGATCCAATTGTGTTGGCTCTTTTTTCTCCTTTCTATTTTTTATTCCATAGTGCTTAGTATTTGAGAAGTTCATATTTGCAAGTTTTGTTGTTGTCTTCTCTATGGTTTTATATTGGAAAAGTTCACACAGAAAGTTGTTGTTAACTTGCGTGGTTCACATGTTAGCTGAGCTCATCTTGTGTTCACTTGGCCTCCTCAGTGTTTTCTTTAGGAACCAAGCTTTCCTCTTGTTTCTAAGCTCACTTGACATCCATTCTAGCAAGCTCACTTGACATCCACTATTCCAAGCTCCCATTTCTACTAAGCTCACTTAGCTCCTTAGCATACCGAGTTCACTTGACACATCCTACCTGTCACTTGACACCTATTACTTTTGAGTGAAGTTTGAAGTTGTTAAGTTTATGATTTTTCTTAAATCCCTACCTCATCTATATTTTTTATTTTCATAGTTTTTTAACCAATTCTAAATCTTCTATTTCCTACAAAATTCCATGCTTCATCTATATTTTTTATTTTCATGTTTTCACAATGGTATTAGAGTAGGGAATTCTATTCTATATTTTCCATCTACAATTTTCATTAATATTCTGATTCAAAATCATAGAAAAATAAAAAATTTCTATATTTTCTAGAATAAATTCTTGCACTTGTTTTCTATAGAAGTTGCGATGAAGGGGAAAATATTGAGGTGACTATTATTTTCTCTAATTTATTTCTTGTCACAAAAATCTCAATTTTCTCATTTTAAGAAAGAAGATTCAAGAAGCAAATCTGAAAAACTATGTATTTAGATTCATAATGCAATCTATTGTCTCATTAACTAGAAAAATGTGAACTAGAAAAAATACCTAGTTGGAATGCAATTATAGTGTAGAAAATATAAAAAATTTCAAAGATTTATGATATAAAACTTGTGATGGAAGTACCCAACCTATAGCACCAACATATGTTAAAGAAAAAGAAATTAAAAAAAATGAAAATTCAAGAGCTTTGACTTTGATAAGACCTTTAGCCAATGGAGATGTGTATTGACATGTTCATTTACGAGTAAAATTGTTTAATTTGGAGTAGAAGAATGTTGATGTTATGGATTTAGCTTCTGAAATCAAAGCCATAAAATAAGATATTGATGCTTCTAGTTGAAAAGTTGATATTTATCTTGAAACTTTTATTAAGTCACTTCTTTTGATACACTTCACTTATCCAGAGTCCCTTACAGTTGGCTAGAAAGGTAGCTAAGTAGCAAAGAGAGTTTGGAAGTAAAATAGATAATACTAGTGAAAATGATTGCCCTACTCATCAAAAAGGAAAATCTATGAATAAGATCTCTTTTATAAATACTTATAATAGTAAAATAAAAGATAGATGTTAATGTAGAAAAAATTATAATCAAAATGATCGACAACATTTATATTGTAAAAGGTATGGAAGAAAAGGTAGGCATGAAGCACATGAATACAAGCTCTTTTTGGATAAAATAGAAAGTTTTAAAGAAAAGTCTTTTAAATGAAAATATTTAAAATAAATCATAATGATGATAAAACTTCAAGTGATAAGGCTTCAAAGGAAGCTCAATTTTCTTTTGATAATAACTAGTCTCTAGTTATGCATATTTTACTTACCCAATATGGGTTTACACTTGTTTTTAGATTCTATTTTGTGAGAGAATTTATTGTTGATATTTGAGATCTCATTCCACAATGTTGAGAATACTAATCTTTAAATATTTTTGTGTAATTTTATTTTTTATCATATAAATTCAAATCACACTATGCAATCAATTTCTACAATCTATGACATTTGTTGTTTAGATTTAATTCTAAGAGAGATTGGGATCACTTCCATTATTCATTTCAATAATATATTATATTGAATTCCAATGCATGAGAGTCTTTTTTACACCATAATCATTGAGCTTGTTCTTAGATATATTATTGTTAATTTATTGTTGTTTAGTTTAGTATTATGTTATAAGCAATTTTTTGTAACTGTAAAGTGATCTAATTGGTTTTGTGAACCAACTCTAAATATTCTATTTTCTATGACAATCTCTCCATCTATATTTTTTATTTTCATGGTTTCATAGTTGTATTACAACATGGGCTTTTATTTCATATTTTCCATCTATATTTTCCATTCATTTTCTGATTCAATACCATAGAAAGATAAGTTTTTCTATATTCTGTCCAATAAATCTTGCACTTTCTTTCTATAGAAGTTGTAGGTGAAGGGGAAAATATTTAAGTGACTATTATTTTGTCTAGTTTATTTCTTGTCACAAAAATTTCTATTTTTCTCATTTTAAGACAGAAGATTCAAGAAGCAAATCTACAAAACTATGTATTTGGATTCATAATGCAATCTACTGTCTAATTAATAGGAGAATTGTGAAGTAGAAAAAATACCTAGTCGAAATGAGATTATACTGTAGAAAGTACAATTATTTGCAATTATTTATTATATATAATTTGTGAACTTTTGATGGAAGTATGCAACCTATAGCACTAAAAAATTGTTAAAGAAAAAGAAAATTGATAGTATGAAAATTCAAAAGCTTTGGCTTTGATAAGAGCTTTAATCAATGAAGATGTGTATTGACAAGTACAAGGATGCAAATCTTCATTGGAAGCACTTTAGAAGTTAAAATATTTATATGAATCTCATTTAGAATTTGGAATTTATTCATTTACAAGTCAAATATTTTAATCCTAGGTAGAAGAATGTTGATGTTATGAATCTAGCTACATAAATTAAAGCCATAAAACAAGATATTGATGCTTCTAGTGGAAAATTTTATATGTATCTTGCAACTTTACTTAAGAACTTATTTTGACACATTCCACTTATCCAAAGTTCCTTATAGTTGGTTGGAAAGCTAGCTAAGCACATAAAATCTTTTGGAAGTAAAATAGATAATACTAGTGAAAATGTATTTCCCACTCATCAAAATAAAATAAAATCTATGAACAAGATCTCTTTTAGAAATACTTATAATGATATAGGAAAAGATAGAAGTTAATGTAGACATAATTATAATCAAAATGATCAACCATGTTTATATTGTAAAAGGTATGGTAGAAAAGGTAGTGATGAAGTACATGAATGCAAGCTCTTTTGGAATAAAATAGAAAGTTTTAAAGAAAATTCTTTTAAATGGAAATATTTTAAAACTAAATCAGAATGATGATAAAACTTCAAGTGATAAGAAGGTAGCCTAATTTTCTTGTGGTAATGATCAATATGTGCTTTATATTTTAGACTTTGTATCTAATACTTCAAGGTATTATTCTTGAATCTTAGATATTAGAAGGACACAGAATATCATATTCCTAGCATCTTAGGTTTTTATGTCTCAACATTGTTACAAAACTTTAGTTCTATGTTAAATATATTTATGTTATATCTTTTGGGGGTTTTGGGTCCCCTTCTAAAACTTGTTTTACCTTAATCCAAAACATATGACATTCCAATGTAATTTCATTAATGGATTTCATGAAAGTGCATGTGGTCCATTTCACATATTACATAAATAAGGTCTCAAGATTGAAAAATATATTGTTCCATTTAAGTTGCCTAATCTTCTAAAAAAAATTTCACATAATGCATTATTTATTTCTCAATTGCAACAATTTTTTTTATTGCTAGTATTTATTCAACAACAAGACTAGTCAATTTTGTTAGAATATAGGAAAGTTATTGTGAGGAAAATACCTAATAATAAAATTATATTTATTGCTATGAAGATGAAAAGTTATTAAAAGTAAATGGCACTTCTATATTTTTTAGAAAATTGTTATATCTTTTAGAAGAAAGTTGCCTATCTCCAAGTCTTTTATTGCATGTTAGATTTGGAGATATTAGTTATTAAAGTATTCATATCTTGCAAAAGAATAGTGTTGATGGTTTTACTATTTTTGTTAAAAAAATAAAAAATGTGAAGCATATATACTTGCTAAACAATAGAGGAATTATGTCTCTCATTCCACTTGAAGGGAAAACAAAAAGTTACAACTCATTCATTCAGATTTATGTGGACCTTTTACCTATAATTTATGGTGGAGCCTCTAAATATTTAGTGTTGTTCATTGATCACTATATTTAAAAAAATTGGATTTATTTCTTGCAGAAAAATTTAAACTATTTTGAAATCATTAAAAAATATTTTTTTATGGTTAAAAATTGGGCACAATCTAAAATTGGTACTCTACAAACTAACAATGGTGGAGAATTTACTTATCTATTTTTGAGGATTATCTTCATCAAAATGGAATTCAAAATCACCTCACTATTCAAAGTAGTTGTCAACAAAATTACATTATTGAAAGAATCAATAGAACTATCATGAATATGGTTTGAGGAATGAAGTATTCCAAACTTGTTTAGTTATATTTTTTGGTCAAAGCATCAAGAACAAAACTTTATAATTGTAATAGATCTCCATCATCTTCTCTTTACAAAGAAACTCTATATGAAGTATGTTATGATTACCCCCTTCTGTTTGACACTTTGAAATTTTTGGATCCAATTGTTGTATATTGATCCCTAAGGAAAAAAGGTGTAAGTTGGGTCAACACAGTTATAATGGAACTTTTCTTGGCTATTAAAAATCTTCAAAAAAATATACATTTTATGATAATGATTGTAAATTTTTTTTTATTGAACATGATATTATATTTTGTGAATCTTGCAAAAGTGATACAATTTAAAAGTGAGCTTAAATAACTTGATAAATTTGTGAATTTTTCTCCTTGGATATATTTTTCTTATGAAATTTATCATCACAAAGTACTAGATATTTTGGTAATTTCACCTACTAATGAAGATTATACTTAGGATTTTGGAGCAACTTTTATGTAATGCCAATCTTCTCATAAGTGGTCCACACAAGTCATTCAAATTCTAAAAGATTGAAGACTTAATGAAATTGGCAAAAGTGGCACATAAGTTCTTACAAACTAAGGAAGCAAGATCAATTCTATAATCTATGTACCTCAAAGCTTTTTTATGACCTTAGCATGATAATAGACTTTGAACCAAATCCATATAAAGAAGCTAAGCATATTGAAGTGTGGTGGAAAGATATGTAAACTGAGTATGTTTCCTTTCTAAAAAATAGAAGATCAAAATTGCTTGATCCAACACTTGGTTGTAAACCTATTGGTTGCGAAAGGAATTTTATAAATAAATATATAGTTGATTACTTTCTTGAAAAGAAAGAATCATACCTTATTGAAATAGTTTAAGCTAGAAAACATGGCATATATTGTGATAAAACTATTCCCCTGCTATAAAATGGACAAACGTTCAATATTTGTTTTTTTTTTGTAGCTCAAAATGGGTGGAAAGTTCATCAAATGGATGTAAAAATGCATTCTTGAATAGTATATATGACTTAATGAGAAGGTTATGCAATTCATGGTAAAAATATTTATGAAATTTCATTAAATCATCATATGGTTTGAAGCAAGGCCCCCAAGCTTTGTATGAAAAAGTTACTAAGCATCTCATAAAGTTGAATTTCAATATTTTTTATTTGATGATGCAACTATTTTTGTTCAAAAGGTTTTTGGAATTAATTTTTTTCTTGTTGTTTATGTGGATGATTTATTTCTTATTGGTAGCTCAAAGAGGATTCACACTACCTAATACTTGTATTTTGTTTTAGAATGATGTTGAATCAATTGAGTTCATATTTATGCATTCCACATTTTCTATGGACCTATTGAGTGTTGTATTATACACTTTATAGATTGATTGGGTGATTCCTATTACTCTATCTTAGATGATATTACTTTCAAATAATTCCCATCTAACTTCTCTTATTCTTAAGAAAAATTTTCTTTTAATTCTGGTGTCTTGCATTCTTTGGAAAGACAGTAATGATTATACATTTTTAGAGGAGAAAGGTAAATGGTAGTGTCTCTTCTCCACATTGTAAAAAGAATTATCAAGGAGAATGTCAATACTTCTTATTTTCCTTTAAGCATTGTGTTCCCCAATAACATTGACATAATAATTAAACAAAATTGAAATATAACCTATAGTCTCATCAATATTAATTGGCCCAATATTTGGAAAAGAAAGGAAACTATGTAGTAGCCTCTAGATCACAATTGGTTTAAATGTAATAATGATGTTTTTTCTAATGGAAACCCTAGGGTTTTAGGAGTTTGGTGACTGGTTGGATATAATTAGTAAATGATGGTTGTAGGATTTTCTAAGTGTTTGGGTACGAATAAATATACTGATAGGGTGCCTCTTCAAAAAGGCATCAATACACTCTAAGATTGCAGTGTTGATAATGTCATTCTTAAATGAGACTCATAAATCATAAGTTATATCCTACAAAAGAAGGCTAGAATCCCTTGGAAACATCAAAGATTAATGGTTGATTATAGTAGAAGACCCCCTTTTTTTAACATGGTCAAAATCCAACACATGCATAAGGAAGGTAATACAAACATGGATTGTTTGGCGAGGTGGAGGCTAGATTTTCCTAAATGAAAAATCATGAATCAAAGAGAGAGCTTAGAGGAACTAAAGATATTACAATATTGACTTAGTTTTAGTGATAGAGAGAAAGTGAGTTTTCCTATTTTATTTTTCTAGGGATCCTCTTTAGTGTTTCATTGTGGCATAAAAAAATAACATTTTTGTACTTCTGATAAAACCTCTTGTATATGCGAAATGTGGCCTCATACTTCATACACACACTTCAACATAGTCTCTGTATGCAGGTTCATCTTGGAATGAACATGAGATTTTTCACCTAAGATGATTCCTACAAGATGACCTATTGCCTTCTATCTAGAAAGTTTTTCCTGTTTATGCTCTATGAGTTGAGGTGTATGCAACTAGACCATTCTAGAATGAAGGGTTTAAATGCAATTAAGTCTATATGAGTGTGCAAGTAATCTAAATGAGATATGAAATTAATCTAACAACATATAAAATAAGATTAACTAGATGTATGCATATTAAATCTAAATGACATTTAATCTAGGAAAATAAAAGCTTATGAAAATAATGAGCTTAAATGAGTGCACAATTCATAAGAGATTCAATAGTGATTCAATCCAAGCCCCATAATGAGGAATTATGAGTCTCTTAAATAGAATTCTTGGAATCCATTAAAGGTTAGGATCAATCTTGATGAACAGTTAGGATTAGACAGAAGATTCAGTTAAGATGGAAGCTTCCTTGTGCAAGTGAAGTGAACTATTTCAGATCTAAGTGTGATAAGTAGTTAACTAAACTTGTCATAAGTGTGACAGTAAGATAATTGGATTGATTCTAATTTTGAGAAGTAGTTCACTCAAAGTTTCCATTTTAGAATTGAAGAGGATATTTCAAAGATATTATTTAATTTAATAATTGAGACATGACCTCGTGAATGTCTTTTTTCTATTTAAATGAATAATCTAATTCAATTAATTAAAGTAGGCATAATTATTAAATTAAATATTTTAATTCCCTAGTACATTAGCCTTAGAATATAATTTAATTTAATTAAAGTATAAAAACTTCAAATTTAATCAAATAGGTTTAATATGACTAATATGAGTCAATACTTTAGGAATTAAATAGATAGTCTAATTAATGTAGACTTAGGGTTTTATGCATTTGAAAATTAAGTCAAGTATCAACAATCAGAATGAGAATTTCCTAATGAAATGGGACTTTATGGTAGACCAAAATAGACTAGAATTGGTTGAGATGGTAATGAGCCAATTTAGGAATATTATATTTTGCTTCTATTTGAATGAATGTACAAGTAGCATGCTCGATTCAAAGAAAATCAAAAAGCACAATGTGGAGATCAATAAATGAGATTGGTTCCAATATTGATTCCATAGAGACAAATTGATAAGCTTTTAAAGACTATTTCCATAACATAGCTTAATCTTAAGGAATCTAAGTAGAACACCTAGATACCCAGAATTGATAGCAGTTAAAATATTGTCTCTAGAATGGAGCTTAATCTTTAAGGATCTAGATAGAACATCTAGATACCTAAAATTGATATCATTTAAAATATTGTCTCTATAATGGAGCTTAATCTTTAAGGATCCAAATAGAACATCTAGATACCTGAAATTGATAGCATTGAAAAGATTATCTCTAGAATGGAGCTTAACCTTTAAGGATCTAGCTAGAACATCTAGATACCTGAAATTGATAGCATTTAAAAGGTTTTCTCTAGAACCAAGCTTAACATTTAAGGATCCAAATAGAACATTTAGATACTTGATATTGATAAGCATTTAAAACACTATCTCCAAAATGAAGCTGAATCTTTAAGGATCTAGATAGAAAATCTAGATACCTGAGATTGATAAGCATTTAAAAGACTATCTCTAGAATGAAGCTTAATCTTTAAGGATCCAGATAGAACATCTAGATACCTAAAATTTGATAAGCATTTAAAAGACTATCTCTAGAATGGAGCTTAATCTTTAAGGATCTAGATAGAACATCTAGATACCTAAAATTTGGTAAGTATTTAAAAGACTATCTCCAGAATCAAGCTTAATCTTTAAGGATCCAAATAGAACATCTAGATACCTAAAATTGACCAAAGATAACAATATCAAATTATGAGTGATAGAATAATCCCTAGAACACAGCTTGATCCTTAGGAGTCGAGGTTTAGATTGTCCTGATACCTATCCACAAAACTCTTTATAAGATGTGATAGATGACAAAGATGCTAGAAAAGTGGAGAATGAGATGCCCTGAGTGATGAGATGTTCCAAGTGATGAGATGTCTCGAGTGATGAGGACATAAGATGGGAACAAAATGCCTTGATCAATAAAGATTCAAATTGATTTGAAATTTAATTTCAATGATGTAATCATCTTGCCCCATCGGTAGTGAAATTGAAAGATGTCACAATAGAAATATGATATAAAGAATCATGTTGAGAGATGTAGAATAAATATGAGATGAAGTAGAGTGTAGAAGAGATTAGACTGATTAGAAGAAAATTTAGAGTCAATTTGTAGTGATTTCAAAGTACAAAAGACCAAGTTTGACCAAAAGTTGACCAAATTTGACCATAGTTGACTTTTTCCAAAATAAATTTAATAAACATGAAGAATTTGGAGTTGAAAATATTCCAAGAATCACAAAGTATAAAAAAAAATGGACTGCACAAGCATTGGATCATGTCGGTCCCAAAATTTTAAAACATGTTTTTGAGCTAGTTACGTGTGTAAGATTTCGAATTCGATCCTAAAAATGGATTTAGAACAGTCAAATTAGCTAGAGGGTATTTTTTGTGCAAATTCGAGCATTTTGAAAAATTAGGTCAAACCCTATATAAGGTACCATGGGGCCATTTTCAAATGATTTGAACCACTTGTCTTTAGTGAATAGGACCTCTGAGAGGAATATGGCAATCAATGTGAGATATCACCATTTTGAGCACTCCCGACAACACAGTTGGCCAATGGACTATGGAAAACTGATGAATAGTTGATAACCTTCCTTTGTACTTCAATTTTCACACTTTTCAAGGTCATATATAACATTTTTAGCATGTTTTAGGAGGTCAACAATCAATTTTTGCACGAGACTATCCTTTCTTGCATGAAGACAATCTCTTCTCGTGCAAAGATTCACCAACTTGGTGTTTCTTTGCATGTGTCAATGGTGATTCTCATGCATGAGATACCCACTTCTCATGCAAAAATTGTGAGAATTTGGGTGAACTTCACTCAACTTGTTGTTGCCTTTCATGTGAGAGAGTCTTTCTTCATGTGAGGACTTGATTTCTCATTTGAAGATGTGCACAATCTGTGGCAAAGAAATGAATTATAGCACGAGGAAATACATCTTTGTACGAAAATCCATGACATCATTTTTTTTAAAAATTGCATTTTTGATGTCTTAGCTTCAATTTTTCATTTATTTTGTCATCATTTTGACTTTTTGAGCGAGTACTGACTGTTTGCGCATTGTTGTTGTTTGTGTGTGTAGGAGGTATTTGGTGATGTCTCGTTCAGATCACATTATCCACCATATGGAGCTTTTTTATGGAGCCTTGATGTTGTAGACATGGCCCACATTGACAGATTGGGTCTCACTTATTTATGTTGGTTCCCAATAGTACTAGTGAACTATGATTTGTTGACTACCTTGGTTGAGAATTTCCACTCAAAGATGAACACCTTTCACTTGCCATAGGGATAGATGATGATTACTCTTAAGGACATCTATAGGATTCTATAGATCACCTTTCATGGGTTAAGAGTGGCCTATGAAATGATGCCTCAGGTAGGTATAGAGGCCGTGTGTGCCATTTTTTAGAGGTAGCTAGCGATTGTATGGGCCATCACCTAGGATGAGCTCATTCATACATATGAGTAGATACATAGGTTGGCTTCAGTTTTGGAAATATTTATATGCTACTTCCTAGTACTAGACAAAGGATAACATGGATTGGAATGTGAATGAGGTATTATGCTTCAGAGGATGCTTGATGCTCTAGAGAGATTTGGGTGGGGCTAGTGTATGCTTGCCCATATGTTATATGAGATGCATGAGATAGTATACCATAACCAGAAGAGTATGGCTTCTAGTGTATACATTCTTTAGATCTAGGCATGGGAGCACCTACCTATTACACGTCCCATTTTTTAGGATGCTTGCAAACCTAGAGTACCATATATATGTAGATATAGGGAGCATATTACCAAAGCAAGCCTAGGTAAGATGGATCATTAGAGGGCCCATCTTGATGACTATTTTCCATCATATGGCAGCCCTAGTGAGAGATGAAGGATTAGGATGATGCTCCTAAGGAGCTAGGGTGGATGTTTTTCTCATAGTTGTTGGTGGGTAGAACCACACAAATCATTGAGCAGTTTGCTATTACACAAGTGTGGAGGTAGTATGAGAGGCATCAAGATATCTCCTAGGAGTATTGTGCCTATGTGTGAGTTGCAAGGGACCTAATGTGTGGATGGCCAGCGAGACTAGATGCAAGGTGATTCATGATTGATGTGTGCAACCTAGTTGCAGAATAGTGGGACTACCTTTCAAAGGTAACAGATGTAGGGGTGATGGCAGCATATCAGGCATATCTTATTAGTCACCCCTTCCCATGGTTCACAGATCCTCTGGGGGAAGTAGCACAGGCTCCCTAGCAAGCACCGGTACAAGGATTGGTATAGTAGTTGATATAGCAATAGAAAGTACCCAAGCAATAGGAACCCTAGGGTCCACTACCAGAGATGTGAAAAAGGGTCAAATAGGTGCAGATCCCCACATGACAGATGGGATCAGACCCAGGTGTAGGAGGCAGTGGCAGAAAGTAGAGGTGGTGATAGAGGCCTGGAGGAGTAGGCACCCACAGAGTAGGCACCTGAGATGCTCAATGAGGAGATACAAGAGTAGCCTACTATAGGATCTTAGGATGCACTATGGTGACAAAGAGAGTTGAACCACTAGGCCTCTTGGAAAATTAGAGAGCTACAAATATAGGTAGTAGTCAAAGATGCATGATTATCCAACCAAGATCATGAGATTCAAAGGTTATAGGATCAAGTGCAGGCTACTGAGCAGAGGGAAGAGGTGTTGTAGGATGAGGTCCTATTGTAGATGGCCTGAGTGACCTACTATTTTGTAGCATACTTGATAGTGGTGCCCAATGAGGCTCAATAGGTGTCTCATTTCTCATAGTATTCTTG
The DNA here is from genome assembly GCA_028749045.1 of Cupressus sempervirens. Taxonomy (NCBI): domain Eukaryota; kingdom Viridiplantae; phylum Streptophyta; class Pinopsida; order Cupressales; family Cupressaceae; genus Cupressus; species Cupressus sempervirens. Next base: position 395,052,840 of record CM053786.1, read on the forward strand.
AGATTCTAAGGGTGCATGTCCTCCTACTAGACTAGATATGTCGCCTCCTCCTCCTACTAGAGGTGATGGTGTGGGCCACAACTAGCCACATGATATGCTTAGCATTGATTTTGATTCTAGCTATGTATGAATTGGTGTGCCAGCACCATTGTGTATCATTTTTGATCGATAGTGCTCAAGTACCGTTCATGTTTGTATTGACACACATTATCTTTTCCTTTGATGTACATGAGATGTTTATATGATGATTATGAGATGCAAACCTCATGTAATGGATGCATGAATGTATGTTTTCTTTGAATTGTTCATGTAGATGGGATAGATGTATGGATGTAATTCATATTGAAATAAACTAACCTCTCATGAGGTATTGCATGTTTTTTCTTAAAAGTGATAGGTATCCCATTGAGGACTACATGAATATGAACCAAAGAACCAAATTCTTGTGCAACCATGGAGATTCTTGATATTTTTGAAGAGATCCACAATCCCCCATCACAAAGGATGGAAATAGAGTTGTAATTGAATTGCGTGCTTATGAAAATGAAGTATGCAATGCAAGATTATGTTAAATGAAACCCTAGGTCTAGTTAGCAAGCCTCAATAATTTATCATCACTAAGAATAGAACAAAATTATATGTCCTACAATTCTTACTGATAGTACAATCATGGGAATATGAATAGGACATATGTTATAGGTTTTTTGGGATTAAATGTAAGCATTCAAGGCACAAGAAGCTAGAATGACCAGAACATTTGTCCCTTTTATTGTAGGAAGTTAACACAAGCATCAAAACATAAATGTTAGGATGAAAAAATGTTGCTTGTATGGTAAACACACCAAACACACAAGAGATCCATCTTATGATAAGTATTTAGTAAGTATTCTATCTGTAATGACCCTTGTGTTCATAACCTAAGATAGAAGTGTGCTAGGTATACTCGTAGTGACCTATGCATTCACTTAGCAGGATGAGTATCAATATTTATATTAGCATGAAGATTTCACTCCAATAGACAAGGAGAAGAACCAATGTTATTGATGTATTCATATAAAAGGAGTCGAGGTAAACTTAGCCATTCAATACGTGATGGAGGCTCTTATAGTGGATAGCCCTCTTATAGGAATATGTCAACTAATTGGAACTAAACTATAGATAGAAAGCAAAGAAATGATCATGCCCCCAGTCATTACTTCTCTAGTCAGAAATGACATCATTGAGTTTCTCAAGGAGACATGATAAAGTGAAAACAAAGCAAACAAAGAAAATTCTCAACATATCCAAACATGTATGTCATTTTGAGTTCAATGTTTGTCTTGGGATTGATGTCAAGTGTCAGTGTCTAAAGCATGGATGAAAAAGGTCCCTTCAGTAGAATGACTACTGACTAAGGTCAAAGAGGAATCTTCGAGTGAAGTACCTCAAGAGGATTGAGTGACAATAGATAGACATAGCTAGGATGACTAGTGACTAACACAAGAGAGATCTTCCATAAAGGAATCTTAGAACATGACCCGAGCAACAATAGGTAGACATAGTTAAAAAAATTGGTGACTATTATGAAAGAGATTCTATGAGGAGAATCTCAAAAAGTATTGAGACTAGTGATAGTAGGTAGATGTAGTGAGGACCACTAGTGACTGTCATGCAAGAGATTTTGTGAGAAGAATCTCAAACAAGAGTGACACTAGCGATACTAGGCAGATGTAGTGAGGACCACGAGTGACTATCATGGAAGAGATTCTATGAGGAGAATCTCAAACAAGGGTGACAGTAAAGGGGAATGCCCCCAAGCTATGACAAGACTCAATCCATGGATACATGAGAAAAAAGTGGGCAAAGTAGTAAAGAAACTATACAAAAAGCAAGAAGAGGCACTGCAAGATGGAGCATTAGGAATAAGAGGCACCTATTTACCAGATTTTTATCTTCTTGGAAAAACTTTCATTTTTTTGCTACCATGGTGCCTATTTCCAAGTTTTCACCAATGAAAACTTTTGTATTTTTTCTTTTTTTTTGTATTTTTGTTTTTTCTCTTTTTTCTCTTTTTTGGATTTTACGAAAAAAAATTTGGTGTTACCAAGGAGCCTATTGCTAGGTTTTCACAAGGGTAACAATTTTTTTTAGGACTTTTTTCTGATTTTTAGGATTTTTCTCAAGATGTATAGATATGTACAAAGAGTTACTAAGATTAGGTTAACTATAAAAACACTTTAGGTGTAGAGTGTTGACAAGTTCTTTCAGCACTTCTCCCTTAACTGTGGAGAGCTAGTAAGCACCCAATCCATATATTGTAGTAATGATGTAAGGACCAAGCCAGTTTGGTTCAAACTTCCCTTTTTGGACTTGTTGTTGTTGATTCTTAGGGTTCTCTCTTAGGATGAGATCACCCAACTAGAAGTCACATGGCCTAACTTTCCAATTTTAGCTTCTTGACATTTGTTGTTGATAAGCTCATAGATGGTCACATGCCACTTGTCAATGTAATGGGGACACAACCCACGTATAGAATGGACACAATAGGAAAAGGGAAATTGTATTAACTGTGAAAATATGTTAGTACATTCAGTACAAAGAAAATAGACTTCAAAACATGCCCTAAGGGCTTACAATAACATAAATCTAGAGATAATTTCTCCTTTCAGTACCTCCTCTCAAACTCCACTCTGAACTGCCTTTTACAATGCCAGAAATGTCCTTAAATAGACCTCGAAGGGTTAAGGACTAGGAATACATTCTAGAAAGTGCTAGTAGGGATCCACCGACCAAGTAGAAGTGTCATGCCCAAACTACGAGGGAAAAAAACATAATTTATTATTATTATTATTATTTTATTTTTGTAAGAGATAATAGGATTGAATGTAATATAGAAGTATTCAAATGGAATTAATTAACTACCTCATACTCAAGTATAATTACAAAATTTAAATACAAATCAAATTTAAATTTTCTTAACATATTTTAAATTTCAATTGCATAACTTAAAATATATCTATCTATATCACCATGCTATCTAATTAACCTAAATCAAATGAATATGATTTTGAAACATAAGAATGCCTAAGGAAGAGCAAACATCATTTTATCCATTTTTTGATACACACATGCATAACTAAAATTCCCTAAGACTCATATGCAAGAAATATTTCTCAATTATGCATAACCATGGTCAATTTTCGCACAAAGGCAAAAAGAGACCTTTTGAGTGACCTCAAAAGTCAATAAAAGGGGCTTAGGGGTTGGAAAAGACCCCTAACCCATACCCATACCCTTTGGGTATAATAATATCAATTTTTAAGCCTTAGGAAAGAGGTTTAGAGCCAAATAAAATCTAGGAATAAAATAGGACCTTCTAACTACTTTAACATGCAAATTAAACACTAATTTGGATTAAGGGATGACTAACCTCGATTAAGCACCTAATTAGCAAACTGACACCAACTAAACCAACTTGGGTCCAAAGGTTAAACAACTAACCCTAAACATCACACTGAAGCACATAAACATTTTATGAGTGTCAAGCGACACTGAAAGAACATAATTACGAACATTAACATTCACTAAACAAAGAAGATACATACATATATCTCACAAGACAATACATGAATTATGAACAAAAAGGTGTCCAAAATTAGCACAAGGAGATCAGTTCTGTTCCTCTGTCAATTTCCTCGACTAAAATATCTGCACACTCATTGCACACATCAGTAGTCCCAATAATCACATGCACATATATATGTATCAGAACTTCACATAAATTGAACCATACATCAATTAGGGTTTCTTTATCCTAGTTAATTCTTAATCATTTAAAATCTCTTAAATCAAAGTCTCAATCTTACATTTACTGATTTCATCAACATACATATACATGAAACATTAAATGACAATCATCAAATATATCTAAAAGTAACATCACACAACATGAAATAATAAAGTATGCTCTAAGCATCAGATAATGTCTCGACATCTCAAGTTGTGAATACCAAAATAATAGTAATGTATCACTATGCTATGATGGGTCGGGGCGAAGCCTCACAAGAAGGCTCCAAAAGCCACATTAGAAGTTGGTGCAAATCTAGAAGAATCCAAAAATGGTAATCAAACTTCTGGGAGGCATAACTTTTGAATTGTACCTCTAATTGACGAACCGTTTACATTTCTGAAAAGCTCTCGAAGCGCTCTATAGCCCTATGGACCAGCTTTGCATGTCCACCATTTTTTGGCCCTTTTCAAGGTCATTTAATGCCTCTAACCTGACTTTGAAGCATTCTTAAGAGGTCTCCAAAACCTAAAAAATTGCGATAACTTTCAAAACGTGGGGCCTTTTGACTTGATTCTATTTCTGGAATGCTCTAAATTACAATTACATTCATTTGACCAATTTACACCTCCTAGTTCACCAAAATGATGTCTCAATTACATACTCATAATTTTTTTTAGCATTTGCACATATCCCAAGGTGTTCAAATACTCTATCCTAGAACACTGATAGTGGAACTGTGAGAGTTGGAACCTTTATTTGACCCAAATGGGCATCCAAAAATGAAAACACATGAAATAGAAACTAAGTCTAAGTGCATTTTTTTGGGTGACACAGGATTGCCCTTATACCTCTGGATGCTCCTGCATCACAATGTTTATCTAGTAACACTAGCTCTTGAAGCTAAGCTATTCTATAATCTTCATTAGTAATAAGGCCCTTCATAGAGATTCTCAAGGTAGAAATATTGACCTTTATTGGAAGGACAACATCTGCTCCATAAACCAAAGCAAAGGGTGTCATACCTGTTGGAGTCCTGATGCTTGTCCTATACACCCACAAAGCTAGATTAATCTAGAGGTGCTAGTCTCTCCCAATTTTGCTAACTGTGTGATGAAGGATCTTGAGGATCACCTTATTGGATGCCTTAGCTTGGCCATTACCCCAGAGTAAATAGATAGAAGACCAATGTTGTGTGATTTTGAATCATTTGCATAGTTTCTTGAGGTCTTTATTTTTTAATTGTCCTCCATTGTCAATAATGATTGAGGATAGTACACCATACCTACAGATGATGTAGTTTGTGATAAAAAGAGCTACATTTTTTTCATTGGAAACTAGGAGAGGTACTACCTTTACCCACTTCATGAATTAGTCTGTAGCTGTGATAATGAACTTATGTCCATTAGAAGAGGTTGGGTGAATTTGACCCACCAAGTTGAAGGCCCATTGTTGAAATGGCCATGTTGTAGTAGAGGGAATTAGTTCCCTAGCTGAACTATAGATTAGATTCCCATGGAGCTAAAACTATTCATAGGACCTAGTGTACTTGATTGCTTCATGCTCCATTTTACGCCAAAAGTAACCAAATCTAATGAGTTTGCAAGCTAGTGTCAAGCCATTTGAGTGGGATCCACAAATGCCCTCGTGAACATCAATTAATGCACATTTGGACTCTTTAGATTCTAGACACCTAAGGAGCATTCCATCCAGACCTCTCCTATATTGGTCATTAGCAATAATGACATACTACAAAGCATTAAGGGTTGGACCTTCTGGAATGGTTTGATTATAGAGATAGGAATAGATGTGATGGTAGTAGGATGAATCTTTTCCTAGAATAGAATAGATCATCTTAAAATTAGCGGTGTCATAGGCTAGGTTGTGTAATGCTTCCACCAAGAACTCATGTCAGAGATCATTTTTAGGCATCTATAGCAAGGAGGCCAAAGTAGCCATAGCATCAACCACTTTATTATCTTCTTGAGGAATTTTTTGGAAGGTGATGTGTGCAAAATACTTCTTCAAGTCATCAACCATGCATTTGTAAGGAATTAATTTCTCATCATTTTTTTGATACACATCATTAACCTAGTTGATTACAAGCTGAGAGTTGCCAAAGATGTCTAACTGATCCACTCTCCATTCAGCTACAATATTCATGCCATTGATTAAAGCCTCATATTCAGCAATGTTATTTCTACAAGGGAACAAAATCTTGTATGCTTTAGGCAATGAATATCTCTATGGTGTTATGAAGAGTAATCCAACACTAGATCCCTATTATGTGAAGGAACCATCGAAGAACATGACCCATGTTTGGCATGTGAGTGTTAGAATTGACACATTAGGAAAATCAATGTTCATTGGTAGGAGACTCGACATAGGTGCATCTACTAGCTGATCTGTAATTACCTGTCCCTTGATAGCTTTGTGTTTAACATATTGAATGTCAAACTCACTGAGTATCATAAGCCACTTAGCCAATCTTCCTATGAGAGCTTCCCTACTAAGAAAGTACTTTAGTGGATTTATTTTAGCCATGAGCCACCTAGTGTGGGAAAGCATGTAATGTCTCAACTTCTGGGAAGCAAAGACAACTACCAAGCAAGCTTTCTCAATGATGTTGTAATTTCTCTCATAAGAGATCAGTGTGTGACTCGAGTAGTAAATAGCTCTCTCCTTGTTATCGTTGTCTTCTTGAGCTAATAGAATTACCAAAAAAAAATTAGTTGTTGAAATGTACAAAATCAAAGGCTTACCATAGATAAGAGGCATTAGGATTGGCAAATTGGTAAGATATTATTTGATCTATGTTAAGCTTTGCTCAAAATCCTAATTCTAGTTAAATTTAACACCCTTATGTAAAGTCTTTGTGAAGGGTTGTGATCTATCTACCAACTATGAGATGAACCTATGAATCAATTGGAGTCTTCCTTGTAGACCTCTCATCGTGTTGATGTTTCAAGGTGGAGGCATATCAATAATTGCTTGAACTTTCTTTGGATCAACTTCAATTCCTTTTGCAGACATGATGCATCCTAGCAACTTTCTTGATGTGACACCAAACACACATTTCTTAGGATTGAGTCAAAGACTAAATTTTTCCATGCTATCTAGGATGGGTCCCAAATCTTATAGATGAGTATTGAATTTTGCAGTTTTGCCCAAGGTATCATCCATGTAGTCCTACATGGTCTTATGCATCATGTCATGGACGATTGTGGTTATTGCTCTCTGATAGGTTGCACCGGCATTATTCAAGCCAAATGGCATTACATTCTACCAAAAGGTTCCCCATGCACATGTAAAAGTAGTCTTCTCTTCATCTTTTGGTGGAATTTTTATCTAATTGTAACCAGAAAACCCATCCATTAGTGAGTACATCTCATAGCCTGTCGTCATGTCCACTATCATATGAATGTTGGGAAGTGGAAAATCATCCTTAGGACATGCCAAGTTGAGATCAGAAAAGTTAGTACAAACTCTGATAGAATTATCATGCTTAGAAACTAGAAAAATGTTTGATATCCATTTGGCATAATCAATTGCATGGATGAATCCTACTTTTAGAAGTTTCTCTAGTTCTGCTTTGTTAAGCAATGCAACATGAGGATGCATTTTCCAAAGGTTTTTTTTTAACTAGTTTGATGCTTGGTGTGATGGACAAGTGATGCAAGATAAGATTAGGATCTAATCCTGGTATGTTAGAATATGTCCAAGAAAAATTTATCTTCTTCTCTCAGAAAAAGACAATGAACTCTTCCCTTTCTTCAAGAGACAGTGACTGGGCTAGATGTATCATATAAGGATGTGCTTTTGTACCCAAGTCAATTGGATATGTTGGCTATATCAAGATTGATGATCTCTCTTGAAAGTGACTTGGAAGTGCATCAAATATCTCATCCACGGGCACCTCAGAGAGGTTTTCACCCTTGGATATGTCTTTTGTTTTTACTTTTTTGGGTTCTGACACTGCCACAATGTGGTTTTCACCATCAAACCTTTTGCATTTTTTCTTTTCAATTATATGACTCAGATATTTGATGTCAGCTTTAGTCATGTTGACACTCTGCTTACTAGTGGAAGATATTATGTGTTTAATAGAATTTAGGTAGCAAGCAAGAGAATAATCATTCTAGAATGTGGGGACTTCACTAGATGCATTGGGGTTTCAGTCTATAAGCTTACAATGTGTGAGTGAAAGAGTAGTGATGGGTTTTATTATGTTCATGGTATAGTCATTAAGAACTTGGACCAACAATTCATGACATACAACAAATTTTTCCATAAGTGTGTTCAAATGCCTCTGAGTACTAACATCAACAATTGATGACTCTAAGACACTAGTTAGATCAGACCCATCTAATCTAACCCTAGGCATTTCACCCACTTCAATTTGGTTCTCACAGAAATGAACTTGGTCAATGTCTTTATTAGTAGTCTCTTTGTAAGGAGAATCAAACTCATATTCCTTAGAATCAGTGCTACATGGTGAGAGACTATAGAACTCCCCAATAGTGATAGGGACATACTCACCTTCATCATTTGGGTTCTTATACAGTTACTTAATATACAATGACTGACTAGATTCTCCCTTTTCTGAATGAGCTTTAGGTTGATCAGTATTGTCCTCAAAAGAATCACTAGTATCATCCACAATGCTAACATGTGGCACAAAGTCATCTAGCTCAGATAAAAATTTATCGAGATTGCGAGGAATAGGATAGGGATAGGGATCATCATCATCAAATTCTTCCTCTTGAGTATCTAACATGACTTGTGACTCATTTCTATATGAACTGTTGGGTTCTAATATGAATTTATTACGTCCCAAATGGAAAGGAACCTTCTTAAATCCTAAACCAGTTGTATTGTTGTTGCTTTGAGCTGTTACCTTGATAGGATCAATTAGGCTTTTGTTATTGGACCCAATAGGGCTAGTTCCCTTGCAGTTGAAACACTTCATGAGCCTAAGACCAGACCCATATTTCTCAAGAGTGATTTCTTGAGCTTGCTTTGTTAAGTCTACTGGAGTCTCTTCTCTATAAAGCCATGTAGAAATGGCTCTATTTTCACTTTCATCATCTAGGGGAACTATAGCCTTGACAAAGGTGCCATTATACTTGGTTTGAGGTGTCAGCACAAATGGATTCTTTGCCTCTGAGGGTCTCCCATAATGATGAGGAAATTCTAGAAGTGATGTTAATGACAACACTGGTTCAATAAGGTATTCTTCCATCTAGTTTCTTTTAGTTTGAATGACTACTCGATTTGTTTCAACTTATTGTCATGATAATCAATGGATTCCTGATTAATAGGGATGAAAGTTTTAGCAGCTTTGAGCATATTTCAAGTATACTTAGTAGTGGTATAAATAGTAACTTTAGAGCCATGAAATAGGAGTTTGATACATTAGTGATATGTGGATTGTACAACTCGCATCTCATGTATCCATGGCCATCCTAACAAAATGTTATAAGCCAAGGGAATGTCAAGCACTTGATAGGTGACATCCCTTTCTACAGGACTGACATGAATAGGTAAGACCACAAGACCTAGAGAATTTCATTCAACTTTTTCATACACTTTGATAGTGATCTTGAATTGAGGGTCAATAGAGTCCTTAGAATAGTTCAATTGTCTAAGAAAAATAGCAAAGACAATGTTTAGGCTAGTGCCATTATTGATGAGTACCCGATGAACATGTGTTTGATGTATCATAACATATATGTGTAAAGGTTGATTGTGTGGGTGACTTGGTGAGTTATTATCCTTCTTAGAGAAGGACATAAGATAAGGTGAGATCAAGTGACCCACCATAGATTGAAATCTTGATCTTGAGGAATGTTTGTCTTAGTGAGGGCTTTGTCCAGTGGTGAGATAAGCTTGTGTTGTAACAATGTTTTGTAAACCACATCCAATGGTTCACCTAGGGGTGTATACTCTTGCTTAGGGCATGTGGCCCATGAGTTTCTCAATTTTTTCTCAAATGTCTTATTGTTAGGAGGAGGCTTCTCAAAAATTTTGGCCACTTTGAGACCATCTATGAGATTAAATGCCACCTTAGTAGGTTTGGGAGTGACATTGTCAACAACTCCATCATGTACAATTTCTCAGTTCTTGTTGACATATTTGGTTTTGTCCTTTTTGGAGGTAGAACCTTGTTTTGTGTCCTTCTAAAGAATAAGTTCACCTTATTGACCTTAAATTCCTCTATGTGGATAGCCTGTGTGATCATGTCTTCGAAGGTATATAGACCTTGAAGTTGTACCCAAAATCAGGTAAGAGATTATCCATGAAAATGTTAAGCTGTTTTGTTTTGGGAATTTTTCATGAATATTTAGTGTAAAGTCATCTCCACCATTGGAGGAATGTGAGGAAAGGTTCCCCAACTCTCTACTTAAGGTTACATAGATCTAAAATATTGACAAGGTGTTGAATGTTATGAGAATACTACTAGACAAACAAGTTAGCAATTTCATGAAAAGTTTTGATGCTGGGAGGAAAGTGTGAGAACCACTCCAATGCCTGACTACCTAGACCTCTAGGGAATAAATGCATGAGATATGTTTGGTTATGCATAAATTCCATAGATAATGCCCCAAATTCACAAAAGTGATCTTGGGGATTAGTGGTTCAAAAATATTTGTCCTACTTAGGTAGTTCTACTATCTTGGGAAAGGAGGCATGTCTATGCTCTTGTCAAATGGAAATGCACAAAGAGCATCTAAGGTGTATGTTTTAGCAGGTTTATCTTTCTCTTGCATCATCTAAGCTAGTTGGTCTTAAATAATTTTAAGTTGTTTTTGGAGTTTGGAAGTCTCTATTTCTTCTTCAGGCATGATGATGGTTTCCAAATTGAAATGAGAAGGTAGTTTAGCTCCCTCTTGGGAAAGTTGGAGAAAGTACATTTATTTCTCTTTATTGAGTAGAATTCTAATGATCTTTTGAAATTTTTTATCTCTTTGACATTTTTTTATGTGTTCAGGAAGCATTTCCACCTCTTCTTGTTCCTCATTAGTGTCATGGTCTTTCTCTTTGTCATTCCTAGGTAATTCTTGATGTCTTCTATGACTACCATCTTTAGGTTTGCGATCAATCATTGTAGGAATGTGTTCAGTTTCAATACATTGTGATTCAAAAGATCCTTTGAAAGGGAAGTCTAACATTTTGTTTGGAGATACAGGAACTCTATTAGTCTTAGGATCTACTTGATATAGAGGGTTCCTAGTTTGTCGCAAGTTTATGAAAAATGTTTGCTGGACTCGAGGTGATCTGATGGGTAAGGGGGATCATGAAGATGCCTCACTAGATGAACTAGATGAAGACCAGGTAACAAAAGGAAGGCAACCTCTTCCATTATTATGACCCCTAGCATGACCTTGTCTAAAGTCTAAGAGGATAAAATATGTTGCTGCTCCTTAATTCTTGTTGTGATAGTCATAGATAAGGACAAGAACCAAGAACCTAAAAAAAGATCGCACTAGAACTTAGTCTCAATAGGACAAGATAAGAGCATTGTATACTAAGGAATGAATAGTCTAATTTGAAGGCTACAACAACCAAATATTATGAATATCCTAATCCAGAGTATGACAAGCACTGAAGAACAATAATCAAGATAGCTAAAAGATGAGATTGGTCAAAGTATGGATTACAAATCTTCAGTTAGGCTAAATGCCACTATTCAAGACTATTTACAGATAGAGACAAGACAAATTGATGCAAGAAATAAACCAGATGTAGATTGTAGATTGCTTGAATGAGCTGATTTGATAGTTTTACGATAAGGTCTTGCATGAAGATTCTCTGTGAGGAGCATGAGAAAGTACACTAGGGGACACAAAATCTTAGAAAAAATTTAAACTTGTGTGAAGAGTTGCTTTAGGTCATGTGAAGAAGTGACAAGTTTAGCAAAGACACTTGGTAAGATCTTGTGTGGCCATACGCAAGTTCTTGCACAAAGACCTGGACTAGCTCGTGTGAAAAAGTGAGTTCTCACATGAAAAAAATGTAAGACTGTGCATGAAATTTAGGACTAGACTAACAACAAAATTGGATTTCAAAGAGATTTTCAATAGTTTTGGATAGTTCTTACACAGATTGTAGGTTTGTTTGATTGATAATAGACAGAATGCAGGTTGATTTTTAGACTTGTGAAATTGATAATGAATTTCAAAGAAAGAAAAAGTGTTTTTAGTAGAACATAGGAATCAAGTACTAGTTGAATACAATCCAACTTAGGGCAAAGAAACTTAGAGGGATCAGGGAGTCTTGATCTTTTGTTTGTTTTAGATAGGTTTTGACATGTTTAAGACTCGATAACAAACATGCTTTATACCTAGAAACAAAAAATGGTAGATCTTCAAAGGAAAAACCTTTGTCCCACATCTTATTTGCATGCGTGTACCTCACACAACCATGTCACTCCCTAGAGGTTGCCCATGTTTTTGGTATATTCAAAGGACTTAATAGTATGCACTAAATGAGCACCCTTGTGGTAGAGGACAAGCATGTATACCACCTTCAAATGTCCAGTAGCATGCCTATGGTGAGCTCTATAGGAGAGATTCTTCCTCCTCCTTGCACAAATATTATGCTTGCTTTCGGAGGTGAACTAGGTAGCTTCTAACTAAAAGGTTTTTACTTGGCTTCCATTCATATTAATTCTTGGTGGCTCCACAAGTGAGTTGAGACCAACAACCCACACCAACATCTGAGAGTGCACATACTTGCTAAGCAAGACTAGGGTTGGCGTCAGCTAGTGCAATAGATAGAGCTTCCCCTTGATAAGTAATATCAAGAATCAAGGGAAAGAAATTAATCCATATTTGGAGTCTTTTTCTCTACAAATAATCTTGATTATAGTGAGTTGGAATCTTTGAAAAAAGAAGTGGGCTCACTTCAGTCATTCCCAAAGGTTGGATCACTCTGGTAGGCCCTCTAAAGGATTGGCTTGGACCAGTGGTTCGAATGCAAGTTCAAAGTTTCTAAACTCATTCTTCTTAAATATTTTGATTTCCTCAAAAGGAAATCATCATGTCATCATAGAAAATAATTAGCACTAGAGAACCACTAAGTTGCTTGCCTTCTTTGGAATGCCATCTTTTAGAAGCATCTAGGTTTTTGATTCACCCTTGGTCATGACCTCCAAGTGGTGAAGAGCATAATCCCCTATTCTTCTATCTTGCACCCTAGGAAGTTCATAAGCCCTAATTAGACTATGTTTTGAAAGAAAGAAAGAAAACAAATTGTTTTGTAGGTCTTAAGATTTGATCTTTGATAAAAATATCTTCAACAATCATCCTACAACAAATAGTCAGTTCATGTTTGAATGGTTTATGTAAAGGAATCTTCATCAAATGTAAGTAAAAGATAATGAAGAACATGCTGAAAATAACAAAATGAACCTCATTGTTTCATAATTTCATGCAAAATATTGCATAGGGCTGTGCAAAATCTTTCACTAATCCACACAAGAAAATGAGGTGCCACGTGAAAACTTGTTCAATTAGGCACTTTTTTGCATGAGAAAGTTTTTAGACGTGTGCAAAAACCTTCAAATCTTCATGTGAAAATGAAATTTATCGCATGAAAATTTGAGAATATGTATTGAAAAGTATAGATAAAATAGTAAAAATGAGAGAAAATGAAATAAATGAGGCTAGAAAACTATTTTTGTAGGCCCAATGGTGGGCACCAGAAATTTATATGCAAAATGTGGCCTTATACTTCACACACACACACTTCAACACAATCTTTGTATGCGGGTTCATATTGGAATGAACATGAGATTTTTCACCCAAGAAGTGTCCTACAAGACAACCTATTTCCTTCTATCTAGAAGTATTTTTCCTATTTATGCTCTTAGAGTTGAGGTGCAAGCAACCAGACCATTCTAGAATGAAGGGTTTAAATGCAATTAAGTCTGTATGAGTGTTCAAGTAATATAAATGAGATATGAAATTAATCTAAGAAAATATAAAATAAGATTAAGTAGATGTATTCATATTAAATCTAAATGACATTTAATCTAGGAAAATAAAAACTTATGAAAAAAATGAGCTTAAATGAGTGCACAATTTAGCAGAGATTCAATAGCGATTCAATCCAACCCCCATAATGAGGAATTATGAGTCTCTTAAATAGAATTCCTAGAATCCATCAATGGTTAGGATCAACCTTGATGAATGGTTAGGATTAGATAGAAGATTCAATTAAGATGGAAGCTTCCTTATGCAGGTGAAGTGAACTATTTCAGATTTGAGTGTGATAAGTAGTTAACTAAACTTGTCATAAGTGTGAGAGCAACTTAACTAGATTGATTATAATTTTGAGAAGTAGTTCACTTAGAGTTTCCATTTTAGAACTGAAGAGGAAATTTTTGAGATATTATTTAATTTAATAAGTGATAAATGACCTCATAAATGCCTTTTTTCTATTTAATTGAATAATCTAGTTCAATTAATTAAAGTGGGCATACTTATTAAATTAAATATTTTAATTCCCTAGTACATTAGCCTTAGAATATAATCTAATTTAATTAAAATATAAAAACTTCAAATTAAATCAAATATTAATCAAGTAGGTTTAATGTGACTAATATGAGTCAATACTTTAGGAATTAAATAGATAGCCTGATTAATGTAGATTTAGGGTTTTCAACATTTGACAATTAATACAAGTAGCAACAATCAGAATGAGAATTGCCTAATGAAATAGGAATTTATGGTTGTACAAAATAGAATAGAATTGGTTGAGATAGAAATGAGCCAATTTCGTGGTATTACACATCCCATAGCTTTATTTTTTCAAACTTGACTTTGATGGGAAAGTTTGGGTTTGGGTCCTCTCTACTTTTTTATTTAAAAATACACTCCAATGATGCATATTTCTATAAACTCACTATTTAGTGGAATAATTAATATAATTTACCTTGTACACTATCCTCTCCTGATAATAATAACCCTCTTTTAAATAATTATAATTTAATAAGACATCTCAAGCATCTAAGATTTCTCAGTAGTGGTACTAAACTAGAAGCTTAATTACTTACTGAAGGAAATAAATAGTCAATTTTTTTGGCAAAGATTAGAGAGAAACTACTAAGTAAAATAGGAATGCCATTTGGACTAAGGAAACTCTTTTAAGATAGAGGCTTTAATAATCATTTTTAATTGGGAAATTATTACAATTCACTCAAAATCTCTCATTTATATTTTTTCTCTTGAAGTTTTTTGGGGTTGTGGTAGTTTTTATTTGAGAAGTGGTGATATAGCTAATATACAAAATTATATTGATGGTTCTAGTGAAACTCTTAGGATTGAGGATACCCTATATATTATTCATATATTGGTTAATATACTTGGAATAGGAGGACCTATAAAGAAAGGTGAACCTAGAGAATGTCATGAGCTTATTTAGAATGAATAAATATAGAACAATTTCAAGATGGCTAGGCTCAATCACCACATTATAGTAATAAAGGGATTCAATTACTTTATTTTGTCTAAAGTTTCAAACTCTTGGCACAAAGGCAATGTGATGTTTGGAAACATTAAGATTGTGGCTATACCTGAGATGATTGGGGAGGAAACAAGGCTTAATTGTGAAGTGGAATGTGTTTAATGCAAAAGTATGGGAGACTAGAGTAAACTTAAAAAGTTGTTCTTTGAGGATATAGAGAATATTGTGAGAGTCAAATCTAATAGAGGGTATTAGCATTTATGGTTACCCTCTCCCTTAATTTTTATATATTTTTTGGCTATGATTCTTTTTACCCTTGAAGGAAATTTTACAAGTTACAATAGGTATTGTCTCTCTTTTCTTAATCTATTAAGGAGTGGAGACAAGATTAATGTCCCACTATATTTTTTCTCCCCAAAGTAACAATATTTTCATTCATTATTTTCATATGTTATTGATTCCCCAAGGTTTGGGAAATGATTGGCCTACCATAATGATTACCTAGTTAAAGATAGGCCCTCTATTATAAGTAATGAGGTTGGATATTCTCCACTTGTTTAGAAACCTAATCCTCATCCTTCTTTTAAAGAGAAGAACATCAAGTTTACCAACCTAAAAAAATTAAAACCCTACGTCTAGAGGAAACTCTCCTAATGGAAAACCCTTTGAAAATAAAAATGGTTACTTCTAAGAACAACCTTCTTTGCATCCCCTAGTGTGGTAAGTCAAAAACTAGAATTATTATAGTCTTTCTAAACCAAATGATGGGGATTTAAGTTAATTTCTTGAGTTTAAAAAATATGACTCTAGATTTGGAAAAATAAAGTCTACTAGATTGAGGAATATGAAGGAGATGAGTTAGTAGGTGAAATTTAAGGAGGAAACTCAACGAACTCAAGAGGATGATGTGGTTTTCAAGAATTAAAACCAAGTTCTCTCAAGATAGCATGAATGAGGATAACTTTGACGATGGGGATTATAAAGTGAAGGAGGAGGATAGTACTAATAAGGAAATGGAATATGTTCAAGAGGCTAATATTTAGGTGAATTTAGGCCTAGAAGAACAAAAACAAAGGGATAACCTCTATAAATTTGAGGAGAAGGTGAAGCCTAACCCACTCATCTCAATGATCAATAAATTAGACAAGAACTTAATGGACCATATAGAGGATCTCAAAATTAAATTTGAGATGTTGAATGATATATTTGAGGATGCCATCATTAGTATTGCATTCAGCCTCATGATGTTCACCATTTTCAAAATACAAAGGAGAATGATGATGAAAATAGTTTTTGAAGTTGTCAGTGGTAAGAACAAGCTTAAGAAATTACTAGACCATAAAACTCAACAAGGTCACAAGAAAAGTGTAAGCTAATTAAGAGGGCCTGACTATTTTGGCCATTTTGTGAACTATGTTTTGTGGGTTAGTGGGTATTTTTTGTTTTTTTTCCTAATGCTTTGTGGGGTTACTTGATTAATTATAATTTTTACTATATTCTTTAGATAGGTTTAAATAACATTTTATGTTCCTTACATCACTGACCTTATGTTAGGTTCATTTATTTGTTGGAACTCTGATGCTAGTTTAAATACATTTATGAATTTAGCATTTTTGGATTTTGATGCTAGTATAAAATTTGTTAATATGGTTGGTTTTAATATGTTTTATAAGGACTAGAATTACACTATAATGGCCAATGCTTTTCTAGTTTGATGCTTGGTTTTAATATCCCTAGTTGTTGCTAGCTAGTGATTTAACATCTTTTTTATGGATCTAGGGGCCTTACATTCCTTCTTTATAAAAGAAAATGAGGATTATAATCAAATTATTAATGTCGATAGGCATTGGCAAAATGGGTGGAGTGGGATGGTGTGAGCATGTTAATGTTAAATTTTATTCTTCTAGGTTAAATTTCACAACCATCTACATGTCAAAGTTTAAATCTTATTATAAACAGAATATACTTTTAAAAATAATTTAATAAATACCACATAATTTTTTTTAAAATTATAATATTTAGAGATATAAATCATCCATTTTTTAAAGAATTAAAATAGAAAGCTTAAGTTAGTAAAAGACTAAATAAATGGAGATAAAGGAAATATAAATAATTTTAGATGTAGTAAATTAAATTATTATTATTATGTAGTGGGTATTTATCAGCATTTCTTTAGATAGATTTATTTATGAGGATTATAATCAAATTATAAAAGATCAATTGAAGAGAGGATTTGAAATGAACAAATTAAGTAATCTCGAAGTGGACCAACAATAGTGGGTTACACTTTATTTCCTAAATAGACAGTGACCTTTGCATTTTTCAATTTCCACATTCAAATGCATATTGCCATTAAATGGTTAGAAATTTGAAGATAAAAATAAACTAGAGTCTTTTAAGATTTTCTTTGAAAATTGTGTGTGTGTGTGTGTGTGTGTCTACACACACACACACACACATACACACATATATACATATAAATAAATATATATATATATATATATATATACACATATATGTACATAAATGTATATATATATATATATATATATATATATATATATATATATATATATATATATATATATATATATATATATATATATACATAGATGTATACATACACACACACACACACACACACACACACACACACAAAATGTTCAAAGAAAATCTTAAAAGACTCTATTTTATTTTTATCTTCAAATTTCTAACCATTTAATGGCAATATGCATCTGAATGTGGAAATTGAAAAATGCAAAGGTCACTGTCTATTTAGGAAATAAAGTGTAACCCACTATCGTTGGTCCACTTGGAGATTACTTAATTTTTTCATTTCAAATCCTTTCTTCAATTGATCTTTTATAATTTTATTATAATCCTCATAAATAAATCTATCTAAAGAAATGCTGATAAATACCCAATACATAATAATAATAATTTAATTTACTACATCTAAAATACATGAATATATATAGAGACACATATGTATATACATACATGCATATATATACATAAATATATTGCATACACACATAGATATACATATTTATGTATGTATGTATCTCTCTCTCTCTCTCTCTCTCTCTCTCTCTCTCTCTCTCTCTCTCTCTCTCTCTCTCTCTCTCTCTCTCTGTGTGTGTGTGTGTGTGTGTGTGTGTGTGTGGAATGTAAAAGAATAAAATGGAGAGAATGAATGTGAAATTTTTTTACAAGGAAAGAAGGTTCTAAAGGGATCCTAAAACTAGAACATATCAGGTTTTAAACAAGGGGACCTAAAATCCACATTACAAGATATTCAATAAGTTCTATCAAACAAAACATAACCAAGACAAGACAGGATAGAAACAAAAAAGGGGAAGCCAACCAAAATAGATCCCCCAAAAATGACTAATTTTAAAATGACCATAAAACCCTACAAAATCTGGCAACAAGGAAAATTAAACAAATGAATCATATTTTTTTGACACCCTAAGAAAATCATAGAAAATATTAATCTTTTCCTTTTCTCTTTTTTTTGTTTTTTTTCTGGTAGTGCTAATTCATATCTAATTAAAGAGAATACTTTTTCTTATGTTTTCCAATAAGAGGAGTTGACTCCTCCTCCACCATAGAGGCTTTCTTTTTCCATTCTTGGGAAGCCAAGTCTTGAGTACTCAAGACAATAGATATAGAATCAGTTGTCTTAGAGCCAACAATAAGAACTACACCAATAACAAAATTGCAGAAGTTGATAAAAAGATAACTTCACAAATTTTGAAAAATAACCTACAAGAAAATACCTATTACTCTTAGAATAGAAAGAATATATTCATGTGAGTGAAAATGAGAAATATTCTCATAAATAAGAAATGATTTCTCAAGATATAAAATACAAGAGAGATGATCTCTATATAAAGAAGATCATGCAATCTCTAAGAAGGATAACACGATAAGGGAATCATTATCATCCACTCCTAAAGAGATAATGGGACCATGTGATCCTATCATGAATTTCCTAATGAGATAAGGCCGTTTAATAAATGAAAACATTTATTAAATGCTAGCTATGGATAAAGTGAAATATTAGAAGAGGATAAAATAAAACTTTAATAAAATAGTTAAAGTTAACCCTTTTATGCTAAAAAGACCTACCAACAATAGTGGTAGAGCTAGTAACAAATCTAATAGCATTAGTAAAAGATCCAACTATACAACTAACATTAAAATCAATAGTAGACTCTGATTCAACGAGAATAATTAAAACTCAATCTTCAACAATAGAAATAGAGCTAGAAGCATAGTCTATAGGAGATCAAGATCCTATATCAATACAACTAGAAACATAACTAGTAGTAGAATCTTTAGTAGCATAGCCAACTCTAGAACCATTATTCTATAAATGGCTAGAGGACTAGGTAGAAGTAGCATAAAAAATCCTAAGTCCAAAAATATCAATAGTAGCTAAAAGAAAAAAGTGAGGACCAATTTTATCAAAAGGCAAAGTAGTAGGTTAGTCAACAATAGTTCTAGGAGAGACTCCAATAGAGGTAGTAGAAGAAAGTTGTCTCATACTAGGGGTATCTTTTATAGCCTTGATAGGTTTTTATTTAGAAAGAGAAAACTAAATTTTAGGAGTGCAACCATTATCTTTAGCTGAAAATTGATTTCTCTTATAAATTTTGTAGTGTTCAATTGAAGCATCATTCCACCAAGAGGAATACTTCTTAATCTTATCTTTCTATAGACCACATTGAGCTACAAGGTGACCTATTTTAAAGAACTTTCTACACCTAAAATGAATCCCTTCATAGTCCATAGTTTTGATCTAATACTTCCCCTAAGTTTTCTAATATAATCATTTCTAGAAAAATCATGGAAATATCCATCTCTACTAGAATACAAGTATAAGTAGAGTGCATCATATCATCAGATAACTCATCTAACATATAAATTTTTTGAAGCATATCTCCCACAACTTCCAAAAGATTATCTACCCAAAGATGAAGATGAAGATACAAAAGCCTCTCCCAAATTAGGATCTTGTGAAAGATTTTTTAAGTGGGGGAAAATATGGGGTCCAAGCTTTCAAAAAAAGCATGAAATGATTGTTCCATGTGAAATAATTATTTTATAGAATAAAATTCATCTATTTCACAATATCAAATTTAGCAACTAAAAAATCCCTACCCATAGGAAAAAAGTGACAATACTTGATATATTATGTTCCTAATGAATAGAGATCCACCTATTTAAATTAGGAGGAATAGGCCACAAACCCATGAAGTGGCATATAACTTCATGTGAGGAAAAATCAAATGAAGCCTCTTTAATTGATGTCAAAACTTTCTTATCAAAAAAAATCCAAATTAGGTCGGCAACATGAAAAGACAGCATGTTTTTCAAACCTGAGCCACCACCATTTCTAGCACTACCAGATTGATTGGTTGTAGTTGCATCACATACCATATTAGTATATAACAAGGTCCCCATAGCCCTAGCAAAAGGAATGGTCTTAGGATTAGGCACTCTAGTAGGACACTTAGCACCTGAAGGCATAGAGGCTTTAGCTAGTAATGAAGCCATAGATGGAGACCAATCCTGAGAGACATGCAAAGCCCCAACATACTTAGAAGCTCCGATAATTACTAAAACCCTAGCCCTAGTTGCCATAGAATAACATGTTTAAGGATGCTATCATTAACATTGCATTCACCCTCCTGATGTTCACCATTTGCAAAATACAAATGAAAATGATGAAGAAAATAGTTTTTGGAGTTATCATAATAAGAGCAAGCTTAAGAAAGTTGGGAAGGTCATAGATTAAGAATAGGGGGAAAAGCAAGGTACAAGAGACATTATGGACTAGACCATACAACTAAGCAAGCTCACAAACAAATGTGAGCCAATTAAGAGAGCTTGGCTATTTTGGCCATGTTGTGAACTATGTCTTTTGGGCTAGTGGTTTTTTATTTTCTAATGCTTTGTGGGGTTATTCGATTGAATATAATTTTTCCTATATTCTTAAGAAAGGTTTAAATAACTTTTTATGTTTTCCTTACATCACCAACATTATGTTAGGCTAGTTTACTTGTTTGAACTCTGATGCTAGTTTAAATACTTTACTAAGCTTAGCGGTTTTGGATTTTGATCCTAGTATAAATTTTTTTGATATGGTTGGTATTAATAGTTTTTCTACGGACCAACTTTAAGCTATAATGGCTGGTACTTTTCTAGTTTGATGCTTGGTTTTAATAACCTTGGGAATTGCTAGCTAGTGATTTAATGTTTTTTCTATGGGGTTAGGTCCCTTAATTCCTTCTCTATAAAAATAAATGAGGATTATAATAAAATTGTAAAAGATCAATTGAAGAAAGGATGTGAAATCACCAATTTAGGTAATCTCTAAGTGGACAAAAAATATTGGGTTACACTTTATTTCCTAATTAGATAGTGAATTGTGCATTTTTCAACTTCCACTTTCAGATGCATATTGCCATTAAATGCTTATAAATTTGAAGATAAAGTAAATTAGAGTTGTTTAAGATTTAATTTTTAGATTACATCTATACACACACACACACACACACACACACACACACACACACACACATACACACACACACACACACACACACACATACATAAACACACATAATATATGTATATATATGTATACGTTTCTATATATAGATATATACATACACACACATATATACACATACATGTATATATATACATAAATATATATGTATATATATAAAAGATATATGTGTGTGTGTGTGTGTATATATATATATATATATATATATATATATATATATATATATATATATATATATATATATATATATATATATATATATATATATATATATATATATATATATATATATATATATATAGATGTATGTACAAATGTATATATATCTATATGTATGTATGTATAAATGTATATACATATATACTATTGGAAATATTATGACAAGCTAAGTTACTGAGAGGGGAGGGGTGAATCAGTAACTTCTAATTTTTTTAATCTCAATTAGAAATTAATCCCTTATATAAATTCTAATCTAACTGCATGCATGAGAAACTGAAAAACATGAAAGCATACACAACATTTTAACACAAGATTTGGTGACCCAGAAACCTTTCAAATAGAAAGTAAAACTGAGGTGGGGATGATACCCACAAGCTTTAGTACTATAGTATAAATTTTTCCTATTAAGGCTTACAATGATCACTTCTAATGATCTATAGGAGCAATAAGGATTGCTAGATCCACCTTACAAAAGGATTTACAAACATGCAATGAAGTATGCACTCGATAAAGAGATTTACATAAGACTGTTAGGTCTGTCTTCTTAAAGGATTTGACTGATTCACCTATTAGGACGAAATAATAGTTGATCTCTAATCCACAACTTTGTTTGTTGAATGAGATTATTTTGAGTGCAAAAATCACCTTGCTATGATAGATGAATCTTTTCTGCTCCTTATACTATTATAGCCTTTGTAATTCACTCTGCTAATCTTATCTAATGATTACATTGTTGGATATAATTGTTCAATTGTGTGTTGTCTTTGATGTCACACAAATGTCATATTAGTCATCAGACAGAGTCTATCAAGCTCAGAAGGTCAACAAGGCAAAAGGACAGAGTCTACCAAGCTTAGAAGGTTAGTAAGGCAAAGGACGAAGTCTATCAAGCTCAAAATGTCAGCAAGGAAAAGGACAAAGTCTACTAATCTCAAAAGGTTAACAAGGCAAAGGAAAGAGTCTACCAAGCTCAGAAGGTTAGGAAAGCAAAGAAGTAGTTCTTATCTGGTTCAGTTGGTCATCAAAGTAAATGTGGCAGAAATAGTTCTTATCGAGCTCACTCAGTCATCAAAGGAAATATGGCAGAAGTAGTTCTTATCGAGTAAACTCAGTAGCTAAAAGATTTTTTCAATGTTAACCGAGCTAAGATGGTTAACTCAAGAAATCTCTGGAAGTAGTATTTATTGAGCAAGGTCAGCCAATAAAGGATTTTACTATTTTATGAAATAATATTTATTTATTTTGAATAATATTTGTAGATTACTAATGAATGGTTTATTGGTAATTTAAACATGAGAATGAGCTAACTTGACAATCTGAATGGTATAAATAAGAAGTCATGTTGTGAATTCTAAGTATGAGAAAGGAAGAAGTCTGGAATTAATGAGATATGAGGACTGATTATTGTGGACGCAAATTTGAAGGATAATCAAAGATCATTGAGGAGCAGCAAAGCGATATTTGATCAAGGAGAATCTAATGATGCTGAATAGAGACTTGTATCTACAAATTAAGTTTCATCTTATTCAGGTTAATTCATTGTTTCTTTCTAACCATTCTAGTAGTGATTTCAAATCTCTTAACAGAGTTGGTTTAACAGCCATTTTTGTAAATCCTCTAACAAGGTGATAGTTTAGTTGAATTGTTCCAAAGACCTCTAACAAGGCCACTCCTAACTAGGAGATTAAATCCTCTAATAGGGTCACACCTAAAAATCTGCATTGTAACCTTTAATAGGGTTAGCTCTTAATAGGGCTCACTTCAAAAGAGTGAAAAATTGGTGACTAGTTACTTGGTGGTTTTTCCCATATTGAGTTTCCCTGTTAAATTCGGTGTCTCTTGTGTTCATTAATTTTGTTGCATTTATGCTTGAAGATAAGTAATAATTTTAGGTTATTGAGTTGCAACATTTATTTTCCAAGTATTAGCAATAACTATATCTTTAAGAAATCTAAGGTATTTGAGGATTAATTTTTGCTAGTAACTGATTCATCCCCCTCTCAGTTACTCTATCTTTAATCCTAAGAAGACTCATAATAACATGATGATAGATATAGCATCTACTCTAAGTTATGATGAATTTTATGATATCAAAGATTGCAAAATTGCCTTTGAAATGTGAAACAAGCTGAAAGAGATATATGGAGGAGATGATAATGTAAAAAGAGCCAAAGCAAAAAGTTTGAGAGGACAATTTGATCAAATGAGGATGAGAGAGGATGAAAACATTGCAAAGTATGTTGAAAGAGTTAAAGCATGTGTTAGTGCAATCAAAGCATTTGGAGATGATATCAATGATGAGACAGTTATAAGTAAAGTTCTTAGAACTCTACTTCCCATTTATGCAATCAGAGTCTTTGCAATTCAAGAAAGAAAATGTGAGGCAAATCATAAGATTAATCTTGAGGCCATAGTTGGAAGATTAACTGCATTTGAGCTAAAGAAATATGACAATTATGTTCCTGCTACCAAAAATATTGAATCAACATTTGAAGCCAAGCTTTCACTCAAAGAAAAAGGGAAAAAGATGAAGGATCCTCAATCAGACAGTGATGAAGAATCAGAAAAAAGTTTAGATAGTGATCTTGAAGTAGTTGAAGCTCTACTAGCAAGAAAATATTCAAGAGGCAAAGGAAAATAAAAAGGTAAGGTTCCTCTAATCTATTTTTCCTATGTAGAAATTGGATATATTGCAGCTAGATGTCCAAATAGATAGAACAAGGATGAGAAGAAAGGTCACAAGTACAATGGAAAGAAAGACTTGAAATCATTCAGGGATAAAGGTAAGAAAACATGTTTTATGGCTAAAGATTCTAATGATTCTAATGATGAAGAAGAAGAAGAAATTGTCTACATTGCTATGAAAGATGAGTCTGATAATGATGAAGAAATGGCACTCATTTCTCATATGAATAAAAATGATACTTGGATCATAGATAGTGGTTGTTCTCATCATGTGACTGCTGACAAATCTAAGTTTGAATACTTTGAAGACTATGATGGTGGCAATGTAATATTTTGTAACAACGAACCTTGTTGTATAAAAGGAAAAGGAAGAATCTCTCTAACCAAAGAACTTGTATGTGATCATGCATATTGGGCAGAACGACTAAAGAATAATTTTTTGAGTGTGGCATAGCTACTCAATAATGGATTCAAAGTAGAATTTATACATGGAAAAACAAGATTTCTAGATGGCAAAGGAAAGCTGGTTGGATCAAGCACTCAAAAAAAAGGTAATTTATTTTATCTTGAACTTGGTGAATGTTCATGTTTCATTGCTCAAATCAAAGAAAGTTGGTTATGACATAGGAAATTGTGTCATGTAAACTTTGACAACTTGATAAAAATCAATAAATTCAAGAAAGCAAGAGGTATTCCTAACATAAGGAAGCCTGAGGTTGGTTTATGCAAGCATTATCAAATTGGTAAAATGGGAAAGACTAGTTTTAAAAGCAAGAACTATCAAACTAAAGAAGTTCTAGAAATTGTGCATACTAATTTGTGTGGACCAATTGGCATTGAAATTCATACTAGTAAAAAAATTTTCATTCTGTTTGTTGATGACTATTCAAGAATGATGACTGTCATGTACCTTAGAGAGAAATCAAAAGCATTTGAAAAGTTCAAATGGAATTTGGCCAAAGTAGGAAAAGAAACAGGCAAAATATTAAAATGCTTAAGGTCTAACAAAGGTGGAGAATTCATTTCACATGAGTTCAAAAACTTTTTCATTGAAAGAGGAATCAGAAGATAGGTTTCAACACTTGGAACTCCTGAACAAAATGGAATAGTAGAAAGAAGAAACATATCCATCATGGATTGTGCAAGAACCTTGATGATTAAAAAAGAAATTTCTATCAAATACTTGAAGGAATCTATCAGCACTTTAGTTCATACCTTGAACTAAGTATAGTTGAAAAAGGACTCATTCAAAACACCCTATGAGCTATGGTATGGCTAAAAACCCAATATAAGTTATCTAAAAATATTTGAAAGTAAATGTTACATTTTGAAAGAATCTAGAAAAAGTAAATTTGATGTAAAAAGTGATGAAGGAATATTTTTGGGATACTCTTGCAAAAGAAAAGCATATAGATGTTTGAACTTATCCATTCACAAAGTCATAGAAAGTGCACACGTGAAAGTTGAAGAGTTTGCAAAAAGAAAAGAAGAAGAAAGAAAATAGGAACCTAAAGATTACAAAATATTTGTTTATATTAAACTTGATACATTACCAAGGATACCTATTAATTAGGAATCTTCAACTCCAGAGTCTTCATTGATCAAGTCACAAGAAGTTCAAACTGAGTCAGTACCTACTGAGCTACAAGAACCTGAGTTGCAAAAAAAAAGCTATTGAGTTAGCATCTACTGAGCCCAAGCAACCAAAATCAGAACTAGAAGTTGAGACATAAAAAGATAACAATGCAAGTCATTCTAAAGGCAAGGAGCCTGTGCTAGCCAAGTATGTTAGAAAGCATCATGCACCTGACTAGATCATTGGAGATAAATCATAAAGAACAATGACAAGAAGTAACTTGAAAGGAACTTGTTTACTTGCTGATTTTAAGCCTAGAAATGTTAAAGATGCATTAGACAATGAAATTTGGATTGAAGCCATGAATGAAGAGATATAACAGATAGAGAAAAATAAAGCATGGACTCTTATACCAAGGCCCAAAGACAAAAATGTGATTGGCAAAAAAATGGGTATTCAGAAAAAAATTAAATGAAGATGGTAAGATATCAAGGAACAAAGCTAGATTGGTATGCAAAGGATACTCTCAAGAAGAAGGTGTAGACTATGGAGAAACTTTTCTCTTGTTGCAAGATTGGAAGGTGTCAAAACCTTACTTGCATATGCTGCATACAAAGGATTCAAAGTTTATCAGATGGATGTCAAGTCAATATTTCTCAATGTCATATTGGATGAAGAGGTTTACATTGAACAACCCTAGGGTTTTGTTGATCTAGACAAGAAGGAAATGGTCTACAAATTTCATAAAGCACTATATGGTTTGAAACAAGCCCCTAGAGCATGGTATGAAAGATTGCATAACTATCTTATTCAGATTGGTTTTCCAAGAACTAATGACAATAGTAGTTTGTACATAAAGGAAGGATTAGATAATAAGATTGTTTTGGCAAAAATATTTGTAGATGATACTTTGTTCATAGGAAATGATGATCTTTGTAAAGAATTTTCAGGACAAACGAACAAGGAATTTGAAATGTCAATGTTTGGTGAAATCAAATTCTTTGTTGGTCTTCAAATTCAATAGAATAAGAATGACATCTACATCACTCAATCTAAATACATCAAGGAGATACTGAAGAACTTTGGTATGGAAGATTGCAAACCAATTAGGACTCCCATGTGTACTGGATTAAAACTTACCAAGGGTGATGAATCAAAGGAAGTAGATTAGACATTGTATAGATCTATGATTGGAAAGCTACAATATGTAGTGCACACAAGACTAGACATTTCCCTTGCAATAGGAATTGGAGCAAGATTCTTAGAAAAACCAAAAATAAAATCACATGATGGCAATCAAAAGGATCATGAGATACTTAAAAGGGATTGAAGATTATGGTTTATGGTATAAACTTAGAGGAAAATTGATTTAAAGGGGTTCACTGATGCAGATTGGGCAAGAAATATTGATGATAGAAAGAGCACAAGAAGAGGAGCTTTCTTTCTCAGAAAAATGTTGGTTTCTTGGACAAGCAAAAAGAAAAATTGTATATCTCAATCCACAGTAGAAGCTGAATATGTTGTAGCAGTAGTAAATTGCTCAAACATTGTATGGTTCAAACAGTTATTAGAAGGTATGAAGAAAGAAATTAAAGAACCTGTTGTTATGTTTTGTGATAACACAAGTGCAATTAACACCTCTAAAAATCTATTAATGCATTCAAAAACCAAGCATATTGCCATAAAGTATCACTTTGTTAGAGAATTGGTGCAAGAAAAGGAAATAAGATTGGAATATGTCCATACAAAGGAAAAAATTGCTGACATATTCAAAAAGCCCTTACCTGTGGATGCATTCTTGTATCTAAAAGGTAAGTTAGGGGTTATTCCCCTATCTGAAGCTCACTAAAATATAGTTTTGGTGATGCATCAACAGGAACAGAATTGGAAATCTATCAGTTGATGCAACAAAATAATGAAGACATTGCATATGAATCAGTGCATCAAGCACAATGCTATTCATTTGATTTGTGTTGTCTTTGGCATGTATTGTCAAAGAGGGAGAGTATATTGTCATATCTTTCTAAAATTTGCAAAATAATAAGAGCTTGTGTAAGAGGGAGAGATTATTATGAAAGAGGGAGCTTTGTTGTATTTAACAAAAAAAAAAATGAAGTATTCTGTCAGTAAAAGACTTATTTTCAAATTTCATTCTACTATGACATATTGTATTTCCATCAATGCCAAAGAGGGAGATTATTGGATACAATTATTCAATTGTGTGCTGTATTTGATGTCACACAAATGTCATATCAGTCATCAGACAAAGTCTACTGAGCTTAGAAGGTCAGCAAGGCAAAGGAAAGAGTCTACCGAGCTCAGAAGGTCAGCAAGGCAAAGTATAGAGTGTACCAAGCTTAGAAGGTCAGTAAGGCAAAGGATAGAGTCTACAAAGCTTAGAAGGTCAGCAAGGAAAATTATAGAGTCTAGTGAGCTCAGAAGGTCAGAGAAGAAAAGAAGTAGTTCTTACCGAGTTCACTTGGTCATCAAAGTAAATGTGGCAGAAATAGTTCTTATCGAGCTCACTCGGTCATGAAAGGAAATATGGCAGAAGTAGTTCTTACTGAGTAAAATCAGCAGCTAAAGTATTTTTGCAATGTTAACTGAGCTAAGATGGTTAACTCAGGAAATCTCTAGAAGCACTATTTACCAAGCAGGGTTGGCTAGTAAAGGATTTTACTATTTGATGAAATAATGTTTATTTGTTTTGAATAATATTTGTAGCTGATTGATGAATGGTTTATTGGTAATTTAAACATGAGAATGAGCCAACTTGACAATTTGAATGGTATAAATAAGAAGTCAAGTTGCAAATTCAAGTATGAGAAAGGAAGAATTGTGGAATTAATGAGATATGAGGACTGATTATTGTGGAAGAAAATTTGAAGGATAATTAGAGATCATTGAGGAGCAGTAGAGTGATATTTGATCAAGGAGAATCTAATGATGCTAAATAGAGACCTGTATCCAGCAAATTTAGTTGCATCTTGTTCAGATTAATTCATTGTTGCTTTCTAACCATTGTAGCAGTGATTTTAAATCTTTTAACAGAGTTGGTTTAACAACCATTTTTGTAAATCCTCTAACAAGGTGACAATTTAGTTGAATTGTTCCAAAGACTTCTAGCAAGACCACTCCTAACTGGGTGATTAAATCCTCTATTAGGGTCACATGTAATAGTGTGCATTGTAACCTTTAATAGGGTTGGCTCTTAACAGGGCTCACTTCAAAATAGTGAAAAATTGGTGACTAGTTACTTGGTGGGTTTTCCCATATTGAGTTTCCACATCAAATTTGGTGTCTCTTGTGTTCATTTATTTTGTTGCATGCATGCTTGAAGATAAGTAATAATTTTAGGTTACCGAGTTGCAACATTTATTTTCCAAGTATTAGCAGTAACTAGATCTTTAAGACATCTAAGGGATTTGTGGATTAATTTTTGCTGGTAACTGATTCAACCCCCCACTTAGTTACTCTATCTTTAATCCCAACATACATTACTTCCTTACATGATTTAATATATATTTTTATGTGATACAATACATTACTTATATATCAATCCAACTACATAATTACAAAGTCCGCCAAAGTGTAAAAATTTGGGCTCTAAAGATGTAATGTCCCCACTAATAGGGTTTGTTAAGGACAAGTAATACCTACAAAATAAATGTTAGAATCACAATAATAATAAAACTAACTATATTATTCTACCCTCTAAGTTAACCCCAACCTAAAGGACATCTTTAGATTGGGTTTCTTAGCTCATAGTTACCTCATCATCATCTTGGGAGCACACCCCTTATGATTCTTCTTGGATAGGAATCCTCTATCCAAGGCCAACAACATATGCATATGTTTGACAACATCACAATATTTTGGCACATCGATTATTGACCATGGTAGACAATCAAGATCTTAAATATCTCACATGCTCTATGCTTCAATATCAACACTTGGCCATGGCGGACAATGGAGATCTTAAATATCTCATATGCTCCATGCATCAAGTCTCATTAATATCCATGGTGTTAATTCCATCGATTAACTCAATATTATACACAAGTATGATTGATTAATATAAATAAATTCATAAATATTATAAAACAAATATAATCCATAAACATACCTTTCTTACCTTCTTTTTTTTTCTTGTTCCATATAGCTCTATCTTTACTTGGCCCTTCAACATCTAGAATTATCTCAACTCTATATTTACTTTCTAAAATTTTTCCTTTTCAAATTATAAGGGGAAGGAAAAATATTTTTTTCATTTCTTATTTTCCAAGAGTCACAACCTTTCATCATACAAATCCTTTGAAAAGTCACAACACTTCATAGTTACAATCATTTTGAAAAGTCACAACACTTCATAAATAAAATCCTATGGAAAAGTTTCAATACTTTATAATCATAATTTTTTCAAGAGTAAAAAATGTTCATAATTATGACCCTTCCAAAAGGTTCACATCCTTTCGATATCATTGATACCTTTTTAGAAAGTCACTTTCTTATTTTCTTCATATTACTTTCCTCTTCCATTTTTACTTTTTGAAATACTCTCCTCTTCTCTTCCTTTTTTTTTTCAAATAAACACTCCTCCCTTTTATATCTTAATTTTAAAAAGTCATGACTATTTGTTAAGCATCTCTTAACTTTTCATTAGATTTAATTAATTTATATTATTTTATGTTATTTTATTTATTTACTTACTTATTTATATTTATTATTAAATTGTATTTAAAAAGTTAACATACTTTCTACAATATTGTCTCTTGTATTTAATTTAATTTCATTATTTACTCATTGAAATTTTATTGTTTTTTAATTATTCAAGATATCATACTAAAAATCATTTCATTAATAATATAGATTAAATAATTATTATTTGCTAGAATTCTATTTTAGTATTAGTTTTAATATAACTTTATTATCATTATTTATTTGATAACATTGTATTATCCAATTATTATTAAAATTATATCTTAAAATAGGGATATTACAGAAGACTGGCTTGGTGAGGTTCTGATACTCAACATCCACTATCAATGTTCGACATCGTCACACACTTAGTATATGTAGAAGCTTAGTCCATACTAATCGCTTCCAAGTAGTCTTGAACTCGGTCTGCATTGGTGACTTGGTGAATACTATGAAACTTAGCATATAAACTAAATCACTTGATTCGCACTACATA
Source organism: Cupressus sempervirens (assembly GCA_028749045.1). Taxonomy (NCBI): domain Eukaryota; kingdom Viridiplantae; phylum Streptophyta; class Pinopsida; order Cupressales; family Cupressaceae; genus Cupressus; species Cupressus sempervirens. The sequence continues at coordinate 395,084,332 of CM053786.1, forward strand.
GCTTGGTAAACACTATTACCTTGAGCTTTGTACAAACTGAGTCTCTTGTTTAAAATTCAGTAGCTTGGTCAACACTAGACTCACATCACATCAATTGCAAGCTTGATAAGCACTATACAACTTAGTTTGCACTGGTAAATTTGGCATACATTGAAATGATTAGATTACACTATTGATATTCAACTCTACATCAATTGCTCTTCCTCTTCCATTTTTCCTTTTTGAAATCCTCTCCTCTTCTCTTCCTTTTTTTCTTCTTTAAAATAAACTCTCCTTCCTTTTTATAGCTTAATTTTAAGGAGTCATGTTATTTGTTAAGCATCTCTTGACTTTTCATTAGATTTAGTTAATTTATATTATTCTATGTTATATTAATTATTTACTTATTTGTATTTATTATTAAATTCTACTTAGAAAGTTAACATACTTTCTAGAATATTGTCTCTTGTATTTAATTTAGTTTCCTTATTTACTCGTTAAAATTTTATTATTTTTTAATTATTTAAAATATCATAGTAAAAATTATTTCATTAATAATATAGATTAAATAATAATAATTATTCCCTAGAAGTATATTTTAGTATTAGTTTTAATATAACTTTATTATCATTGTTTATTTAATAACATTCTATTATCTAATTATTATTAAAATTCTATCTTTAAATGGGTATATGATAGAAGACTAACTCAGTGAGGTTCTAATACTCAACATCATCATGCACTTGGTAGACGTAGAAGCTCGATCCATAATGATCACTTGCAAGTAGTCTTGAACTCAATCTACATTGGTCACTCAATGAATACTATGAAACTCGACACATAAACTAAATCACTTGATTCACATTGTATAGCTGGGTAAACACTATTACCTCAAGTTCGGTATAAATTGAGTCTCTTGGTTGACACTAAGTAGCTTAGTCAACACTAGACTCACATCACATCAACTATGAACTCAATAATCACTACATAACTTGGTTTTCACTAATAAATTTGGCATATGTTGAAATGCTCAATTTACACTGTGTTGGGACTCAAAATCAAAGCTCGGATTTTGAGTACCATTGAAAAAATTAAGCCCTACAAACTCTTTTTGATGCATGTGTATCTGACCATTGTATTTGAGGTCTAAGAGGTGTTTAATGTTTCTAACACCTTGCATTTAGTGCATCTATGTGTCCCATGAAGTTAAACTATCATTCTGAGCCATTTTGTCAAGTTTTGTTTTGAGCAATTATCAAACTTGCATTTTTGCTTAAGTGGAAAACAATGATAGGAGGCCTTGTTTGCAATTATTTTGCACCCAGTAATGTTTCATGATTCACCACCTTGGGAATGTCTAGTGCCCATACCAAACAACCTATATTTCATATTTCAAGTCGCTTTGAATCTGTTTGACTAGGTTTTGAATCCCTCAAAGTTGACCATTTATTGATGTCATGCTGATGTAATTTGTTCTAAATTCTAGAAATCCCTATTTAACCTATTATAACATTCACCCAGTTGACCAAAAATGAGAAAATTCCTTTTATGTTGCATTTTAGAGGTTAGAGACTTCCTATGTTTCAATTTTGAGCTTATGATGAATCTGTTTGATCATCTTTCAAATGTGATTCTAAATGCAACTTGTAACTTTTTACTAGTGTTAAGAAATATAGATTGATCAATACCCTTTTTTGTGATGTTATATCCCAAAATTTATGATAGGTGAGATCAAATGGATTGTACCACTATGTTCTCCTCCAAAAATACTTTAAGTGTGTCAATTTTAAAATCATGATCATTTCATTTCCACACTTTTCTAGGTCAATTCCATTTGCAAAAAATGTTTTTCTACCATTGTTCCAGTTAGTGAATTTTGAGTAGCCCACTTTGACTACTTGCTATTTGTGCCTAGTTATTCATCATGAGCCCTGATCCTAAATTTCTACTCTCCTTGTGACAGTGAACAAATTTCCTAATTTTCATCTCCCTAAGTGTCAGTTTGCCCAATTTTCAAAGCCAATTCTGAATGTGATTTATGGCTTTTTGATGTGTTCTTGCAAATGATTTTTAAGTAAGCAACTTTGGAGGTTGATAGCTTTTGACCCCGATGTCTTCATAAGATGAGATTAGAAATGGTGCAAGAATGTGGTATAAATAATCAATGTGTTGGTTCCCAGAGCCTCATCATGTTTTTTGATCAGTTTTTAAGGCCAACCAAAGGACCTTTTGGCACTAAGTCGACAAATTGCAAAAAGATGTAAAATGAGTTGCAAAGTCTTTTCAGTGGTGCCAACTGACTTCATTTAGTAACTTGAGTTTAATGGATCAGTTTGAGGATTTAGTTACTTGGAAATGATTTTTTTTGTTTAGCCAAATTTTCTTTGGTATATGATTGAATTCATAGGCCTAATAAAGTAGTACAAGTTTCAAATATGTTTTAAAAAGTAGAAGATTGCCAACAAGAAGAGTGCACTGCCCTTACACTCAATCCAGGAAACAAAATCCTAACATCATATAAAGTGATGGGCATTGCCTAATTTGTTGATCAACATCAAAAACAGTCCCCAATCATCCACAAAACCCAGCAGCCACAAAATAAAATTGCTCATATTCTCAATCCATGCCACAAATAAATCCTAATGAAGATTGTTTATGTTCTCATTCAGAAGGAGAAGTGGTATAATCTTGAAAAATTGAGCTTGGCTTATATAGAGCTAAAGAAGAAGGATATCAAGTTTGTGAATAGGATTCATCTAAGGATTTTCTTGGATAGGGGTTACCATGTATTGGACAAGAGCACACATTATAGTAGAGATCTGCGGCCCACTGTGAAGAAGCTATGGAAACCCTCCATTGGGATTTTGGAAGTGTAGACTTTGAGTGCACATAATTTTCTACCCATAAAGATGAAGAATGGAAGGGGGACTACTAATGTGTATTGTGTGGCCAAGTATGGGTCAAAGTGGATCAGGATGAGGACAAATATTGAATTGTTTAGTCCCAAGCAGAATGAGCAATATACTTGGGAGGTTTATGACCCTTTTACTCTAATTATGGTTGGTTTTTTTGACAAATATCATCTACATGGCCATGGTGGTGGTGGAAATGGAGACAAGGGTGGTAGGATATAGGGAAAGCCATGGACGAGCAGAGGTAAAAAGGAAAAAATAGCACTTAAGGAATTTGACATCAGGGAAACATATGGAAGAAGAGGAACTCCCACAATAGATGTGAAAACTAGTGGTATGATAGTAAGATGTGTAGGAAAGAGACATGGATTTTCTTATAGAGGATATAATATTTTATTGAATTTATAATGTTTAAATACAAAAACATCCAAACATAGACTTGTCTTGAAGAAGCCAACTTTTAGAAGGCAAAGCTCAAATACTATGGGGCCCTATGGATGACTAGTTGGAGGCAACTAGAAAATAAATTTTGAACAAAGACATGCAAACTAAGAGGATGACATCAACATAGCTTAAGCAGGTGCTAGAAAAGTTGAAAATCTGGGAAGGCACTATGTCACCACTGAAAAAAGGCAAGGTTTTTTGGCAACGACATATTGACCTGCTGGAAAACATTAAAATCTGACAAGAAAGGTCATGGGTCCCACCTGAATGCAGATGATAAACCAAAATTTGACAAGTGGCACTTTGGTGGTTAGTTTTTAATGATAAATAGAATGGCAACACATGGCACATTTGATGGTTGTTGCCATGTTGCCAAAGCAAAGATGCATGCTGATTAACTTAGCGACATAGCGACCCAATAAAAGATTGACATGTGGCACTAACATGGTAGTGAGGTGGATGAATTTGATAGTGACATGAGGCAGATGCTTGATGTCTGGCACAATTCTAGGGGTGCTGAGGTGGCGATAAATGACACATGTCACTATGTCACTATGTTGTTGATGACATGGCAGAATGCTAACTAGGATAGCAACATAGTGACCATGACATGGCATGATGACATGGAAAGCATAGGAATGAACCAATGAGATGATACCATGTGGCATCCAAATGGTTGGTATCATACTAGTTGGCTAATCACATGTCAACACTTGACAAGGGCTAGTCAACAATTTTGACTTGGAGGAGTGTGGTGAATTTTTTTGAAAAATTAAATTTTTTAATATTTTACTATGTCTTCCCTAAATCATGTGCAAGTTCCTTTTAAATGATGTTTTGATTTACCATATAGTTCAAACTTTATAAAAGGATAAATTTATGCAATATAGTGCTATGAAGGTCACAAATGGGAGCTTGAATTTCAAAGGGACATAGCTGGTGGAATTTTCCATTGAAATATGCACTCTAATATACTGTTGGAATTGGTAGAAGACGAGCTATCCATTTCTAACGTTAGTTTTTACACAGGTGGTCACTGGTGTGTGGTACAAGAGGTTTGTGTTTTCAAAAAAATTCTTAGTTACAGGCAATGACTTCATCATTGTAGTTACAAAATTCAATTGGGATGCATTTGATATGCATTTTTGGCTTAGTTTGTTGAAATATGACACATAATGATGAATTTTCCTTCAAGTATTTCACAATTTTCTTTCTGTTTGATGGAACTTCTTAGAATTTTTTTCTTTTGCAATCAGTTATGATTTCCATCAAAATATCTAAAATACTTTATGCTTTTGGGAAGCAAAAATGATGGGGATTTGATTTTGTAGTTGACAGGAGAGATTAGAGAGATGTTTTTAACTTGTTGAGAAGGTTTTCCAAGTGGACACATGTCAAATCTAGAATAGATCCAGGAATTCTTTCCTCTATATCATTCTCTTTCTTTCCCATTGTAATGGTTCCAATTTTTCTCTGTGAAACTAGTTAGTTCCAGTTTTGGGGATAAAAATTACTCACTACTGAGATACCATTCTTCAGTAAATTCTTCTTGTATGAACAATAGTTTTAAGTTTTATACAGATAGTTCTCATTTGTTATGTGATTTTTGAAGTATTTCTGTACATCTTTCATGAATTTTTTTTCAAGGAAAATGAATAAAATACACAAGGGGTTTTAATTTCAGTCTAGATCTTGTCTCTTGTTCATGGATTTGTAATCGTTTCTAGTTTGTGAACAAAGAGCATAAACTACATTGCATTTTGTTTAAGATTGTATGTGATTGAAGTATCTTGTTGATGGACCAAACAACCATAAAATTGCTTGATGTTTATCATAGGGTTTGTAGATTTCATGATTGGATAATTTGACTATGAGATCCATTTTAATGTAGATGTCTATTCACAAGGTGAAAGATAGATCAATGATCTTGATGTAGGAGTTACGTCAAGGATTTATAGGAGATGTATGGTGGTAATTCATGTAATTTCCCAATAGCTAAGCCACTGATCAGAGATAGGATCATTTGGTTTTGTTGTTCATACCTAGGTCTTGCTGAAAATCAGCATTATTAATCAAAATGTATTTCTTTTTCATGTTGAAGAGCTAAAAAGGATGTCCTCATTCAGCTTGTGCATTTCATAGAGTTATAATTTGTTACTACACTTATTTCTTATTGTATAAGTCATTAGGAGAAATAAGGGTTAAATATACTTTGTTAGATTCAAGAATATATTTTTGCACTGGTACCATATTAATTGAATCTAAGGTCCACCTGCCTAAGTGTTGTAGAGCCTGAAGTGGAGGAAGGGTCTAGCCCTATACTTGACCTGATGTTTGAAATGACATGTTGAAGATGGGAGTTAGCTTCCCCTAGATGTGTCTTGTTCTCATCGGGGTAATTTGAAACCTATAGAATTTTAAAACACCAACAAAATGAAAACTCTACTAGAGATTGTATTGAATCTAACAAATAGACAAACCTTGAGAATTTGTAGAAGATTCAATACAATAGGAAGAATTTGCTACAACAGTGGGGTTGTGAGGTGTTTTCCATTTCTATGCTAAAGTTTTGTGTTCCCTAGTTAAGCTTTATTCATGGACAACAATATGTTGTAAAATTGGATGTAAATTGTGTTCAATGACTATTATAGGTCTATCTTCAATCAATTCAATTTTCTCAAAAGTGCTATTGTAAAATAAGAGTGAAGAATCAACATAAATATGTATTCACTTTTCCAAGTTTGTAAATCTACAAGAGTGGTTTGATGGTTTGCATTACTCCTACATCTAAAGGTCTGGTTTAGATTTGTCAAGTGAAAAATTATATTTTATTTCTCACAAAGTGTGAGTGGTGAATCTCAAATCTTTGTACCAGTATGTTCCTAGTTGATTCCATTGCAATATATTGGAAGATTTTTAGTTGTGTGGGAAAATCATAAACTTTTGATAGTCTCTTGAGAAGGAAGTTTTAAATTCTTGATAGGTTTTTGAAGTCATGTTGCAATCTATTGTTATAAGAAATTGAAATGTAAAAGGTAAAATGATAGTAGTGGTCTATTCATTCTCTTGCAAGGAGGTGGTGGCTCTACAAAGTTTGACTAGTGGTGTAAAAGATTTTCAGTATTGCACCTATGCCAAATTAGTATATTAAAGTTCAACATCAACACTTGAGGTATTTTGGTTTTTGTGGAAGTCAAGTGTTTAAAAAAGTTTCCTCTATTTAGTGATTTTTAACACTAGAAGAGAGAGGTAGAAGTTTTATGTTAAAATAGAATCAGATCTCAGATCTAAAATTAGTTTACCAAGATATGAAGATGTGTTGGAAGATATGGTAGAAATTAAGAAAGATCTACGTAGTCAAATTATCAAATTTATAAGAAATGTGGTAAGAAGTGTTCAAGGCATGGAATATGATTAGATTTATGAGAAATTTAAATTAGAACTCATGGATTTGCACGTGTCTTTAAGACCCAAGGAATCTTCATGGCCTATTGCTTTCTTAGATGTATTTATACCTAATTTAGTTAACTAGCCATCACATTTGAGGGAAAAAAAGATCTTTCATCTTGATATACTTTTCAAGAAATTTGAGAATAATTTAAATAGCCATTATGAATGTGTTGAAGGTAATAGCGAGTCTAGTGAGTCCATAGATAATGACAATGTTTCTTGTGATTATGAAGAGATGGATTTTAAGTCTATTTAGTTAGATTATTTTGGTTAATAGGATGAAGATGGTTATGTGACTGAAGATGAATTGTGTGACAGTATGCATGAGAGTGTGGAAAGTTTTAACAATAGTATGAATAATTCTTCTTTTGGTAAAAATGAGAATGACACACCTAGTAAAGAGGTATTGTGCAAAGAAGATGTAGCATGTTGTAGTATGGATTCTAGTTTTTAGATTATCATATTAATGGTACTATTTCTATAATCTTTTTAGATTATCCAATTTATGATCAGAACGTAGGAGAAGAGACTTGCGATGAAGTCTTGTTGAGTATTGATGAAATTTCAAAACTCCTAGCTCATGATCTTGAAATATATTAAAATATTTCTTTGAATGATCATGCTATCACTTATGGTATTTCTTCTCAAGGTGAGGTCATTTCCCTAAGGTTTGGTATTGAATTTGATATAAAATTAGAATACCTATTATAAATTTTTTAAGGTGTATGTGATGGTAATCCGCATATCAATATACATGACAACTTCTATGTTGAGAAGAAAGATATAGAGATAAGGTCTATTGCTGGTTTATTTTCTTCTTTTTTTAATGAGGTTGAGATAAATTCATATTGCTCATGTGCTAAGGAAAGTAATACTAATGAAGTGGTTTATTCTAGTGAGTTATTTCAAGGAAATATTGATATAGATCAACATATTGTGTGAAGGCAATTCCATGATGATTTTTGTGATTTGGTATCTAATCATTTGTTGGAATGTGAAGAAAATGTAGTGTATGTTTAGTCTAATTTATGGAGTACTTATTTAGAAATTAGAAGAAATCAAATTTTCATTTTCTTCATATTGGGATGCACAAGGTGAGTTACCATCTGATTCATGTAACTCATTGAATGAAGTAGAATACCAAGCTTTTGTGTTTTTGGTTGAAGGCATCCATGAGTAGTTAGTGATGATCAATTTGGTCAAATTTTAGTAGTTATGATCACACTGATTCATATTTTCATAGTGACCAAGAAGATGAAATTAATGTTGATTTGTCCATGCACTATAAAGATAATGATAATAGTTTTGTTTTGCCTAACAAAGTGATTGGAAGTATTGATGTATTGGGTGAAAGAAAGGAGAAAGATAATTTTAGTTTACCTCAAGAAAATGTCAATGAGAATCAGGTATTTGATAGAGGTAAAAGTTTTTGTTGAAGTTTGGTTTCTCAAGGTCATCATTTATACATAGTAGGAGTAGTGGTTTCCCTATTTTCAATAAAGTTGTGCAAGAGAGGTTTTCATTTTGGGAATGGTCTACTTATTCCATAGATCTAAATCCCTACTATGATTACAAGGGACATGCATCCCCAGATAGAGCCACTGTTGGGACTCAAAATTGAAGCTCAAATTTTGAATACCATTGAAAAAATAAGCCCTAAAAATTCTTTTTGATGCATGTGTACCCAACCATCCTATTCGAGGTCTAAGAGGTGTTTAATTTTTCTAACACCTTACATTTAGTGTGTCTATTTATTCCATGAAGTTTAATTTCCATTTTGAGCCATTTCATGAAGTTCTATGTTGAGCAATTATCAAATTTGCATTTTTCCTTATGTGTCAAACAAGGACATGAGGCCTTTTTTGCAATTGAATATCTTGCACCTAGTAATGTTTCATGACTCACCACTGGGGGAATGTCTAGTGTCCATACTAGAGAACCTATGTTTCAAATTTTAATTCATTTTGAATCCATTTGACTAGGTTTTGAATCCCTACAATAACTATTGATCTTCAACTCTACAGTAACTACTCAATTCAAACTAAAATTTGTCCATAGGACCCAGTAGCAACTACAAGAATCAATAGCAACTAAAATGATTGGTTAACACTGTTAACTATACAATATGCTCAGTATGAATTCATAATTTGAAAAAGTGTATCTCACTAATAACAAACATGACTAGAATGTCAACAATCTCCCACTTTGGCATTAGTGACAAAACACTTATTAGTTAAAACTAGATTATCCATCACCTTATATCAGCAACTCAATAGAGTATACTATTTTTAGGATTTTTAATTTTTTTTTTGTAAGGGATACATTTATTTACATGATAATGCTTCCTCCACAGTATAATATACAATATACTATACATACATTATACAATTTCTTTATATTTTTCTTTCAATCTTTTCCCCCTATCTTTTTACATTTTTCTCCTCATGACTTCTATAGTTTCTCCCCCTTTGTATCATCTTATATCTTCTCCCCCTTTTTGAAATTATTGCCAAAGATTTAAACTATAAGTATTTACATAGTAATGCCAAAATTAGACAAGAAGGCTAAATGTACCTTTAGTAGGAGTGCTAAGGTCTTGTCTCAGTTCTCTTGCAAGACCTTGCATGTGTGAAATGCCACCTATACCTCGACTGATAGTTCAATCATATGGTCTAAAATAAAGAAATTATTGTCATGGATTAGGGTTTTTGAATATGCAATATGTTTTTGTGGTGCATCCACATTAGGGAGAATCATATTTTGAATATCTACCAATGTAGATATGATTCTAGCCTCTTCTCTGAGAAATTATGCCTATATATTTGTCAAAAATTTAATCCTGTTGAAATGGGTAGAGCTTGAACTTGGGTCAAGCTACAATTGCTGAGTACTCTCCTTAAGGTCTTCATCAATCTTACACAATTTTTCTTCTATTTCCTTCCCAAAACTTCACATAATTTATCAAAAAGTAAAGTTACATTGGTACAAGAACTTTCAAGAGATCTCAAAATAGTAGATAACTCTACTTGGTAAATGATAATTTTTTACACAATAAGTTCTAACACCTTATTCTCAAAAATTTTCTCTACTATTTGTAATAATTTATCATGTCCATTTAGATCTTTATTGTATTTGTGGACTACCTCTTCCAATTGATAAAAAAAATGGTTGAGAAGAATCAACCTCTATACCTATAGCCTCTACCAAAATATTCTTGGCATCCTCAATGATTTTGAATTCTTTATCTCTTTCCTCTCTTAGCCTCTACTACTTGTCTTTCTTTCAGAGTAATTCTCTGAAGGTCTACATTTGACTAGGATTGAGTTTTGAAATATCCCAATTTGGAATCACAATTTCCTCATCACGATCTACATCCTCCTCCTCCTTTTCTTTACCTTTACCCAAAAATTTTGGGCACAGTTGAGGTATATAGTGGTACCTTTACCCAATATTCTTTTGTGAACTCAACATATTGGTTTTTGAATATGAAATAAGTGTAAGGATAATCAATTTCAACTTATTACTTGTGAACTCAAAGTGGAAACAATAGTTGAAATAGTATAGCTTACTGCAAAAATTGATACTACACTCATTGTAGAAATACTAGTAGAAATGCCTATTGAAGCCAAAATTGATGTATCCAAAACTATTGAAGAGGAAAGAGTCTAAAACTTGGTAGATGAAGTACTTGGTACTTCAGTCGATGAAGTGCTAAGATGTACTGGTGGAAAGATTGATTGAATGTTTATGCTTGTAGACACAATCGATCCTACTATGACTATCTTCGTGCTTGATGTTGTCACTATTTTTCTTAGGGAGTGAGGAAGTGAAGTAATAACTGGTACAACAATCTTGACTAGGTTAATTTCCTCAACATCTTGAGCTCCTTTCTTGGTAGCCTCTTGCTCTTGTTACTCTTCATCATCCTCATTATCAAAATGTGTTACTTCTTCATCATCTTTCTCTTCATATTTTTCTTGATCATCATCATCGTCATTTTGTCACTTATACTAACTAGGAAATCACTCAGTTTGTGAAGAAGATAGATATTTTTCCATGTATTTGTTGCATTCTTCACAAAATGCTCTATTTATTTTAACAAAATTAGACAAGTATTGAATCTTAACGTTAATATTTCTTATTTTTTCTTTAAAAATTCTTCCACTTCTTTGTCACTTAGGTTTGGCATAAGTTGCCTCAGGGTTTGCTCATGAATATCCTTTATAATTTGCATTGCATGTTCCCATCTTGGCTTGATTTTGTTCATTAATGCATCTAGAATTATTTGAGTGAGCTGGTCGGGAGAGTATTTCCATTTGCCCATTATAGATATCAAAATATCTTCAATCTACTTGTTCTCAACATCTATTCTGGTCTCATATTTTAATACCTTGAAATTTGTTATCCTAGAACTTGATTCCAATTCATTCATCCTCTCTTCAAATGTGGATGGAAATCTCTTGAAAATTATGTCTCCCCCTTCATTGTCTACTTTCTTTCTAGAGAATCTCCTAGTAAATACTGTAGTGGATGTCTTGGTAGCTTAGTAATGATTACCTTGCTCTTTTTCTTTAGTGGTTCCTCTTCCTTTGATTCTTCATCCCCTACTTTTCCATCTTCACCTTTTCCCTTAGTTAACACTAGAGTAGAAGTTTTTTTCAACTTGGAAATCCTTTTCTTGCCTTTGTGAGCTTGATCACTAGTTATATTCAAGACTTAGCCTCATTAAAAGAGCTAAAATATACATCTGTGGGGTTAACTAGTTTATTTATCAGTGCATCAATTATATCTTTTGTTTCATCAATATTTACCTCATATCCTAGAGGTTTCACCCATGCAATTTTAGGCCTAGCTGCCTAAATGTATACCTTATCACTATCCAGCATAAAACATACATCATCCTTATAATCCTTAACTAGTTTCTTATGAATTTAGAATTTGTTATTCATTTTCTCCTTGAATGCATCAAAATAATTATCCATAATACTAGTGTAGTTTTATCTAATCTTAGCATTGTATTAATTAATCTGATAAATTATTGGCACATCTTTCCTCCACACAATAGTACCTTTGGTTGGAAAGAATTTCTCAACATAAAACAATAAACATGTCAATAGTGAGCCAAAATTACATGGATTGTTTTTTGATGTCCTAATGCTTTCCATGTCCTTTTTGAATTGATTCAATAGTAGCTCAACAAGGTCAAGTGAAAGGTTCTTCTTGAGTACCTTGTATTCCAAGTCAATTACTTCACACGACACACTATTCTACCTACTAAAACTATAGATCTTGTGTGCAATGACATGAATACCTATATAAAATGTTTGACTCTCACTTCTCTTCTCTAGTTCCACTTGACCTAGGGTTTTTTTCATTTTAGCTTTAGCCAACATTGGGAGACTAGTGATCCTATGGATCATCTTCTTTGTTATCACAATTGGTTATCCAACCATAACTATCCATTGTGCACATGACTAAGGATATACCTAATCCATTTCACTTGGAAATCATGGGGATGTGAGGAATATGGGATAAACCTTTTTCCTTGAGATTTTGATGCTTAGGTTTCAAAATGCCATCAATGCATAACTCCTTTAAGCATTCATCCATTTCTAGAGTACTAATATCCTAAATTGGACATTTAAAATGAGAATGAATATCATTTATCAATAGTACCTTGGGAGGGATTTGTGATTGTGCACCACTTAGGTCTAGGGTTTCAACGATTGCAAGAGTGAGCTTAAAATCTAATGCCTTCCATTCTACACCATGAACTAACATGTTTCATCCTCACTTTTCTTTGCTACTAGTAGTGCTCATCTTCACTTGGTAGGGTTTGAGAGAATTCAAAAGCTTTTGGTAACAATTTTCTCAAATCACTTGAATTATTTTGAAGATAATGCTACACAATTTTCTCTTGAAAATTCATGGTAAAAATGACTTTGATTTCATTACTTTTATCAAATTTTCTCATAAATTATAGGTACAAAGGTTAGATGAATTTGACAAATTGTCATCCACTTTGCTTGCATTTATTACTCAATAAAGTCTTCATTTAGTAGCCACATAAGATTTAGTACTACCAACCCACTCGGTAGAGTTTGTAACCTGATATCACTTGGTAAGCAAGGTAACTCTGTAGTAACTAGTACCCTTTTACTTAGTGATCCCTTTCACATCTTAAATGCTAATATGGATCTTTTTTCCTCAAAATTAGAACTTATTTGAATGTATTCTTTGGTAGCCTAGTTCTAGTTCTCCTTTGAGAAATCAAGTTGAAATGGTGGAGTCACCCAATTCTTGAGTGACTTGATAATCATTTCTTGGACTTGCATTCTCGGTAGACTTTGGAACCCATTTTTGTCTCATTTATTTTCTAATGTTACCAAATCTTTCCTTCTTTTCATCTTCTATTCTTCTAGTATTCATATAGTTCTTGGAAAGATGACCAAGCTATATACAATTGAAACATCTTTTGGTAGTATATCTTTTCTTGATGTGATGTTTTACACAACTCATTTCAATGTGTCTAAATTCTCCTAAGTAATGACATCTATACCAAGTGTTGTAGTCCCAACCAAATATAGCTTTCACAATTTGTTTTTCTAGATTCATTATCTTGATTTTGCATTCTAATGACTTGTGCTCATGTTTTTTTACATTTGTGACATTTTCCTTCAAATCTTTTGCACTCTTTTGCTGTATGACCATGCTGATTACAATTGTAGCATTTTCCATTGAATTTTGATTTTCCATAGCTCCAACATTTATTTAAAGTATGACCTATCCTACCATAATGATTGCAACTATATTTTTGGTTCCTTTGAGCTCCTGTCTTGGATGAGTCTCCTTCTTTTGTATATCCAATTCCTACTTTTCCTTTATGTCTAAAGTAAGTTTATTCATTTAATTGATTCATTGATTCATGTCTGCTTGAGATTTCAACATTCTTTAATTGGTTTGTTTTTCAATCTTTATATTATTTTGCAATATTTCATTCCCTAATCTTAGGTTTATGATTTCTTTATTTGCATTGGTGAGCTGATTAATGAAGTCTGCTTGCTCAAGGGATAGGTGTTCAATTTCATTGTTATTTCTTTGTATCTCTTCTCTTATCTTGTTTTTATCTTCCATGACTTCACACAATCTTACTGATTGAATCTCATTCTCTTCTTAGTTTTATTACTTCTTCTAGAAGAGTATTATTCTTTTCCAATAGTTCTTTGATTGTTTCATTGGCTTCATCTAAACTTCTTGGATAGATTTTTTCAATATTTTCTTCAATGTAGAGTGAATCATTCATATGGATTGAAAGATCTTTTCCTATTTTTAGAGATTGAGAGAGTTGCACTTTTTCTTTCTTGAGTTGTCCAATGGCCAATTCCAAATCTAGCTTCTCATTTTCAATAGCCTTGTCAAGTCTGAATACCTCCATTGCCTTTGATCTTTGCTCAAGCTTGTTAAACTTTTCATTG
>CM053786.1:395101091-395326727 GCA_028749045.1 Cupressus sempervirens
TTACTAGGTCTAGTACAAGGGAAACCACTAAGCAAGTCAAGGTTTCTAAGAAACCTAAAGTAAAGATCACTATTTCCAAAATGGTGTTGAGTTAGGTAGCCAAAAAGACACATGGAAGGAAAATATACACTCCAATGGTAGAGACAAATGAGGAGAAGACTAAGTTGGCTGACATGAGTTAATTCAAGGTGGCAATCCGAATTCTCTCCTATGACTTAGATAATTTGTGTGACAATATAAAATCAAATGACAATTTATCTAGTTTTGCAAACATAGATTTTGATAAGTTAGTAAAGGTTGAACAAAATATTGTAGAAGAAGCCATATATATGATGATGGCTACATTCAAATCAACTCCTATTGAGATTTCCAACTCCCTACCTAAAATTTTATATGACCAAGTTGAGAAAAAATGGAAATATGGTTTACACATAGAGAGATAGTTTAGGGAATCCACTCTAGCCCATGTAATGTAAGAATTGGATAAGAGGAAGATTACCAAAGCTATAGAAAAAAAAAAGTCAAAATTTACCCCAAAATATAGATCTTTCCATATACTAAATACAAAGATTAAGGATGTGGTGAGAAAGAGTACACAAATCTATAAACCAATCTATGGGTCATCCACTCCTACAATAAAAACTAAAGGTGAGAAAGAATTGCAAGAACCTAAGCAAGTTGAGCAAGTGAAAATAGAACCAAAACAAGAGGAATTAGTAGAGCATGGTAGTGTTGAAGGTATTGAGGATGCAACAACAATAGAAGAGGCCACAATTGAAGAAGAATAACAAGTGGAAAAAAATGTACAATATGTACAAGTGTTGAATGTTAGTGGTCCAAATGTAGATCAAGTGATTCAACATGACTCAATACAAATCAAGAATGTTCCTAACAATTCTTCTTGGAAAATCAATCCTTTGACTTATGATGACCTGAATAAAGTATTGAAGAGTTCCACCATGGAATTAAAATTATACAAAGCTTGTATTGATGAGAACTGATCAAATTGATAAGGTAGAAGTGGTGGTAGTAAGGGAGAAACAAATTGATACATCTTGTGTGACCCCTACATCTATAGAGATAGAAGATCAAAGTGCAAGCACTAAACAACTAAGAGTTATTACTAAAACACTAGTAGAATTTCCTATAGTGCCACCCATTTCAACTAAGCAAGCCTTAGTTAAAATTGAGAAAGGTGCAATATAAATAAAGTTAGGTTAGGAATCTAGTCCTATACCTACTCCACAAATTCAAGGTGAAGATCAATAGAAAGTGATTCAATTTGATAGGTCAGAGATATTGAAGGTGAATACTACTCTAGAGGAATAACTTGCTATCTAGACTCTAGTTACCTTACCATTTTCTATGGCTCCTACTAGTAGTCGAGATCTTTAGATGTTGAGCACTCATGTCACACCATTGTAGATATCAAGGCCTTGTGCAAAAATACCACGGATCTTAGAAGAAATTTCTTAGAAGAAGGATCTTGAACTACAAAAGTTTGATCTTAATGAAATCACCATTGACCAGATGAGAATTATATGGGAAACTCTACATAGGATGAAACAACAAGAGTTTCTAAGAAGGGAGCATAAGAAGAAGCAAGTCCTTCATGAAATTAAAGACATATATCTTGATTCTTTCAATCTCCCATCTACAAATGAAGATAAACCAATTATTGAGTAACTGGTACATATTATGGATAAGATTAGGGTAGAAGCACAAACCTATGTCACCCATTGTGATATCTCATAGGGTTATGGCAGAAACACTTATGGCCATACATACGTGGTAGGTTTCCCTATCAACATGGCCTATACCATTATAGTTGAAACCCTTTTGTCTGAAAGTGTTTTGGTTGTAACCCTGCCACTTTATATAAAAGCCAAAAATCACTTTTTCATTGTCATTTTCACTGTAATAGTTACGAGATTCTTGGAGAGTGGTTTAGGTGTTTCAGCTATAATAGGTTAATGGTTTTATTTTTTTCCATTTTAAACATTTTTTAAAGTGTTTTTTGATTAATAAATGTTAATTGTAGTCAGATTAATTGTTTTTTACATGTTTTATTAGTGAATTATTTAGATTTGTTAATTTTTAAATATATTTAAATTGTTTTTTAGATTTGTTAGTAAATTATTTAAAATATAAGCAAGAATGTAGTCAAACATATTGGGTAAAAATGTAGAAAAAAATTAGGTAAAATTTAGTCAAACATTAGGTAAAAATAAACAAAATTAACTTTGTTATATTCAAATTTAAAATTAAGCAAGAATGTAGTCAAACATATTGGGTAAAAATGTAGAAAAAAATTAGGTAAAATTTAGTCAAACATTAGGTAAAAATAAACAAAATTAACTTTGTTATATTCAAATTTAAAATTAAAACCTGACATTAATTTCTAAAAAATTATACAACACTTATACATTTATATGAAACTTAGAAATATTGTTTAACCCTATAGCCAAATCAAAATCTAATTTAGTAAAAAACTTAAGTTACATGTATACACTTAGTTATAATTTTAGAAAGAATTTTATTTTATTTATCGCATATACATTTACATGTACGAACATTTATTTTTCACATTTGCATGAGCACATCAAAATACATTAGATATGGTCTCTAATATAATTGTTTTAAAATGCATGTACATGATTGAATAGCACCATACATTTAATGTTGTGTATTTATATACATGTTTTTCAAATTAAGTTTAACTTTTAATTATTTTATTTTATACACTTGTATGTTTAAATGTGTGTGTGTGTGTGTGTGTGTGTGTGTGTGTGTGTGTGTGTGTGTGCAAATCTCTAGATATTTATTAGATTTTGTCTCTTTTAGCTTCACTCATATCCTCATACATTATATACATATAGAAATTATGGCATCTGGTTTAGGGTATCATGCTCCTACATCCTCAAGGGATGCTAGTGTTCATAAAGGGGGTCAGCATGTTGAGTCCAGCATAGTACACACATCCACATCCTCCACTGAGGATAGAAAATAATTATTTAGAGATAAACTTGCCAGATTATGTCATGCTATAGAGGTTCTAGACTCCTTTTTTTTCCTCTTCTACCACCCTTCCTATGTAGTGCCTACCTTTGTTCACATCCTTCTAGACACATTGTTGTTATTATTATTAGACTATGTTAGATTAGTTTTATGTTGATGGAGTAGTAGCATTGTTTTGAGACTATTAGACATTATGTTATTGATTTAATTGATGTATGATGAGATTATTTAGACTCTACATTTCATGTATGCATGATGATCACTACATTATTTTCAGTTATTGATGATGATTAGTTAGATGGTTTATTATCTCATATGTTTTATTATGGATACTTACCCCATACTTGCATGTGTATGGTGTGTGTACTTGTTCTTATTATATGGCATTTCTGATGTCGTTAAGGAAGGGAGTCATAGTCACTTGCTAGTCAAGATCTAAATGATGCACCACTTCTTGCCATTGCCTATTTAGCTTAGCATTATATCTATTGTATATACATGCATGGTTTTTATGCAGGTTGCAGGTACCGGGTATCGACTTCCCTGAATTGCTAAGATGAGTGTACCCTATTACACTATCTTAACGATAAGACAAGGGAGATAAATTCTCAAGTCCAAATCCCAAACCCTTAAACCATTGTCCTAGAAATATAGGAAAAGTATTTGGATATTTAACCACCGAATGTGTCAGATGACATAATTCGTGATTTTTAACCATTTAGACTGATTTTATATGGATTATTGTATGATGGGTTTTCGTATTTTATCTTGGAGGTCTATGGTGAATTTTCTATTAATTAATTCTTAATAAATAGATTTAATTAATAAATTAATTAATTGGATAAAATTAATATTATATCATGATCTTTGATATTTTGATTATAATTAATTAAATGAGAATTAATTGAGAAAAGAATTAAATAAAAATAATAATTAAAAATTAATAATAAAAATAAATTAATAATAAAGTAATAAATAAATAATAATAATAAAAGTTATAATAAATTTATAATAAAAGATATAAAAAAATAAAATAAAAGTTATAAGCTTGCCTAGGAGTTAATGCACCTTTTTATTTCTCATATGTCAACAACACGGGGGTTAGCACACAAATTAAGCACATGGTGTCTACAACCTTATGACTCATCTAGAAGGTTGGAAAAAGCCTCTGCTTAGTTGTCAACACCTTCTAGTTGTTTCTAGAGACATTCTAGGTGCTTCCTGAGAGTCCTTTATATTCGGGCACTCCTAGAAGTTTAGGGAGAGCATTTAGAGCATGTTGGAGGACTCGAGAACGTTGGAGAAGGGAGGAGCTTGTTTTGGAAATTCTAAGGAGAAGGGATTTAGCATCAGTGTCTAGGTAGACACTTGCAATATTGTTTATGTTATTTTCGCATCTTTCACTTCATGTCTTCTTCGTGCCTTCCAAATTCTTTCTGAGGGTTTTACTATCTTGGTTGTATGCATTCTTGTTATGGGTAGTTAAAAATCTATTTGAGAAAACCCCACAAGCATAGATCTGAGAATTCTATGGAATAGGGTTAAAATTTATAGCCAAATCCATTAGAAGAATTATTGGGTAAATTTAGAGAGAAAATATTTTATAGGAAATTCTTAAAATTGGAAGCCTTAATTTTTTTTTTTTGTGTGTATATGTTCTTTGTGGAAAAATCATACATGTTTATATATTTTCAGATCTGCATACATATATATGTACACACACATATATATATATATATATATATATACATATATATATATATATACATATATAAATACATACATATATATGTATATATATGTTTATGCTATATAAAACTTTGCATATATATATACACACATATATATACATATATATATTTATATATATATACATACATATGTATATATATTTGATTGAAAAGTTGAATGATATATTGCAGTGAGAAATTTTTTTTATAAAATCGTATCGTGATTGAATGAATACATTTTTAAAATGTTATTTGAAATGCATTTTTAAAAAAAAAATATATTTTAATGTGCAGTGGGGGATGGAATTCCTGTGCCCACACGCTTTATATTACAACAAGGTACCTGGAGCCTCAAGAACTGTGATGTCAGCAGGTACCATGTACCCACTTCTGCCATAGGCCCTGCAATAGCAGGATACCTACGTCCATGCCACAGTTTACATGTATATGTTGCAACATTTTTAAAAGGAGTGTTTTAATCAAAAATTTTACAATTCAACTTTATGATGTTTTTAAACATTTATAAATAATGTTAATTGTTGTTAGTTTTTATATATATATATTTATGTATATATATATATATTAATAATTATTATATTTTAATTATTAGTATGTATGTATATATATATATATATAAATTGTTAATGAAATTTTAAATATTTAAGATTCTAAATAAATAATATAGTTTTAAAATTAATCAATTTTCTTAATTAGAATTTGACTTAATTAAGGTTAATTAAAAGTTTTGATATTTAAGTTATTTAATATTTTACTCAAAGTTGTAAATTGAGAATAACATATAATTCCTAGAACATTTAGGAAATTGAATTTTCAGAGTTAGAGGGAAAAGTTTTTAAACCATCAAAATAATAGTACATGGGTTAGGAAAAATGTACAAAATTTCCTCCATTCAATATTTAAATTTGGAAATGAAAACTGAGACCTTCACACATTATTCAATTATGAAATTTTAGCAAAACCAAAACATGTGCTTGCATCATGTTTTCTCTATGCTTCTATTTTGGGTTTTGGGTTGACTAGGGTTGACCAATTATAGGATGTCTACCAGAGGCTCGAGGGTTATGATTATGATGTCATGATGATGTCTTTTAATTCTGATCTTTATAAACCAATGATGGTTATGTGATGGAATGCTCTGTGAAATTTTTATACTTATTTATTGTTATTGCTTTCCAGTCTTCTTTTGTGAAGCTAAGATTCATAAGTATGAGACACTTGACTTAACGATTTTGAGTCATCAATCAGTTATCCTTGGATTACTTTTCAGTCACCATGATGGGACTGAAATGTTGATTTATGATGTCATGTTGTGACATATTTTGACTCAACCATTTTGGAGTCTTCAATCAGTATTATTTTGAGATGCTTTTTAGTTTCTTATTAAGAACCAATTATTATTGTGATTATCAGGGATACCTTCAGTTGCCAATAGAGAACTATTATGGTTATGATTATCTATGGATGCTTTTCAGTTGCTCATGGAGACTTGATGCTTTTATTATGGATATTCGATGTTCTTATTGTGGAATTATCTTTTGGTATTTCTTTCCAGTCACTTGTATAGGACTGGGGTGATTATGAGATTTATGATTCCATGAGCTTAGGGTAGGTTATCTACTTGTAGTGTTAGGAAGTGGCTTGCAATGGGGGCTGAGGCCCTAAGTGGCTTCTAGGGTAATTCATTGTAAGTTGTTTTAATAAGTGAAAACATTCTCAACTAATACTAACTAAATGAACCTAATAAGATAATTATTTTGTTGTCGCCCATGCCTTGAGTGCTAGTATAGACTAGGATGGGAGTAGAGAGAATGCTTGGTTGCGACCTTGCATTCCATAGTATGCCTTTTCAGTATGAGATGATACTAGTGGCCGCATTAGGATTAGTAGGGACACTAGGGTCCTAAGCTAACTACTAGGGTAACTTCTACATGATTTATGTGATGACACTTGCCCACTTGCAGAGTAGGTTTCCTACATATCATTGTGTGCCTCTGGGATTAGATGTCTATTTTGTGATTGAAACCTTTGAGTTAGTATACTTTCAGGATTCTTGTACTTAGAGAGTATTTATACTTTGTGATTGTTAACTTGTTTGGGACTTGAGATTATCTCCTCAGGGTGGTGGGAGTGGACCACTTAGGTTCCACACGGTTGGGTGGTAGTGTTTTCTACTCTTATCATTTGAGATCTGTTTGAGACACTGTGGCTGATGTGTTCTTTATGATGGTGGATATGTATCCTTTCATTGATGATTTGCATATGTTAGATTATTTTTTGCATATGATGTAGTATGTTTAGGAATTGCACTCCTACTATGTTAATACCGATGATCCCTTTGGTAATTTGGAATCTTATGCATGGAGGGATGGCTAGGGCCCACGATGGTCTAATGATGCTATTTATGGTTGGGAGGAACCATGCACTTAGTTTATTATGTTTGATCTTTTATGATGGATGTCTATATCTTCTATGATGTTGTATCACATACGACATGTGATTACCTTTACTTTGTTGCATCATGGATTAGAATAAGATGATGTACTTTATTTCACATATGTATATTCTTTTAAGCCTTTCATACACTATGACATGTATAGTGGATGACTAAGCATTCAAAAATGTATTGTATAAACATTGGACTTTTCATTATTATTTTATGTGGATGTTGTATTAGATGGTTTCATTAATATTAGTTGATTTAGATGTAATTCAATGTTAAGGGATCCTTAAAGAATATAACCTATTATGTTTACTTTTAGATGGACAATGTTATTTCTTCCATTATTATGTATAAGTTGTAAATGGATTTACTTTCATGTTTAAAAAAAAAAAATGCTACCAAACTTAGTGAAATTTTAGGTTAATTCTTTGGATCCCTTAGCGGGGCGTTACATCCTAATAGGGAGAAGATTATAGTGATGTGAGAGGAGTTGTTTCGTATGATTCATACCATTTAATCATATAACCATTTTGATTATATTAGTACTTAGACATTTTATTCTTCTCTATCTAGTAGTCACTAGCACTGTGAAGTATAGATAGGTTGACACTGAGGCCTCTACTACCATGGTGAAGACCATGTTTCCATTTTATATAGATAGAGCTAGAGTTAGAGGCTACTTTACAATGAAATGTATTGATGAGCTTGTCGCACCATTTATATATCCTTGTTGGTTGGCTACTCATCATAGATGGCCACAGAAGGATGAGTTCCATCTATGTTTCTGCAAACAATTGTTTGTAGTATTTCATTTATAGCATGATGTTGATTACACAAATTATCTAGGTAATGTTGGACAGGGTCTGGGTAGAATTTCAAAGAGATTCAGACCTATGGACACTCCTACGCCTATTAATAAATACAAAATGGTGGGTCCAAACCTTTTGGTTATGCTGAGAGGTCCAAAGATGGTATATGCAAGCCTAAGTATTATTGATGACACACTTAGGACAGATTTATTTGAGCATTTCCACCATCGTTACACAGTTGCAAGATATTTCTTCTAATTGATGTGGAAGATACATGTTATGGTCTTGAGGTACCATTGCCATAGCTACGTCATCTAGCATAGGTGTTGATGATGCATATGGGGTAGCAGACATACCTTCTCCACTAGAGGTTCTTATAGTTTTAAATGTGGATGCATTGCATCATTTGGGATCCTATTTAGCATTTGATGTTTTGGATTTATATCGAACATTATCTACACTCACAAGGATTCCACTTCATGACATTGGCACTGAGATCAGTCATATTCTATCATGTACAATAGGATCACATAGTTCATAGAGGCATTAGGACATTCTTGCACCTTCCACTACACCCGCTACTACATAGGACCTTATAGCACTAGCCCCATGCACCAAGGACCCAATAGCACCATCCTCAACTACTCAGGACCCTAAAAAACCCCCTACTTAGGCTTTGACTACTAGACAACCTAGTCTATTTACCTCTATTCTTTTAGATGATAGTATCAACTTGGATGCTGATAATCCTTTATCATTTCATGATTCAGATATTACTTAGATTGGCAGAGCATTACATGATGCTATGGTAAATATGTCTATATGTTTAAATTTATTTTACTTATGGTAAAATTTACACTTAAACATATAGCAACATATATTCTTGATAAAATCTAACTTGTGTTTACATCTATATGTATATATGTGTGCTTGTGTATGTGTGTTATAGGGTCCGAGTGATGGTATGTTATGTTTTGGTGATTTGCAGACATCAACAGATCCTACATGTCATGAGTCTCAAGTATGTTACAATTTAAATATATATTTGATTTATATATATGATATAATTTTTTTGTAAATAGTTTGACACTATCATTTGACATGGGTTCAAATGCAACTAATAGACCCTTTTGAGGACATGGATCAAAAGGGGGATGTAGCTAATTAGATGCCTTTTATTTTATATGTTAATTTGGAGACATTTGATATAATATTTTGGATGTACATGTTTATATTGACACTTTGATGTTTTATATGTTATTTGGGTACATGTCTATATGGAGACTTTGATTTTTTATATGTTATTTGGATACGTTTTTATATGGAGACTTTTATGTTTTATAGGTTATTTGGATACATATTTATCTGGATACATGCTTGATATGATATTTTGAGACATTTGATACGTGATATTTTTATACATTTGATATGGGTACATTATTACCTACATATATTTTATTATATATATGTATATCTCTTAGATGTTATTTCATAGATGTATATGTACAAATGTTCATGTTGAATGTGCATGCATGTTATCAATATTCATTTATGTACATGTTATTCATCTTAATGCCTTAATCTAAGTGTAATTAACTATATATAATGACATGTCTTAAGGGGAAAGCCTAAATTATACATAAGAATGTAGATTAAAATGTACATATTTTATTTCATAGATATATGTATATATGTTCATGTTAAATGTAGACATGTATGTTTTCAATATTCATGTTTATGTATATGTTATTCATCTTAATTCCTTTATCAAATGACATGTCTTAAGGGGAGATTCTAAATAATAAATAAGAATGTAGATTAAAATGTATTTTTTATTTCATAGATGTATGTATATATGTTCATATTAAAAGTAGACATGTATGTTTTCAATATTCAAATTTTTATGTATATGTTATTGATCTTAATGTCTTTATCTAAGTGTAATTAACTATGTTCAATGACATGTCTTAAGAGGAGATCCTAAATTATACATAAGAATGTAGATTAATGTATATTTTATTTCATAGATGTATGTAAATATGTTCATGTTAAATGTAGACATGTATGTTTTCAATATTCATGTTTGTGTATATGTTATTATTTTTCATGTCTTAATCTAAGTATAATTAACTATATTTAATGACATGTCTTAAGGGGATATCCTAAATAAATTTTATATATATATATATATATATATATATATATATATATATATATATATATATATATATATATATATATATATATATATATATATATATATATATATATCTAAGAATGTAGATTAATGCATAGGTAAGAATACAACATATACATGTATTAAGAACATATAATGAGTATGACCTAAAGAATAGATGTTACAACATTTAATTAATAAAACTTAATATGTATAATAACATAAAGATTATATACAAACATAAAGAATGTATCATATAAGAATATAGAGATTATATACATAAATACATAAGAGGATTAGCAATCATAAGAAAACATAAACAATTTATATAAATACATACAAATATTAAAGAGGTTGTCTTAAGGAGAGGTCCTAAAAGGTGGTACTAAGTGGATGTCCTAATATGTGGTCTTAAGGTGAGGTCCAAAGAGGTTGTCTTAAATGAAATATCAATGTCTAATTTAAATAAAAATAAAAAAACATGTGTAATTTTTCATATCCAAGATAAATGATCGAATGTATACAAATTTATTAAAAAAATATCCTGTCAACATTAAACGTGATGAAGTATAAGAGCTATGTCGGCATAGCTAAACTAGAGCTCCATAATAAGTACATAGGTAAACTAGAGCTCCACAAACATTGTATTGTTAGGATCCTCTCTAATTTTTATTAACTCTAGAATTTTTTCATGTTCTTCAATAGATAGTTTCCACTTTTGATTTCCATGATCTCCTCTTCTTTGTATTGCTTGAAATTTTAACTTTGTTGCTATAACATGGTTATTGTAATGTAAAAATTTTCCTCTAGGCTTGTATTCAATAAATTCAACACCACCATTAGTTACTATTTTTTGTTGATAATATGTTCCTTCAATAACAACTGATCCAATTGGATATGATTTCCAGTCAGCATCTATAGTTCCTTCTAGCAACTTGTGTTTTACTTTTGTGCATCTTAAAAGATAATAGTACACATTTTCCACATTATTTTGTAAGGCTTGTGTTGGTGTTTAAAACTAATAAACAACAAGATGCTCAGTGCCAAAGTGATAATACTCACATAACCTAAGGATTAGCCACTTCCTATTACCAATTATATGTGCAAACCACTTGGAGACAACTTCAACAAAATTAAGGATGGTTTTCTACTCTTTAGGCTTTACAAAACCAAGGTGGGTATAGCTAAGGGATCTTTCAAATGAAAACTATTGTATGAAAATTATCTTAGTTTCATTATGATTCTCATCTTCTATCTCCAAACACATACACAATTTATCCTACTCTTTGATATTTCTCCCAGGGTTTACAAATATTTCTAGAAATAATAGCTACCTAAGACTCAAAAACTAGATATAAACAAGTGGTGACCAACATTTATAAATTTTAACAAAATGAAATGAAAATTATTTTGATTTTGTAATTGATTTGATATGTAATTCTAGAATTTACTCTCTCTCACTTCTGATTTATATGACCAGTGCCTTATCCATTGGGCCAAAAGGTTTACTACTGGCAATAGTTCTAGTTCAAATAACTTGTAAATGAATCTATCAATTGTAATCATCCATTTCCATTCTTATGAAGTATCCCATTTATAAATTCATAAAATCTATTGATTTATTGAAGCATTTACATAATTCCTTTAATTAAGAGAAACAAAAGAACTGGTATACAACGCATCTAAACTACATTCAATCAATTAAACTTTATTCAAATTACTTCAAAGTAAAAAAACTCAAAAAATGGAGATAGAAATTGGTGACATAGATATAATTTAAGTAATCCTTTGTATTATCCTTTTAGATGGCTAATACAATGACCAATAAAAACTCAATGAAAAGCCCAAAATATATTGTTGATTCTGTCATTTCTATATATTATCAAAGATTATAGTTGAAAGTAAACTCAAAACAACTACATACAACTAGACTAAGTGTACTTTTCTTTTAGAGAAAACAATATTATACAAGCCATTCAGACCCTTCACAATGCATTGAAAACTCATTTATATAAGTATGAGTTGCAACAAGAAAGGGGAAAATGTGACTGACAAGTGTCCTTTTACAACAGGAAAAACCATAAAATTTTCAAAATATATTTGAATCTTAATAAAATAAATAAATAATAGAAATAGTTGCAACATGACAGCTGGAGCATCAAATCTTTGTTTTCTTCTTCTTCTTAAACTAACCCTTACTGGTAAAGCTTTTATTTCTACAATTGCTTCCCACATAATAACTTCTCTTTTGGTTGGCCACTTGCATGTATTGATTGCTATTAGTTCACCAATAAACTTTTGCCACCTAACATCTATGATTACTTCTCCCTTTGTTATGAACCTAATCATTTTATTTTCAATTTTGAACAGAGTATTAATGAGTTCATTGAAAGAAAACTCAGTAGTGTCATCTTAAAAAATGGATGTCACGTAAGGAAAGTTTACAATATGGTCAAACGAACTAGACTAGTCATTCTAATCTTTCATTTGGCCATCTAAATCAAGGATTCAAACAATTAAAGAATGAAAGTTGTTAATCAACACTTCCATTTTATTTTGAATAATTATTAATTTCCTTGTAAAGAATTGCAACAAATCCTTTACTTTTTCCATACCCTCTTTAACAACAATGACCTTATTAGGAAGGTCTAGTTTCTTAGCTAACAAAGGTATTAGTCTATCAAAAAATTGCATGTAAACTCCCCATTGCTAGAAAATAGGGTCAAGCTAACCTATAACTTCCTTAGACATTTTCTTAGTAGCTTGTAAGTTGGTGAATGCATTATGCGCATCTTGAGAGATTCTCTTCAAGATGCTTATTCTGTGATTTAGCATATTCAACATTACACCCTTCTTTGTTTCACTATTAGATTGGGGAACCTTTTCTTCCATACTTACCATAGGCACTAGCATTGTCACCTCTATGGTATATCCTTTGTTTGGGCTTCTACTTCCATAGTGTGCCTCACCTCCTCCATATTTCCTTTTGCATGCTCTACCTTTGCTGTAGTCTTGAGTTGGTCTTTTAGGGATGCCACTTCCTCTTCCAAGCTCTAAATCTTTCCTTCCAACTCTTCTATTTTTTTTTTCTACACATAGCTAGTTTTTAGCTCTTCCTCATACAACTTTCTAACATCTAGACACTCATTATATGTAGTTGTAAGCCTATCCTCAATTTGATTTACCTTTGCCTCATTCATGAGTGCAAAGCATTTAACTAGACTGGAGATCTCTTTACTAGTGGTGGTGTCTAGTATCCAAATAATCATGTTTCCCTACGCATTATATTAATCATTTTGGGTTTCTTGATGTCAGGGGCAACACTACATACTGCTAGATTTTTGTATCTATACTAAATCTTGACCCTCTCTTCAGGCCTTCACTACTACTAGCTTCATAGCTAATTTCCTTGTCTTTCCTTCTTATTTGGTCAAGTACAAAGGCCATTTCAATGTCCCATCTTGGCACTAAAAGCATTCCACTCCTATGAACCAACTCCTTAGCTTTTGTAGGGGTCATAGTTTCACTATCTAGATCATATGCCAATAGTTTATCCACCAATTCCTTATTCTTCTTAGAATCCTCTCCTAGTATGAGACTCAATGTGAGCTCATTTTGTTTAATTTTATATAAAAAACTTTTAAATTTAGATGATTTAATAAAGTCATCAGCCTTCATGAATTTCTCAAATTAGATGAGTCTATCATCAAATCTAGAGGCTGCAATCTGTAAATCATTTGATGCTCTTCTTGCCTTTGTTGTCCTTTTCTACAAGTAATTTTTCCTAATATCAGTAAAATATTTATCATTTCCTAGTATTACTTGTAGGGCCCTACTCACCATGCTCTCTAGGATATGCATTATTTTCTATCTCTTGTTTTCTTTGGCCACCCATGTTGAAGATGATGGTTGTTCCTCCTCCTCAATATGAATTTCTAGTTGAACATTAGGTTCATCGGACTCTCTATTCACTATTTCTTCCTCCCCCTCTAGCTCATTTGACATTTGGGCCATAATGAGATCAAAGTTTTCAACCATTTTTCTCAGATTGCCAAGATAAGAGATATCAGTATAAAAATCCTTGAAATTTGGGTTAATCCTCTTCAAGGCATCCTCCACTTTCTTGATTTCATAATATTTTCCTAGTAACTCATCAACCTCCCCTATTTCTACTACATTAGAAATTAAACCTTCTATAGGGATTAGTTTGCTAGGAGGTAGAATGTAACCCCTAATGTCTTTGACCTCATTAGTTATATAGTTTTCTGGGTTGTACATTCTATATGCTCCAGTAGCAAACTTATACTAGCCTAGGTACTCACTTAACTCCTCAAAGTCATTCTTCCCTATTACACAATCTCCTACCTTAAAAATTCTACAAACAAATGTGGGTTTATGTAGGGAAGGAGGAACCATCTCTTTGTTCATTAATAAAAATTTCCAAAAGAATCCAATAATAGCTAATCTAGGAGGAGGATATTTAGGTAGCAAATGGGGTGGTTTTGGGCATGCATAGACTCTCATTAATGTGCACTCCTTAAAAAAAAAAAATCACCCCAATTATGATCTAATTTCATTTTATCATCCAAAAAGGAAGGTCTAAGTAATGTTTTTAGAACATTGGGGGCCCTGAAGAAGGTATGATCTACCATCCTCATGATAACAGAACTAAAAAAATTGGAAAATACATTTACGTTTGAATAATGAAAATTCTTATACCAAATGCGAGTTCATAATTGCATAGGCAACTCACCAAATTCATTAGAAGTTTGATCAATGAAATCTTGACTGATGTAGCCAATGTTCTTTTATAGGATTAGGTGCATGAGCAATGAATAATGGTGGAATTTTAAGTCCTTCATCTCTCCCTTCTTAGCATTCACAATCTAGTGGTGCATGTCGTCCATGATGAATCACACATAATCTTATTCTTTTTTATGAAAAAGGTCTTGTATGTCACATGATATTAGGAACAATGAGCCATATACACAATTATCTACCCCATCACTTTCCAAAACCTTGTGTAATCGATACACTATATTGTTAAAGTAGTTTTTGAATCTGATTAATGGCAAGTGATCCCCTACTTTCTTTGGAATTTTCCTTGCCTTTTTGACACTATAAGGGATGTGGGGTAACATCACATTTTTCATATAATAAGTCTTATTCCTTCCAAATTTTCCCTATAAATTCTTAATGTCTATGGGCACATCCATTTGTCCCTCCAAACCAAAAGCTTCTATGAAAGAAGTCTTATCAAGTGTGCATAGAACACTCCCATTGTACTTGTTGAATGACCTTGTGACTAGATTATAAGAATTTATTAGTGCCTTCAACAAATCCACATCAAAAAATACCTCTAGGAATATCAATTTCACCATGTTCTAGTTCCATGGTTTGCATACTAGTATGTTCTTAGTTATGTTTTGGTAAAAATACAAAAATAGGTTAAAACCATTGATCCTAGGGCATTTTTCATTTCTACATAGGAAGTAAGGGTCTTTGAAAACATGGTCATTCATTTAAACTTCATTGGATGACCTTGGAGGTATCTTTAAGTAGTCCTCTACATGCTTATTCAGTTTTTGGATCCTTGACTTCTTTTTTGTTTTTATTGCACCCTTCTTCTTTTTCCCTTCTGGTGTTTTCCTACATCATAATCACCTTCCTCTTCAGCCTCTACTTCCTGCGTAGGAACATCTTCCACATCCATGTCAACCATTGTCTTCTGCAAATCTATATTTCAAACTCTCACAACAATAGCACAAAAATTCACAAAGCTATGGGTGTGTATAAAATTATCATAATAGAAAACATGAGCTCTTTGGAATGGAAAATACTATGAATGTTTAATCAAATCTTTATACTTTAATCATGTAATCTACTATCTTTAAGAAATTTTACATGCACAAGCTTTAATACCACCATTGTAGGTTGTCAACAAAGAATATCAACCACATAATTCGATCTTGGAGTATTTTTTAGCTTTTATTTTACTTGGCCATAGTGAACTTGTCCTTTTTTCTTAATTGGCATGACATATCAACTTGTTACCTTTTTCAAATTTTTTATTCCACTCATACGCTGATTCCAAACCCTTCAATCCTCATAACTTTGGAGATACAACTAGCAAACCTTTACACCTACCTAGTGATGATTTAGAAAACTCCATGCATACAAGCATTAGGGTTCTTTAAGCGTGTCTTTGCAATTCCTTTTACATTCTTACATAGCCCCTTTTCCCATCAAATTTCAAGTCCTCTCAACATGCCTCTCCATGCTCATGCTTCAATACATCTCGTACCATCATAAAGCATTTGTTAGACTTTTCATTTGACCTTTAATGCTCTTATGCATGCTTCAATTTTTGAAGCATCGTAATACTTTACAAATCCATCCTCTAATCACATGCTTGGAGCTTTCCCCATAGCATTTTAATTCCCTTTTCCTTTTCTTTATTTTTTTTTACACCTACATGGGTTACCTCATTCTCGTAGCATCGAGAAGCCTTTACAACCTACCTCCTTCTCTTATATTTCATCCCCTTTGTAGCAACATAAAGTACTCATTTCATTCTACATTTTACATTTTATGCTCATATGCTTAAACTAATCTCGTATCCACAGAGAAAGAGATGAAGCAACTCTTTGTCCACATGGTCTCCTTGTAATTGTAAAAATGTAAGAATTTTCTTTTCTTTTCAACAAATCAAGGACCTAGAATGACAAGTCCTCCCCTCCCAAATATTGCTTTTACTAAAGCAATAAAATTTTGAATCCTCAAGAATATGTGCTCCTTCCCAAGTTGCATCCCTCAATGGTAATCCTTTCCATTTGACCAAATGCTCTATGATGCTCCTATTTCTCAATCTTTTCACTCTTGTATCCAAAATCTCTTCTGGTATCAAAACTAATTTACCTTCATCATCAAGAGGTGGTAAAGCTATAGATACAATTTTTTTCTGGCCTAGAACCTTCTTTAGGAAAGATACATGGAAAGCATCATATATTTCACTGTTTGGTGGGAGCTCCAATTCATAAGCTACCTTTCATACCTTCTTGATGATCTTATAAGGCCCATAGAACCTTGGCTTGAGCTTCTCTACCCCACTCCTCTTCAAGGTGCTTTGCTCATATGGATACAGCCTAAAAAATACAAAATCTCCCACCTCAAAAGATCTTTTAATCCTTTTCCTATCAGTATACAACTTTTGTTGATTTTGTGCATGTTGTAGATTATCTTTGAGGGACCTTATTATGTCTTGACTTTGCTTGACGAAATCACTTGCTACAGGCACTCTGTTATCTGAAAGTACTAGATCAACATAGAAAAGGGCATCATAACCATAAAGAGAATGAAAAGTAGGCATACCAATAGACATGTGATAAGATGTATATTGATAATACTCCCCTAGGTGCAACCATTTCACCCAAGCATGTTGTTGATTTGAAACATAGTTCCTCAAATATCCCTCTATCCATTTATTAACTATCTCTATTTGTCCATCTATTTGAGGGTGATAGCTAGTACTAGGAGTGAGTTTAGTTCCTACCAAATGAAAGACCTCCTTCCAAAAAGAGCTGAGGAATCTACTGTCCTGATCATTGACAATATTTCTAGGAAAGCCATGTAATCTAAAACTTTTCTTGAAGAATAATTTGGACACTTGTGATGCCTTGAAATTAGATGGAATAGGACAAAAATGTGCATATTTATTTAGTATATCTACCACCACATAAATGCAATCGTTACCTTAAACCTTGGGCAACCCAGTGACGAAGTCCATGGAAATACTTTCTCATTTCTATTTAGGAATAAGAAGTGGCTGCAACAACCTTGGAGGAAAATTTTGCTCACTCTTGCTTTGTTGGCATACTATACATTCCTTAATGGGTTTAAGGACATCCTCTTTCATACCCTTTCATGAAAACTGCTCTTGAATTTTCCTATATGTCTTGAAGTATCCTTGATGACTAGTCAAAGGTGTGTCATGAAAGACCCTCAATATCCTCTCCTTAGTTTTTGATCCTGGCACTAAGAAGATCCTATTCTTGTAATAAATCAATTAATCAACAACCTTGTACCTATTATCATCCAATAACTTATCCAAAATCTTGGTGGCAAATGAATCTTTAGCATACTTTGAAACTATGGAGACTTTCGAATCAGCAGAGATAGATGTTAAGGAATACAAAGTGGGCTTTCTTAAGAGAGTATCAACAACCACATTATTCTTTCCTTTCATGTATTCAATATCAAAATCAGAAGCTTGCAATTTTTTTACCCATTTTTATTGACAATCATTCAAATCCCTTTGCTTCAAGAAGAACCTGAGGCTATTATGGTTTGTCATTACAATGAATCTCTCACATACCAAATATTGTCTAAACTTATGAAGTGCATACATGATTACCAACATTTCCTTATCATAGATGGAGTAACCTTTCTTTGATTTATTTAATTTTCTACTCTCAAATTCTATTGAATGTCCCCTTTGAGTTAGGACAGCCCCTATACCTTTTCTAGAAGCATCACATTCAACAACAAAAGGTAAAGCGAAATCTGGAATTACAAGCATAGGGCATGAACTCATTACCTCCTTAAGCTTATGAAATATTTCTTATGCCTCTTCTATCCAAACAAAAGCTCCTTTCTTTGTCAAATCAGTCAAGGTGGTAGTAAGCTAAGAAAATCCCTTGGTAAATCTCCTATAGTAGCTACACAATCCAAAGAAACCTCTCAACTGTGTAAGATTAGTGGGTGGAGGCCAATCCAAATTTGCCTAAATTTTTTGTTGATCAACTTGTACTCCTTTAGAACTTATAATATGTCCCAAACATAGGATATCTATCAAACCAAACTCACATTTAGATAGCTTAGCATAGAAGGATTGCTGCTCCAAGATACCCAAAATAGTGTCTATGTGCTTTAGATGCTCTTCCCATATTTTACTGTGAATCAAGATATCATCAAAAAATACCAAAATAAAATTTTGAAGATGCTGGTTGAATACTTTATTCATACAAGATTGAAATTTTTTAGGCGCATTAGTGAGGCCAAATGGCATAACAAGAACTTCAAAGTGCCCATAGTGACATCTGAAAGTGGTCTTTTTCAAATCTTCACTCCTCATTTAGATTTGATGGTACCTTGATCTTAAGTCAATTTTTGAGAAGTATACAGTACCATGGAACTCATCAATGATTTCATCTATGCATGCTATGGGATACCTATTTTTAATGATCTTCTTATTTAGAGCCCTGTAGTCTATACACATTCTCATTGTGCCATATTTTTTCTTAACAAGTACCACATATAATGCAAATGGACTAGAGCTAGGTCTTATGAATCCCATGTCTAGGAGTTCCTTAATAGTTTTTTCAATTTCTTCCTTATAACCTCTTGTATGGTGGTATGGGGTTGTTATAACTGGTTTGGCACCCTGTTCTAACTCTATAACATGCTCAAAACCTCTATATGGTGGTAATCCTGGAGGCAAGTCATTGAAAACTATACTATGCCTATCAAGAATATTTTGAATTTCAAAATGAAAATTACCTTGATTCTTTGGAGAGCTTGTTGGATGGATTATGACTCTTGTTGCCTATGCTACTTATCCTCTTCAAAAAGTCCTTTCCATCCTCTTTGTAGAGGTCACCTTAGGGGCTCCATTTGATAAGCCTCTCAATAAGACTTCTTTCCCATTGGAATGAAATTTAAAATCCATAGTTTGATGGTTCATGTAATAGCCTCTACTAGACTGCATCCATTGAACACTGATTACAAGATCTATCTCCCCAATGCCAACAACATAGAAGTAATCACATAACTCATAATCTCCTAAGGCCATCTTGAGTTGTTTCACCACTCATGTACAAGGCACAATAAATCCATAAGCTATAGTAACATTGAATCCCTCAAAATATTCTATTTTAAGCCCTCTTTTCATGACAAAGCCCTCATGAATAAAATTTTGAGTTGTCCCCCTATCAAGAAGAACTATCAACCTTTTCCCTACTAGTACCCCTCAAATTTGAAAGAGATGGTATCTTGGGATCCTGATAATGTTGCTAAAGTTCCATGCTTGCTGATTTATTTTTCTTTCACTTCTTCTTCCTCCTCCTTAGTGTCATGAAATTCCTCATGCTCATCTGAATCAGATTCTAAAGCAATGTTAATATAGTGCACTTGACCTTTCCCCAAACATCTATATCGTGGAACCCATGGTTCTCTACAAGTGAAACAAAGCTTTTTCTTTTGTAATTTACTCCTAGTCTCTTCATCTACCTTCCTTTTTGCCACATTTATCACATATTTTGGTGGTAGTGTTGGAAAAGACTTTTTCTAAAAATTCACCTTATGTTGCCAAGGATTTGGGGGTTTTTGATTAGTGACTAGTTTCATAGGCACGCAAGTTTCAAGTTGCAAGCTTCTTTTGATAGCTTCCTGTAAGGTTGAGGGTGAGAAAGCCTTAACCAAACCCTTAAAAAAATCTTCCAAACCATCAAGAAAAAGATAAACAATATTCTTTTCACTCATATTAGGTACCATAATAGCCACTTTTTGAAACTCTTCTATATACTCATTAACTAATTTGGTTTGCTTCAACTTTGACAATTCTTTAAAATACTCTTCATCATCCTTGAGGTCAAATCTATCTATCACTCTTGGACTGAAATCATCAAATATAGTTACCTAATCATGACCTTGAGTAGTCATTCCATGATATCACCAATCATAGGCTGCATCCTCCAAGTGTAGACTTGCAAATTTAACATCATCACTCTCCTTCATGGGGTTAAGTGTGAAGAAGGTCTGTAATTTTTCTAGCCATTCTCTAGTTAAAATTTTATTTGTTCCATCAAAAGTAGGTGCTATAAACTTTCTTATTCTATTTTTGAGCTCTCCTCCATTTATTTCATACTCCCTCATGTACTCTTTCTTGGGCATCAAATAGTTCATCATATCCACATATTCTCTAAAAGGAACCAAACTATGAAAGTCATCATCTAAGCCATTGTAAGTAGCTCTTAATGCAATCAAGTTACCTATAACCTCTTCCATGGGATTAAGGGCTAGATTTGGTACTGGTGGCTCATCTCCAGTTAAAAAAATAGTTTGTGTTGATTTAGAAGGTGTGGGTTTCAGATTTCTTGGCTCCTCTGAAGTGCTTCCTTTCTCATTAGTAGATGCAACTCCTTGCAGTTTTTTTGTTAATATTCACAAAGCCTCTCTAGTTTCTGCCAAACTATCCACTGGTTGCTTTTGAGTATTCTGGATGTCTTGGAAGAATTTATTTTCCATCTCATCTAGGTCATCCATACTTTTTACTTCCTTTTATTTTGTACTTTTACTTTTAATTAGAGGTTTGATCAAAATTTCTTTATTCTTTTGTCACTGTGAATATCTCTTTTCTCTTTCACTTAGTTGCATGCAAACTTCTACAAACCCTCAGGCTGGCAAGATCATAGCTCTAATACCATTGAAATGTCCCCTTTCTAATTTTATATGATATTTAAAGCCTCTAATAAAATTTTTAAAATCAAATAACCAATATTTCAAAGATCCACCAATTTCTCAATAAAACCCAAATCAGGTATGCCCAAAATAGTGCCAAAAACTTCACAGCTTCACATATTATTAATAAATCTAAAAGTGAAAATTTTTACAAAAATTTCACCTGAATAATGGCCTAAAAAATAAAACTTCTAGATCTATATAGAGTTTACACAAAAGCTCCCAAACAGAGGATAAAAACAATGCTCATTAGTCTCCCGAAAATAACACAAAATAGCCTAGAAATACCACAAAAACACTAATAATCTATCACATAAGTATAATCATGACCCAATACATATAGTAATCTATATTTTAACATATAAATTTATTAAATACAAAAGAAACCCAAACTAATATGAAATACTCAATCAAAAACACCAAACTCTTACAAAAATACACCTGAAAACTCACAAATTTGCACTGTTCAGCACAACGACAAACTCTACATGAGCTTGCACATGGAATGGATTTAAAGTCCCATCCTTAAAATTTCTAAAAACCTAAAATATTCTATCCTTGGGTCTCTTTTTGCATAGGTTTAGCAGCCTCTGAAGAACAACAAAGCAATGAGCAAAAATTAAGCTTTGAAATGAGCCCAAAATGCCTCTGAATCCC
The DNA here is from genome assembly GCA_028749045.1 of Cupressus sempervirens. Taxonomy (NCBI): domain Eukaryota; kingdom Viridiplantae; phylum Streptophyta; class Pinopsida; order Cupressales; family Cupressaceae; genus Cupressus; species Cupressus sempervirens. Next base: position 395,123,460 of record CM053786.1, read on the forward strand.
TTTAAAAAAGGGCATAACCCTAACTAAAAAGCAAGAGGGGTTAATAAAACATATTTTAATAATAATTTTCATTTATTAGTCCATTGGTTTCTAAAGATTAGCCCTTTTTTTTCAAAATTTTACCTTTTTGAGCTTGCCTGCCTCAGCAAAAATTATTATTTTTAATTATTTGAAAAGGAGACATGACAGAACTCATCTGAATCTTCTAATTTATAACATAATATGGACTTCACAAATTCTATTGTACTAGTGGGGATGGCCAAATTAGGATCAAGTACTACCATAACTTTTTTATATGATTGCAAGTGTGGACCAAATTCAACATGATTTCAACAATAAGAAGTTTTGCGTATCTTATTTATGTGTACAAAGGTATGACACAAAATCTCAAACATCCTCTAACATATTTTGACATTTGAAAATTCTTGCTTAAATGTTTGAAATAATTCACTTTCAGTTATATCTATGAAATGTTTTGGATGTTCAATTTTGGCCCCTGTCTCTTGATCTTTAATTTGTATAGTATCACATTTGTTGGAAGAAATACAAGAATGTGTGCTCCTAAATTCAATAACTTGCCTTTTTACATCTCTAAAAATTCTATCTTTTCAAGGAACTCTATAAATATTCACCCAGTTATTCTCAATGTTATCATCTAGCATATTTCTCATCTTGATGTATCTCTAAATAGTTCTTCTAGATATATGTACTACATTAGAAATTGCATGTACCTATTTTCTATGTGTCAATTTTCTACTAGATATAGTAGTCATCAATGCTTTATGTGCATTACTCAAATCACCTCCTTGAGTTGTCTTGTCAATTTTGTTATAAGCATTTTGCAAATTTTCAACTATTGTTTTACTAATATTACACACATGGTTTTTCCTGTTATCAACACCCAACAACTCCAAAAAAAGCCTCATATCTCTTCTCCTAAAGAACTTGACAAATAATTATGTCAGTCCAAATATACTTTTATCTTTGAAATATTCATCCCACATGTTTTGAAAATGCTTTCTAATAGTGTTATTATTTATCATATGTTTAGATGGAATTTGATTAAAAAGTAGTTCCTCATCCAAATCCATCAAATTTGCTATGCCTTTTAATTTGTTTCTATTATTAGAATTGCCAATTTCCTCCTCTTCATTACTTTCATCCTCTTCATGAATCTCATCCTCTTTATGAATTTCAGTAGGTTGGTTTTGGTTACATTTTGTATGACCCTTCATTTTGTCATCTCTTATTCTATCATATTTATTTGATCTTTTCCTTGCATGGCCCATTGAATACTTTAATCGATAGAACGAAAAAAAACTAATTTAGATTTCACTAAATACCAGCTAATGCTTCAATATAGAATACATAAAAATAAGTAGATGGGAAAAAAATCTTAAAAATATTCAATCCTTTGCAGTTGTGATTAAATGTGCGAAATAGTTGTTGAAAATGGCTTCAAAATTTGCTGCCTTCTGAAAATGCTCTTTTATTTTATCTTGTTCTCTATATTTATTAAAAGAATGAATAATTTATTTTAATTTTATATGAAATAGCCAAATTAACCACTAGCGGTTGGTAGGCCAATGAGGGTTATGGTCAAAACCCTTTTGACTAGAACCATGAGGACTTGAAGGGTTTCAACTATAACTAGTTATGTAGTATCCTAAGTTGTAGCCACACAAGAAAAATAAAGAAATTTTTGAAACATCTCACTTTGAAGGCCAGTTTGACCTACTAAAATGAAGTTTTTTAAAAACTAAAAATATTCTTTTGTAGGTCTTGGAGTCAAGATGATGATCATATAGATTTATTATTATTTTGATTACAGATAATATGTTATAATTTGAAAATATTACAAGTAGGTATTTTAAGATTCAGGAAGATGTCTTTTCAAAAATAGAAAAAGATAGTAACTCATGTTTAAAAATAATTTTTTTAATGCTACATTGGAGGAGAGAGTCTTCTTCAAGAATATGTGATTTTTTTTTTTTAAATGTAGATTTTATAGAAAAAGTTTGATGGGAGAAAAAAAACTATCAATTTCTGATAACTTTGACTTGGACCAATTATAACTTGAAAAATATTGGCCAAATTTCAATTTTTATTTTTTGGTGCACTAAATATACATGTCAGCTCTAACATATTCCATAATAAGACCAAAATATGATCATTTTCATATATTTGTTTGATGGGAAAAAAACTCTATATTTTGAGCATTTAAATAAAATTTAAAAATAGACACTAAAAATTAAAAAATAAATAAAATTTTAACTCAATTTTTTTTTTTGAAATTACAAACATAAACTTCATCCAATTTTACACGTTTCATTAGTTTACATCATCTTAAAATTCTAAACAAAAATGCCACTTTTATGTTGATAAAGTTGAAGAGTTTAAATTTCGATATCACTTTCCTTTATAAAAGGTAACAAAGGTTTTTTCTTTTACCCATTAGTGATGAAGACCTAGATGAAAATACTAAACTATTAGAATGGTCTAAAATAAAATTGCACACTAAGGTACTTGAAAAGATATCTAGTGCCCTTACACTATGACAGGTTGGTTTAGCAAGGAAAATGGAGAATGTGAAAAAGATGTTACAAAATATCTTTTCTCTATATAAAAAGCTTTGAGATGTGAATTTATTCACACAAGAAGTACATAGGGCTACTTAATGACTATAAGGAGATCTAAAGTCTACAAATACAACATTGAAACTATCTCCTAGTCAAAGCTAGACTCATTTTTAGAGACTACTATCTACTCAAGGTAAGCTAGCCATGCTACAAGCACAAGATGCTAAAATTCATGCTACCTTGATCAACATCGAAGACATGTTGAACCCAAACATATAAATTTTACACAAGGAACTAGCCTATGCTAAAATATTGATGAAGCAAGATTCTCATCTTTCCACTCATGATGGCCTAGTTAACTTTATTGCTGAGATAGAAATCGAATATCAATCTCTAGAGGTAGTGTACAACAATTGGGATGCAACATTAAAAATCATAATGGAGATCCATAAATTATTTTTTGATAAACACACTATTAGTGTACTACCCATGACATTATTGTGAAAAAAGAGGGATAATGAATATAAGGGGATATAGTGTAGAAACAAGGTACAACAAATATACTCAAAAGGAGTATCAAATTCAAATATAGAAAGGGAACATTTACTCAAGGGGAGTAATGGAGAAATGGAAGAATGAGGTATGACTGTTAGCCATCCATTTTGAAAAATTTTGAAGTCTTGAAATTTTGTATGAGAACCAAGTCAGATATATGTATTGTCTAAGTTATGCTCATAATATAGATTTTATATGCATGACAATGTGATTTTTCCACTCATGTCAAAGGGGGAGATTGTTAATCTTAGATTGGTTTTAATAGGGCAATGACAAAATACTTAGTGCAAGCTGAGTGATCAGAGAAATCCAAGAAATCAATGTGAGTCAAGTGATCAAAGCATGTCAAGCATAAGTTGCCAGACAATAGATGTCAACTAATATACATAGTTATGTTGGACTTATGATATATTTGTCATTATTCAAAACACTTATTTGATTTTGAATGCTTACTAAGCTCATCACCTAGTCTACAGCTCACACTGAGCATTCACTGGTTACCTTATAAATTCCATAGTAAACAGTTGATACTAAGCATTCCTTTGGAAATTGAGCATATGGGCAGTTCAACAGTATTTACTGAGTTCATAGTGGTTACTGAGCAAGACAGTGGTCTCCAAGCAGTTAGTGGTTACTAAGCTTCGTAGTGTTTACCAAGCAGTTAGTCCTCACTGAGTCATTAGAAGAACTTAATGTTTACTGAGTGATCAAGGTAAACAAAGAACTTAGTGTTTATCAAGTGATCAAGGTAAAAGAAGAACTTAGTGTTTATCGAGTGAACAAGGTAAACAAAGGAATCATTGATTACCGAGTAAAAAAGGTAAATTAAGGAATCAATGTTTACCAAGTGAAGAAGTTTATCAATGGATTCAGTTTTTACCAAGTGACACAATATTCATCGAGTCAGCAATGGTTATCGAGTTCCAAGCTACTAAGAATGATTAGTATGGACCGTTCCTCTACTCTTATCGAGTGCATGATGATGCAGTGTATTGTAGTGGATGCCGAGTATCAGAAGGTCACCTAGTTAGTTTGTGGAACTCGAGTTTTCTACCACCTGGCTGACTTAGTAATGCTTGTTCACTTGTGTTTGGTCGACCTTGCCAGTGTAGATATTGGAATGGTATATATCATTTGAAATGATGAGATGTTGAATATCATTGGTTGTGTTGTGTTGCAATAATTTGAGAAGAGGGAAAGTGAATCACTAGAAGAACAGAGGAATACGGAAAGGTCAACATTGATACAGAAACGATATATCCATCACATTAGGTGATCAGAGCACAAATGATCTTATCAAAAATTAGTTGTAACCAGATCCACTACTTCATCCTAACAGGTGAATTAGTTTTCTAAATCCTTTAACAAGGTAGACTTGACAGTCTTTTGTAAATCTCCTAATAGAGTGCATACTTCATTGTATGTTTGTAAATCCTTTAACAAGGTGGATCTAGCAATCCTACTTGCTCCTAATAGGGAAGATCATCAGAAGTGATCATTGTAAGCCTTAACCGGACAACTTTATACTACAGTATTGAAGTTTTGTGGGCATCATCCCCACCATAGTTTTACTTTCTAATTGAAAGGTTTCTGGGTCACCAAATTTGTGTGTTCATGTGTTACAAATGTTTATCCTTTTATGCATAAAGTAGATTAGATGGATGAATGGTAAAAATATTATTATGTAGAATTGAATTAAAGTTTTAGGGTTATTGATTCACCCCTCCCCTCTCAGTAACCTTGTTAGTCTTGATTATTTCAACCAAATTGGTATCAGAGCTTTGTGATTCTCAAGATAAAGTTTGATAGCTTGAGCAAAGATCAAGGACAAAGGAAATATTCAGACTTGACAAATCTATTGAGAATGAAAAGCTAGATCTGGAAATAGCCATGACTCAACTCAAAGAAGCAAAGGAGCATCTTTCTCAATCTTTGAAAAGAAGGAAGGAACTTGCAAGACAAATGAATGATCATCAGTAAATTGAAGAAATGATTGAAGACCTTTTACCATCAAGTAGTTCAAATGAAGCTAATGAAGCAATCAAGGAACTCCTAGCAAAGAATGGTTCTCTGTAGGAAGATGTAAGAAAGCTCAAAAGAGAACAAGAAGTCCAATCCATTAGGTTATGTGAAGTTTTGGAACAGAAAAACAAGGCAAATGAAGACTTAGAGGTAAGAAATAATCTATCCCTTCAGCATGAAGATCTTAGAGGACAACTATCTAATGCAAATGAAGAAATTATGAATCTAAGATCTGAGAATGAAAGTTTGAGAAATGATTTAATCACTGAAAGACAAATCAATGCAAGCTTACAAAGTGATCTGAGATCTGAAAGAAAAATCAATGAAAGTTTGGAAAATGACTTAAATGTTGAAAAACAAGTCAATGAAAGGATGATAAAATCTCAAGAAGATATGGATCAATTGAATTTGCAAAATGAGCAAAATTTTCATAGACAAAAAGGTAAAGCAGGCCTTGGATACAATGAAGAAGGTGAATCTTCCAAATAAGGTACTCAAAAGAATCAAAGACCTACTTGAAATCACTGTGGTAAGTTAGGTCATACATCTAATAGATGTTGGAGCAATGGTAAAGGAAAATTCAATGGTAAATGCTATAATTGCAATCAACATGGTCACAAAGAAAATGAATGCAAAGAAAAACCAAAGTTTGAAGGCAAATGTCACAAATGCAAGAAACAAGGTGACAAGGCATCTGAATGTAGATCTAAATCATTCAATCTAGTAGAACAAATTGTCAATGCATTATTTGGTTGGGACTACAATACTTGGTGCAGATGTCACTATTGTGGAGAATATGGACACATTGGAATAAACTGTGCAAGGCATCACCTAAGGAAGAAAGATACTACTATAAGATGTTATACATGTACCGAAATTGGTCATATATACAAGAATTTCATGAATATAGGAAGAATTGAAGATGAAAAGAAAGCCAAAGCTGACAACATTCAAAAATAGATGAGACAATAGTGGATTCCTAAATCTACCGAGCCAGAAAGTTCAAATGATGGTAATGTCACTCAAAAAATGGGTGACTCTACCATTTCTAATTAGACTCATCAAGAAAGACCAGGGACTACATCCTCAAGAAATATCCTAAAGAAATTCCAAAATGTAGAAGTGCAAATGACAAATCAGTATTTCAGATACAAGATATAGTTCACTATGGTGCATCTACTGAGCAAGGTTGGTTTCAGACTTAACCGAGCTAGGTCGATAATGTGAAAGGTTTTGTTTGTTTATCGAGTTGCAAGGTTTATCGAGTAAGTCGGTGACTATTTAAAAAACCCTAAGTCATCTCATATACCTTCATACCCAAGCATTAATGGCATATTTTTTCATCAAAAAGGTAGAATTTGATCTCATTTTTCACCAGGAATTTAATATACAGAGCAAAGAAATTTCCAAGAGTGCGAAAGTGAGTTCAAGAAATTTGAAGTGATTTTCTAGAGAAAAATTTTATTTAATGAAATCATTCACTCACCGAGCAGCAATGACATCCACAAGCAGCAGCAGCAGCAAGGCAAAGAGAGGCTCTGAAATGCTTGTGAAGGGAGTAGAATGGAAAGCACCTAGTTTCAAGCTCGTTCCTGCCATAGCTGAATTTCTTGACCCACATGGAGCCCAATCAAAAATTCCACCAAAGGTACTACTTGTAAACAACATTCGTACTCATTTCAAATGCACTATTCAAGAAATAGGGACACTAGATATGGATAATGCCCTAGCCAAGTTATGCCTAGATGGAACCCTCAAACTCGAGTTCAAACATCTGGAAACCAAAGGTTTGACCCATATCCTACACTTGCCAAGGAACTTTCAAATGAAATGGATAAGATATATTTTAAGCCATGTGCATAATGGTCAAATGTGGTTAGAGAAACTCATCCTGATAACAAAGAAAATGATTCATAAGATCATGGGTTTGCCAATGTTAAGCAAATAAAAAACCACCAAAATCTTAAGTCGAGATGAGCTTCAGAAGTTAACCCTAGCTAAATGGGATGGTAGAGGATTAAAACCAACAATGTATCTAATATAGAGCTAAGATTTGGAATTTATTTAATTTCATATAAGATGTATAGTTCCAACAGATTGAATAGCATACCTTGTGAGGTCATAGACTTAGCCTACAAGGTCGTGAAGAAAAACATGGAATTTGACCTAGCAGATGTGTTGCTAAAACAACTTAATAAAAACATGGATAGTATAAGGACCTCAAAAACCAACTCTTGTAAATTTGGTTCTTTGTTAATTTTTTTTATTTTTCTATGTACAAAAGTTTTTCCCTTCAAAAGGTACAGTTTTATGGAGAAAAGATATTCCAATTTTGTATCAAATAAATGAGTTTGTAGTAGAGATGGGTGAAAATTTTGATAGTATTATGGATAATTATTTTGAAGACTTCAAAGAAAGGATGAATAACAGATTTAGAATCCCTCCTAATCTTGTTGAGGACTACAAAGATGATGTGTGCTTCATGGTTGACTGTGACAAGGTATACATTCAGGTAGTCAGACCCTGAGTTACATGGGTAAAACCTCTTCCTTATGAGGTAAATATTGATGAAGCTAGAGATATCATAGAGGCACTGGTAAATGAGCTAGTTGACCCAAGGCAACAAATTTTTGCAACCTATGAAGAAGCTAAGACCAGAATTGAGCTTGAAATCAAGCTACCACAGGCCATAAGCAAGGGCAAGAGGAAAATAGCCAAATTAAAAACTGCTACCGGTCCTCTTATGCTCACCGAGGGAAAAGGTGAAGATGAAGAAGGTGAAGAAAAAGAAGGAGGAGAAGAAGAATAAGGTGAAGAAGAAGGAGAAGAAGAAACCACAGAAGAACAACCAAAGAAGAAAGGTAAGGTAATCATTACCAAACCCAAGAATAAGCCTACTACAATTTTCACCAGAAGAACTAGGAAAGGTAAGAAGGAACCTATACTAGTTAGACCTACACCCACATTTGAGCAAAGGCTCAAAAAATTGGAGGAAGGAGCTAGAATCACAAATTTCAACGTATTGAAATTTGAAACTAGAACTGATGCTGAGAAAATGTAGATTGAGGAACTGGTACTCAGCAAGATGGGTAAATGGAAATACTCCCCATACCAGATTGCTCCTCAAATCTCAAAAGAACTACTGGAGATATTGCAGCCAAGATGGGAGTTAGCCACCCAAATGGTAAAAGATATTTATGAGAAATATTTGAAGAATCTCCAACCAAGTCTCATTGGAGCAAAAGTAAAAGCTGAAATGAAAAACCATGAAGGTAAAATGATGATCAAATTCCACACTTGTTTGATTTTGATTAAAGAAATTGAACATGTTGTAAATGATGCTACAAAAATATGGAAAAACATCTATCATCTACATAAGCCCAATGTAGACCAAGTAAAAATAAAAGATGATGACAACAATAGTGATAATGAGCTTGATAGCACTCCATCTGTCACAGTCTCACAGGAGAGTTGCATGCACTGATGGAAGATAAAGAGGAAGAAGACAAGGAGGAAGAAGTTGAAGAGGTAGATAAAGAAGAGGATGACCCTCTAAAAATTGTAGTGGAAGTCATGGCATCCCTTCCTCACTCTCCTCCTAAAATTGTGACATCATCAGGGTTAGAGTCAGCTTCAGTAGGTTTGGTCACAACTACATCAGATATATCATCTGCACCTGCCACATCTCAGCTCCAGGTATCATCAATGGAAGTGTCTACCACTTCATCTACCAAGCTTCATACCTCCACTTCATCTACCAATCTGCATACCTCCACTTCATCTACCGAGCTCCAGATGACTTCTTTAGTTATCGAGTCATCCACTGCAGCAGTCACCACATTAGAAGTATCTATTCCTCCTACAATATGTACAATAAGTTTTCTATTTTTCTCTCCAATTTTGTCAACTTTAGCTACATTAGCACAAATTTTTGCACCAGTAAGCTCTTCAATTGTAAATCTTCTGGTATGCACATCAATTCTGAGAAGTATATCAATTTTGGATACATTTAGCCCCTCTCTTAGTCTTCCTTTAGTTGGTCCTATTCCATTTTTGACAGCCAGTCCAACCTCATCAACCATTGTCTCTATTTTCAAAGGGAAAGATGTTAGTACAATAGAAAAACAAAGACTCCATTAAAAATTCTGCTTACAAGCAAGACAATTGATGAGGATGTAGATTTGGATACTGCAATTGCCATTCCAAAGATAGATACGGATACTACTTCATTTGATAAACTAAGACTGCTCAGTCAGCGCATAGAATTGAAGGAAAAGCAGAAACATCTACGGAATGAGAGAGATAGAGAGTTTAAAATTATTGATGAAGCAAAAAATATAATTACTGAGGCTATAAGTGTTGATGTTGATACTTCTCAACACATTTTTCTACAATTAGAAGAGGTAATCAATAAATTCAATGAGGATACCTCCGGTCAAGAAAAGTTGATAGAGAAGGCGAAAAAGAAATTTGATAATAAGGTGCTTGAGCACATTGCTCAGCACATAGCAATAAAATAGGTTGAATTAACCATAGTTTTGGCCAATTTTGAAAATTCTTTTAATAATGTAACATCTCTTTTTGCTAAGCTCTATGATGTTACTGAGTATACTAAGGAGATAAGAGAGCAATTGAATAAGATAGATGAGGATCTAAAGGCAAGCGCACAAAACCTGAAGCTTGACCCTAGTTCAACCTCATCCCATCACCTTAGGATAAAAATTTTGTCAAAAAAACAAGCAAAATTACTGAGAGAAGAGTCAAGGATCCGATCTAAATTGTTAGATATTCAAAATATGATCCTTCCCATCATGGAGATAATGCAGAAGCACATTACCCATTCAAAAACATTGATCCATTACAACAGTTTCTCTGTTGCAAACCATGTGATTGAACTCTCTACAGAAGTTTAAATAGCTCTATCCACATGCAAAATCCTACAAGAGAATTGGAACAAAACTCTACAACTCATTCTTTAGGTACATTCAGAGTTTATCTCACATTTCAGAGTTTCTATGTAAATACATTTTTTTTAATTCTTAGGCATTATTGTCAAAATGGGGGAGAAAGAGATACTCAGAAAAAGTTATTGGTGAGATAAATGTACTAAACAGACAAAGAGATACTGTAAATAAAAGTCATATAACTCATGTAAATACCTTGTGTATATTGCATGGGAGAGTCATATGTAAGGAAGCCATGTATATTCAGCAAAATCAGTTGTCAGTATGTCAAATATTGTATATAAGTTTTGGCTCATAAGTGTTTTTGTCACTAATGCCAAAGGGGGAGATTGTTGGAATTATGATATATTTGTCATTAGTCACAACACTTATCCAATTCTGAATGCTTACTGAGCTCATCACCTAGTCTACAGTTCACACCGAGCATTCAATGGTTACCTTATAAATTTTATAGGTAAACGGTTGATACCGAGCATTCCTTTGGAAATCAAACATATGGGCAGTTCAGTAGTATTTATTGAGTTCATAGTGGTTACCAAGCAAGACAATGGTCTCCAAGCAATCAGTGGTTACTGAGCTTCACACTATTTACCAAGTAGTTAGTGCTCATTGAGTCATCAGAAGAACTTAGTGTTTATTGAGTGATCAAGGTAAACAAAGAACTTAGTCTTTACCGAGTGATCAAGGTAAACAAAGAACTTAGTGTTTACCGAGTGAGCAAGGTAAAAAAAGGAATGAATAATTATTGAGTAAACAAGGTAAATGAAGGAATCAGTGTTTACCAAGTGAAGAAGGTTATCAATAGATTCAATTTTTATCGAGGGACACAATATTCATCGAGTCACCAATGGTTACTGAGTTCCAAGCTACTTAGAATGGTTAGTATGGACCGTGCCTCTACTCTTATCAAGTGCATGACAATGTAGTGTATTGTAGTGGATGTTGAGTATCAGAAGATCACTGAGTTAGTTTGTGGAACTCGAGTTTTCTACCACCTTGCTGACTTAGTAGTGCTTGTTCACTTGTGTTTGGCCGACCTGGCCAGTGTAAATATTTGAATGGTATATATCATTTGAAATGATGAGATGTTGAATATCATTTGTTGTGTTGTGTTGCAATAATTTGAGAAGAGGGAAAGCGAATCACTAGCAGAACAAAGGAATACATCAAGGTCAACATTGATACAGAAAAGATATATCCATCACATCAGGCGATTAGAGCACAAAAGATCTTATGGCGATCAATTGTAACCAGATCCACTACTTCATCCTAACAGGTGAATCAGTTTTCTAAATCCTTTAACAAGGTAGACTTGATAGTCTTTTGTAAATCTCTTAATAGAGTGCATACTTCATTGTATGTTTGTAAATCCTTTAACAAGGTGGATCTAGCAATCCTACTTGCTCCTAACATGGCAGATCATCAGAAGTGATCATTGTAAGCCTTAACTGACCAAATTTATACTACAGTATTGAAGTTTTGTGGGCATCATCCCCATCCTAGTTTTACTTTCTAATTGGAAGGTTTCTGGGTCACCAAATCTATGTGTTCATGTGTTACAAATGTTTATCCTTTTATGCATACAGTAGATTAGATGGATGAATGGTAAAAATATTATTATATAGAATTGAATTAATGTTTTAGGGTTACTGATTCACCCCTCCCCTCTCAGTAACCTTGTTAATCTTGATTATTTCTAACAAGTTAGTGCCAAGCACTAGTATGTGTCAAGTAGATAGTGAGTGTGGAGTCACCCATGGACCAAGTAAATAGAGTATGCTGAGTCATTTAGGAACCAAGTTACAACATTGAAGATACAGTGAATGTCAATCACCATAGAATTCAATTTTTGAGTGAAGAATTTTTGGACGTAGTTGTTTGTAATGGCACAAACTTCTATGCAAACCATTTTTTGGGTTGATTGAATGATTGTTTTACAATTTAAGAAGATGTATATTATGAATCCCTATGTAGTACATGCAATCAATCAAATTGAGGGATTCTCTAAGAGGAAAAATAGACCAACCATGGTCATTGATTCTAATCTAACCCTAGCCAACTTGTGTTTACTTAAGGAGACAAACCCTATATACTTTGTATTGCATGAAGGAAGAGAAGGAGACACAAGAGAGACAGTATGCTAAGTACAAAGAGAATTCATGGTGGCTATATGGGTTGTGAAAATGTTATAAGTTGTAGAATCACTTAGAGAAGAATAAAATAAAGAATATAGAGTTAGAAGGATCAAGTACACACTAGGAAAGAGAAGATCTAACATCTTGAAATAGAGTGCTAACTAAAGGATCATAGTGCTAAACCATTCTAACAAATGAAGTAAAGAAAATATCCTAACAGAGTAGACCTAATAGGATTGTGTAAATATCTTGACCTAGTGCTTATTTTATTGCAATTTTAAGTCCTCTAACAAGGCACACTTTTAGCAGGGTGTTATAAATCCTTTCGTAGGGAAAGACTTAATAGTATTTTTAAGCCTATAACAAGGAAAATAATAATTCATGTTCAAAATTCTAGTAACCTTCATTGGCTACACTTTATAGTTGGAATAGTAAATATTTGTGGGTATCATCCCCACCCTAGTTTTACCTTTTCATTGGAGGGTTTCTAGGTAACAAACTTAATGTGTCATGTGTTATTTGTTTCATGCAATGGATGAAAGTGCATAGTTAGCTATTTCAATTCACGTGCTAAATAATGAGGTGGATGTGTGGTGAATGTTTTATGGTTAAATTTTTTAAGTACTAATGCACCCCCACCCCCTCTTAGAGTTTACTTTGCCATTTTTATTTCCAACACTTACCTGTGTAATCTCTTTTCATATAACCAACTTCATTGCATATGAAACATCTGCCTTTGGACTCATGTCTTAATTCCTTTGGTGGATCATCTTGCCTAGGTTTATCAACTTGCTCTATTTTCTTAGATTCATCATGTTTCACTAAAAAATTAACTAATTCAATTTCTTTTGATAATTCAATAGTTATTCTTATTCTACCTTACTCAGATAAATTTCTTTAGAAGATTCAATAAATAGATTTTTTTCTCTTCTAATTTCAACTTTCTTAGTTGATTTTTCTCCAATAAGATATCCAAGTTCTATATTATCATAAGAAGGTCTCTCATGGAATATTTTTTCATCAATCATCTCACTACTAGAATAAAATTTATCCAACCATTTCTTAACTTGTGTCAATTCTCCTTTCATAATAATATTGTACTTTTCTAATTGGCACGTTTAATCTTGATAGTATCTAATTTAGATGTTACTTGACTCAGCTGGGATCTAAGGTTTGCATTCTCAATTTTTAGTTCAGAATCACTCTTAATACCATCTAAATTCTTAAAACTCAATTTAAGTTCAAAAAATTTCAATTCATGTTTCAAGATCTCATTTTCTTTCTTGATATTTCCTACTTCATCATTTTCACTAGTCTACTTAATTGATTATTTACCAAATTTCACATCAACAATTGTATCATTTAGTTTGCCAATATAAAATTTTCAATCTTCATATCAATCTTGATACAACACAAGGTAGGAGAATCCCCAAAGGAGATATCCTAGCCCCCAACAATACAACCACCTAGAAAAAACACAACCACAAGAGACAATGCAAGATCTGATACCAAATCACAACTATTTATTTATAAAATAACTATTGCATGCATTGTGTTAGACTATACGACCTTTACAATTATAGCCAAATACAATAGAAATTAAAATAATTTTTCTACAAGATGCCTCAAGGAGAAACCCTTAAGGAAGATCTCAACTTGTGCTCACAAGCCCACCAAGCAATCTCCTTGTTTTCCAAGCCATAGCTACTAGTTCTTCTCCAAATTCTTTCTCCAGGCTCCTCCTCTTCTCCATGATGGATGAATAATGATTCACTCCCTAAATGAATGAATAAAAGACTCCATTACAATGCCTACTTATATCAATATAAGCCACAAGTCAACCTAGAACACAAATTAAATACAAATACATAAATTAAATGCCACAAGTTGGCCTACAACAATAATTAAATGCCCAAAATTGATATTTGAGTGAAACTATGATATGTCCTAGCTCTGAATGAATTATAAATCATGCTTCAAATCATAGGTAGAAATATAGGTCCTTTTAAATCTCTAAAATTTTCATCCTCTAATTTATGGTGGAAAATTAGTTACATGGCCTACAATAGGTACCAAATTCCTAAGCAAGGCCGAGCTCCACCTAGACCATGCCGAACAACCAAAGACCATGCTGAGCTCCAAGACCATGTTGAGTCCCAAGAACATGCCAAGAAACTATAGACCGTGCTAAGAAAATAAAGAGCATGCCGAGTTTCCAAACCATGACGAGAAACCATAGACTATGTCAAGCAACCAAAGACCATGTCAAGTTCCTACACCATGCCAAGAACCATAGAACATGCTAAGCTCCCAGAGCATGCCAAGCACTAGTCATTTTTTGACCAAGTACCAATCCAAGCACCCTCAAAAGTAACTACTAATGCTCCTCCCATGAACTCCAAAGTATTCACCAAACAAACCCATGATGCTCTTGCATCAGACTCCTGAGGTAAATAGAAAAGTGTGTCCCACAATTTGATGCCCAAAGAAAGATCAACAACCATCTTCATCTTCACCAAAGGCTTCCACTCCAACAAGGAAAAGAAAACCAATCTACACATCATCCACATCTGCATCATTATGTCAAATGCTAGAATTTCAACCACCCTATCAACATGCTCACTTCCATGAACAAACTAAATAGAATGCTTCAACAACAAACCCTCATTCACATCAATAACTAGTGAGTCCACACCAATAACAAAAAAATTCACATTAGTAGCAACATGTAGATCTCCATCAAAACATTCCAAACTCACAACCCCAACAACTTCATTTCTCACAAAAAGATTCTCTACAACACACAACTCATCACCAACAATAACCAAATCATCCACAACCAAGTGCTTTGCAATTTCCATGTTAGATTCAAACAAGTAATCATGAAAACTAATCTCTATCCCAACATCAACAAGGTTAGAAATATCTTCAAAAAAAAACTCTAGCTACTCTATAGGTTCTATATCGAGCTCCACAAACTAATCAAAAAAACCAACCTCTTCCACCTCGACCTTGTTATGCCATCTTGTCTTAGGAACAAGTCTCTTAATTGGCCAAAAAACTCTCTTCTAGATCAATAGACTCCAACTCCATAGACAACTACAAAATTCATTCCTCACCCAATCCTTAACTCAATTATCCAAGCTAGCTTCAAATTGAGAAACCATCTTCTTATTTTGATCAACAAAACTAGCTTCAAATTGAGTAGAAGTCTTAGAAAAACTCCTCTCCACCACATCATGGAGATTGGCAATCATTTTAGGGTCTAATACTCTCAGAGCCATCTCCCAAGATCTTCTTAAACCATTTGCAACAAATCCTTCCAACACTCTTTGTGACAACCTCAAATTTTTTGCAAGTTAGATTGCAACCTACCACCTCACATGAACAATTAGGAACCACATAAAAAGTCTAGGACCATAGATCTACAATCCAAAAACTCTCTACAATCATGTCTCAACAAGATTAGTCTTCCATCTTTGTAGCCATCGACCCATCTATAAGTCCTCTACAATTGCAAGTTAAAACCATGATCTACCACGTCACAACCAAGATATCTAGGACTCCAAAAAGAAAATCCACCATTAGATCAAAGATCAAATCAGATCTAATTCTCCAACCCAAGTCTTGGTGCAAACTACCACAACTTTAGTGATCTATCTACATGCTCAAGAACAACCTTCACTCTAATACCACCTAATACAACATAGGGTAGGAGAATCCCTAAAGTAGATGTCCTAGCCCCTAGCAATACAACCACATAGCAGAAACACAAATTTAAGAGACAACAATGCAAGATCTGATAGCAAATCACAACTCTTTATTTATAAAATAATTTTTACATGCAATGTGCCAGGCTATAAAGCCTTCCTGGTTATGGCCAAATACAATAGCAATTACAATAATAGTTCTATAAGATCCCTTAAGATCTAATCCAAACCCTAGCTAGTCTAGATCTATACTCTGGTAGAAACCCTTAATGAAGATCTTAAATTGTGCTTGCAAGCCCATCAAGCAATCTTCTTGTTTTCCAAGCCACAACTACTAGCTCTTTTCCAAATTCATTCTCCAAGCTCCTCCTCTTCTCCACAATGGATGAATAATGATTCACTCCCTAAATGAATGAATAAAAGACTCCACTACAACCCCTACTTATACCAATCTAAGCCACAAGTTTTCCTAGAACACAAATTAAATACAAATACATAAATTAAATGCCACAAGTCAGCCTACAACAATAATTAAATGCTCAAAATTGATATCTAACTAAAATCATGATATCTCCTAGCTCTGAATGAATTAGAACTTGCACTTCAAACCATATGTATAAATCTAGGTCCTCTTAAATCCTTTAAAGTTTCATCCTCTATCTAATTGTGAAAAATTAGTTACATGGCTTGCAATAAGAACCAAATTCCTAAGAAAGGTCAAGCTCCTCCTAGACTATGCCAAGCTCCAAGACCATGTTGAGGAACCATAAACCATGCCAAGAAACCAGAGACCATGTTGAGAAACCAAAGACCATGATAAGTTCCCAAATGATGCCAAGTTCCCAAACCATGCTAAGCACCATAGAACATGTTGAGCTCCCAAAGCATGAAGAGCTCCTAGAGCATGTTGAGCACTAGTCCTTCTTTGATCAAGTATCATTCTAAGCACCTGCTGAAGAAACTATTGACCCTCTACCTATGAATTCCAAAGTAGTCACCAAGAAAACCCAAGATGCTCCTACATCATATCTTTTTAGGTTGTATCTTTCTTCCATAAGAAGGTCAATCTATTCAAGATCTTCTTCAAGGATTTTCTTTAATTGTACCATATTCATAGAGAAATTACTCAAGCTATAAAAATTCTTCAAAGTAACTATGCTTTGATACCAATTTTTAGAAATAGATAATATTGAGAGTGGGGAGGGGTGTGAATAAGTATTCTACAAACTTTTTCCCATAACTAAATATTGTTAATTACTTTATAACATGCATATGAAAGTGTAAAAATAATGCTAAATAGTAAATATAACAATGAACATAGAGAGCTCATAACACCATAATTTTTTAACTAGGGAAACCCTAGCCAAGGGAAAACTTTGGTGGGGATGATACCCACTATATGAGCCACTAAAAAAAAAATCTTGCTATGGATATTAACCTATTAGGAGTCTATGAAATTCATATAGTGTTTCAAGTCCTTGTTAGAAGACTGGGCCTTGTTACAAGAATCAACCCTATTAGGGGTTTCTTCAACCCTATTAGGAGTTAGTTATTCAAATACAATGTTGTTAATCTCAAATTTGTTTTCACAAGTGAGTGTCTATGTACACTTAAGTAATTTACTTAGTTCATGCTGAACAAGTAATATATGTTGAGAACAATTATAAGTTAGTGCATACAAAGTAAATAGCGAGTGTTGAGTAGATAGTATGTGCTGAGTGATTCAAGAGCCAAGAAAGTAGTACATGTCCAGTTATTTAGATGTTGAGTGACAGTATTGAGGTTAGTTTATGACAAGCATCAAGGACTTCAAATGTTGAGTAACACAATTTTGTCATAGTTATTTATATTGGTACAACTATCATGCGAACCATTTTTGGGCCAACTTAAGGATTGAGTTACAATATTTTGTTGATAAGGATGAATCTTAATTGGGAGTCCCTATGTATTACATGCACCCAATTAGGTAAAGGGAAGGTTTAAGTGGCAATATGGATGAATTGTAGTCATTGATTCCTACCTAACCCTAAGTCACCTAGGTCTTCTTAAGGAGAAAAAACCCTAAAATTCTTATCAGTGGAATGGAAATGAATGAATAATCAAAGAGAGTTTTTTGCATGCACAAACCAAGACATTCATGGTGACAAAGGTATTATGATCTAAATTGTATTACAAAATTAGTTAAAGGAGAAGAGAGAAAGGAAAAAATGAACAATAAAGAGACATTTGATCAAGAAGGATCATGCATACATTAGTATAGAGGTGATATATCACCAAGAAATAGAGTGCTAATCATATGATCAATGTTGAGACATTCTAATAGGTGAATTAATCAAATCTCTTAATAGAGTAGACCTAACAGGCTATATTGAAAATCTCTGATAAGGTACATACTTAATTGTAAGTTGAAGTTATTTAATTAAGCACACCTGTAAAAGGGTGTTGAAACCCTATAATAGGGTAAGACCTAATAGTCTTTGTAAGCCTTTAACAGGGTAGACCTTTCATAGGGTAGATCATGTTTCATGATCAAACATTATAATCTTCATTGGATACACTTTATTATTGCAATAGTGAAGATTTGTGGGTGTCAGCCCCATCCTAATTTTACCTTCCCATTGGAGGGTTTCTATAATGCCCCACCAAGGGATCCAAAGAATTAATCTAAAATTCTACTAGATTTTCCAAACAATTTTTTTTTTTTAAAACATTAAAGATAGACCATTCACAACTTATACATAGTAACGGAAGCAATAGAAACAAATCAAAAGAAAGTAAACATAACATACATAATAGTTAAATTCTTTAAAGATCCCTTAACATTGTATCACATCTAAATTAACTATTCATCTAACATCACATCCTTAGCAATGGTACATCCAATGTTCTTGAACAATATATAGGTGTTCTTTTAGTAATTATATTTCAGATTGCTCAATCATCCACTATACATGCTACAAGGTATGAAAAGCTTAAAAGAATAAACATTTTTGTAAATAAAGTACATCATCATCCAATATTAATCAATGATGCAATAACATAATGAAACCATAGACCATACATGATACATCATCATAGAAGATATAAACATCCATCATAAAAGATAGCCATATATCACAAACATAAATAACTAAGTGCATAGTTCCTCCCAATTATTAATAGCATCATTAGAATATCATGGATCCTAGCCATCCCTCCACGTGTAACATTCCAAATCACCGAAGAGATCATCAGTATTAACATAGTAGGAATGTCACTCCTAAAACATCCTACACCAGATATAGAAAATAATCTAACATGCAAAGTAAAGCATAATATATCATCATCTAACATATGTAAATCACCAATGCAAGAAGCATACTAGTAAATACATCCATCATAGTGTATATCATCTATCATAATGATCCAAGAACAAAATGAAGATAAATACCAACCAAGAATACTCCAGCCACGGTGTCTCAAATGGATCTTAAATGATAAGAGTGGAAAAAACACTACCACCTAATCGCATGGAACCTAAGTGGTCCACTTCCACCATGCTGAGGAGATAATCTCAAGTCCCAAATAGGCTATCAAAATCACATAGCAAAGATACTCTCTAAGTCTAGGAATCCTAAAATTATACTAACTCAAAGGTTCCAATCAGAAAACTGACATCTAATTCCCAGAGGCACAGTAATGACATGTAGGAAACCTACTCTGTAAGTGGGAAAGTGTCATCACATATATGATGTACAAGTTACCCTGCCAGTTAGCTAAACTCCACAGGTCCATACTGATCCTCATGCGGCCACTAGTATCCTCTCATACTAACAAGGCATACTATGGAATGCAAGGTTGCAACCATGCGTTCTCTCTACTCCCATCCTAGTCTATACAAGCACTTGAGGCATGGGCGAGAACCAAAAAAATTATCTTTTTAGGTTCATTTAATCTCCATTTAGTCTATAAATGTTATCACTTATTAACCAAACTTAAAATGAGTTACCCTAGTAGCCACTTAGGGCCCCGACCCCCATTGCAAGCCACTTCCCAACACTACAAGTAAATAACCTAACCTAAGCTCATGGAATCATAAAATCACCCCAGTCCTATACAAGTGACTAGAAAGAAATACCAAAAGATAATCCACAATAAGAATCATCAAACATCCAAGGGTGAGTGAATAGCCAAGTTGGTGTGAAGGCAAGTCGTGAGGCGTAGTGTTAGGCTAATGATCCCGGTGCTACACATCAACTCTAGTTTGAACCACACTAGGTTACCACAAACCCTTTTGCCAATAGTGGCATGTTGTGATGGTTAATTTGTTGTGTTGTTATCCTTGCCATCAAGGTTCAAATCTCATGGGGATGAGGTCTCCCATTTGTGGCCTCACTGGTTCATAGCTCTAGGTCAAAGCATTTACCCCTCTTTAAAAAAAAAAAAAGAATCATCAAACATCCATAATAAAAGAATCAAATCTCCATGAGCATTTGAAAGATATCCATAGAAAATCATGACCACAACAGTTCTCTATTGGCAACTGAAGGCATCACTGATCATCATAATAATCATTGGTTCTCAATAACCAAAATATATCCCAAAATAAATCACAATATCCATTGGTTCTCAACAAGCAACCAAGAATATCTCAAAATCATAATGATCGAAGACTCCAAAATGGTTGAGTCAAAACATGTCACAACATGACATCATCAATAAATAAATCAACATTTCAGTCCCATCATGGCGACTAGAAAGTAACCCAAGGATAACTGATCGATGACTCAAAAATGATTAGCTCAAGTGTCTCATTCATAAGAATCTCAACTATAACAATCAGTAATTACAAACATATCATAGAGCATTCCATCACATAACCATGGTTGGGTTTATAAAGATTGAGACCAAATAAGATCAACATGCTATCACATCTCATAACCTCTGAGCCTTTGGTAACAACCTAAGACTGGTCAACACTAGTCAACCCAAAACTCCAAACAAGAAACATAGAGAATACACAATGCAAACACATGTTTTGGTTTGCTAATATCACATGGATAAGTTAAGTGTAGAGGTTTCCAGTTTCTTGTTTGCAAGTTTACTTCAAGTGTATAGGATTTACCATTTGACCTACACGTCAACCCATTTGTTTACCCCAATAGCATTATCCTTCCATTATTTAAAATAATATTCTAACTTAAGGATGAATACTTTATTCATTAAACTGATCATCATTGACCTTTAATTAAATCATTCACTTTATTTTACTAAGATCAACGTTCCTAATTGAATAACTCTTCCTTATGATTAATTCAACTTTTCAACATAATCAAAAGATCATTATTTGTTATATTATAAGAGAGTTAGTTATAAATCTTTGAATAAGAAGATTATAACTTTATTAAAATGATCAAAATCAATCAATTCGCATAGGTACACAATCCATGACCTTTTAACATTCTAATAGTTCTCAAGTAAATCTTATCTGCCTTTTAATTTAATCATTATAACAATTAAATCATCACTAATAACCATGAAAATATCTAAAGTCATTATTCAAGTCATTAGAATAAGACTTATCAACTTCGATGTAGATACCTAACAACTCCACTATAAGAATTGATATTAGCATATCCATTAAAAACTTTATTACATAATTTAATTATTAATTAAATTTAATTAACTCTAATTAATTATTTAATTAATAATTACATAACCATAATCCAATCTTCTAATATTAAAAGTTCACTAATGACTTGTTACAATAAAACCCCAATACCAATTATTATCCTCAAATAAATTTTCCCTATGTACATTGATTTATAATCCAATTAATAATACTCCTTCAATTTATTAACCAATTCAAATTGATTAATATCTTTTACAAAACTTCAAACATTAACTTTAATTCGATTAATTAATAACTATTTAAACCATTTATACCATTATTTATTAATAGTTTGTTAGACCCAACAAACGTTAATAAATAATGAACTCATCAAAACTATAAATAATCGATCTAGAAAAACTTTACATAAACTTCATTGATTAATATTTAACTAACTCTAGCACAATTAAGATAGATCAATAATTTATTTAATAATACACAATGTATTAATAATAACATAACAATTCTACTTATAGTAATGTTATAATAATGACTCCATGTCAATTAATCCATTATCATTACAATCTCTTCATTTTAAAACATCCTCATTAAAAAACTATTATTAACGTAATATAAAATTACCATTTTAAAAATTATTTAATATATATTAAATAATATTTAATATACATTAAATAATTAATATTAAAAGTCATCCATTCTCTAATGAATTCAATATCTCTTTATATCAGTTCTATCTACAATCATTCCGATTAAAAATATTCATTAATTTATTTAGAACATTCTTATTAGTCTTTAGACTAATTAAGTAATTATTAAATTCTAATTGTATTGCTTTATTGAGATTTCAATAACTTGATTAATAACTTAAATAAAATTTTATTAATATTATATATATATATATATAATGATCAATATTCAATACTTCATTATACTTACAAAATCGAATTACAATATTCATTTTATATACATATATACATACATACATACATACATACATACATAGATATATATATATATATATATATATATATATATATATATATATATATATATATATATATATATATATATATATATATATATATATATATATATATATATATATATATATAATATTTGATAACTTCATAATATAAAAATCAAATTATAAATCCGATTTCAACCAACACATATGCCAATAATAATAATATCATTAAACATTTTTAAACATACATATAAGTGAATATATCTCTGCGACTAAAATAAATTGCAATCTACCACAATTGCAGCGTCGTTCCGTATGGGAGGCCTGTTGCGACACTGCCATGGTAGTGGCTGCCGGACAGTAACAAAGGACTGTCGGCGCGTCCACTACCATGGAGAGTGACCGCCAAGGGGTGGGTTGGGATGTGATTGCCCACCCCTCCCAATACATATTATTATTATTATTTTAAAAAGTTTTTCATAAAATGTTTTCTCATGTGTGATTTGGATTTTTAATAAGCAATCTCTTCACTACGTTATAACATATGACTTTTCAATTAAATATATATGTATATCTATACATATGTATGTATATATATAAATGTATATATGTATATATATATATGTGTGTGTGTGTGTGTGTGTGTGTGTGTGTGTATATGCGTAGAGTTTTGTACTACAGTATAAACATATATATGTATGGAGATCTGAAAATATATAAACATGTATGTTTTTCTTAAGGAACATATACACAAAAACACTTCCAAACTTTAATAATTTCCTATAAAATATTTGTTCTCTAAATTTATCCAATAATTCTTCTAATGGATTTGGCTATAAATCTTGAAACCATTTTCAAATCTATTTACATTTGATTCTAATTCGAACCCAAACCCAATTTAGATCTAATTTCTTTTCTAAATTGAAGCTAGGGTTTTCTATTATTTTCTTTGAAACCAATAACATACATATCTAGATTCCAATACCAAAATGTAGATTCAATCATAGAGAGTATTCAGACACATATAACAGACACGATGAAGACAGGAAGAGAAAGAGTGCAAATAGAATATGTGAAAATCATGAGTGCACCTAGACATTGATGCTAATTTGCCATGCCTCAAAAGTCCATAGAAAATCCTTTCCTTCTCCAACATTTGCAATTCCTCCAAGATCCAAGCCAACAGAAATTCCCAAGTGACTAGAAGTGCTTGAAGAAGCATAGAAGCATGTAGAAACATATGAGCATGTAGAAGCATATGAGCTTCTCAAATGCATGTAAGCTTTGAAGCTTCCATTTTAGCTTGTCCAAACACACTAGGAGAGCCTCTATTTAAAGGCCTCTAAGATGCATCTAGAGTGTGTCTAGAAACAACTAGAAGATAAGCATGACAACTAAGCATGAGTCTTCTCCATCCTTCTAGATGAGTCATAAGGTTGTAGACACCATGTGCTCAAAATAATATGCTAACTCCTAAGTGTAGACAACTTGTGCATTCTTAGAGTGCAAACTTATGTGTTGTCTACATGACAACTCCCGAGAATTTGCAAACTCCTATATGACCAAACATAAAAATAATGCACATTAACTAATATAATATTTACTTACTTTTTTCAATTAAATTTACTTATTTATTAAATCTCATGCACTAACTTTAATAACTCCACTTATTTAACCTTAATATATTTATATTTTAATCACATGAAATCTAGAATCTTTTAATAATTTTAAATATATTTTCCACTTTTAAATTTCATTTTCAAAACTTAATTGCTAAAATATTTATTAGCTTTAATAATAATATTATTTAGTCATTTATTTAAAAGTGAAATCCAAATATATTATTATTAAAATAAATACTGTCACATTTCAAATTTAAACTTATAACTTTTATATTCAAATTTAATTATTTTATTTAATTAATTACCCAATTAATTAAATAAAATAAATAATATAATATCATATTAATTTTCTATTAAATTAAACCATTAATTAAATATTTTAATTAGGCTTAATTAATAGAAAATACATCAAAGACTCATTACATAAAATATGAAAAATCCATCATAGCCAAAGTACATACAAAATCAAACCAAGGGTTAATATCACGAATTATGTCATCTAATGTATTCGAAGGGTACTCAACTCAGATACTTGTCCTAATTTCCAATTAGAACAAATGGCTTAAAGGGTTGGGATTTGGACTTGAAAATTTATCTCCCTTCTCTTACCATTGAGATAATGTGATAGGGTACGCTCATCCTGAAAATTCAGGGAAGTCGATACTCAGTACCTGCAACCTATATAAAAACCATACATGTACAAGCACAATATATACTAAGCTAAATAGGCAATGGTAGGAAGTGGTGCATCATGTAGATCCTGACTAGCAGGTGAATATGACTCCCTTCCTTAACCACATCAGACACACCATACATAAGAACAAATATGCACACCATACACATGCAAGTATGGGGTAAGTATCCATAAGAAAACATATATGATAATAAACCATCTAACTAATCATCATCAATAACTGAAAGCAATGTAATGATCATCATGCATACATGAAATATAAAGTTTAAGTGATCTCATCACATAATAAACTGAATCCATAGCACAATATTTGATAGTCTCAGAACAATGCTGTTAACCATCAACATGAGACGAGCCCCAAAAGAGCTCGACAATGATAGCAAAAATGCGACCTTAGGGTAGGCACTGCATCCACCCCTCGTAAAATTAGGCTTACTCCTAGAAGCCTGCAAGAATGAGAAACTAAGATACTCACTATGCGGGTCTATTGAACCCTTTCCCCCTGTAGGGAAATATGATTCCATTGGTGACACTACAACACACTTAGAGCAATATGATTCTAGTTTAATAAAAAATCGAAAACCATATCGAATACTACTCAAAAAGATTCCTTACTAGATTGTAAACAAGAGCAACTTAATGCTTGCCAAGATGATCAAAGGCATACTACCTCAAAACATAGATAAAAGATACATGTTTTGCAACTAGAATGAGTTTCAATTTTCAGTTTTGCCCATGTTTAAGTTTTAGTATAATTTTAGGTTTGAAACCTAAGTGTTGAAGTATGAAAAATATGCAAGTAATAGTTTTAAGTTCTGTTTCAGTTCACCTAGTTACAAGTTTTTAGTTTGAAAGAGATACACATGATAGTTCAAAATTTTCATTTTGTTCAACTAGTTAATGGCTAGTGGCATTCAAATATGCCCAGAGCTCCCAATGTTGAAATTTGGGCTCTGATACCAAATGTAATTCCCTGCCAAGGGATCCAAAGAATTAATCTAAAATTCCACTAGGTTTTCCTAACAATTCTTTTTAAAAAACATGAAAGATAGACTATTTACAACTTATACATAGTAACGGAAGCAATAGCAACAAATCAAATGAAAGTAAACATAACATACATAACAGTTATAATCTTTAAAGATCCCTTAACGTTGTATCACATCTAAATTAACTATTCATCTAACATCACATCCTTAGCAGTGTTACATCCAATGTTCTTAAACAATATACAAGTGTCCTTTTAGTAATTACATTTCAGATTGCTCAATCATCCACTATACATGCTACAAGGTATGAAAAGCTTAAAAGAATAAACATTCTTGTAAATAAAGTACATCATCATCCAATATTAATCCATGATGCAATAACATAATGAAACCATAAACCATACATGATACATCATCATAGAAGATATAAACATCCATTATAAAAGATAACCATATATCACAAACATAAATAACTAAGTGCATGGTTCCTCCCAATTGTTAATAACTTCATTATACCATCATGGATCCTAACCATCCCTTCATGTGTAATATTCCAAATCACTAAAGAGATCATTAGTATTAACATAGTAGGAATGTCACTCCTAAAACATCCTACATCAAATATAGAAAATAATCTAACATGAAAATTAAAGCATAATATATCATTATCTAACATATGAAAATCACCAATGCAAGAAGCATACTAGTAAATACATCCATCATAGGTTATATCATCTATCATAATGATCCAAGAACAAAATGAAGATAAATACTAACTAAGAATACTCCAGCCACAGTGTCTCGGATGGATTTTAAATGATAAGAGTGGAAAAAACACTACCACCTGACCGCGTGGAACCTAAGTGGTCCACTCCCACCTTGCTAAGGAGATAATCTCAAGTCCCAAATAGGCTATCAAAATCACATAGCAAAGATACTCTCTAAGTCTAGGAATCCTAAATTTATACTAACTCAAAGGTTCTAATCACAAAACTGACATCCAATTCCAAGAGGCACAACAATGACATGTAGGAAACCTACTCTACAAGAAAAAAAGTGTCATCACATATATCATGTACAAGTGACCCTGGTAGTTAGCTAAACTCCATGGGTCTATACTGATCCTCATGTGGCCACCAGTATCCTCTCATACTAATGAGGCATACTATGGAATGCAAGGTCGCAACCACGCATTTTCTCTACTCCCATCCTAGTCTATACAAGCACTCAAGGCATGGGTGAGAGACAAAAAAAAATCTTTTTAGTTTCATTTAATCCCCATTTATTGTGTAAATGTTATTACTTATTAACCAAACTTACAATGAGTTACCTTGGCAACCACTTAGGGCCCCGACCCCCATTGCAAGCCACTTCCTGACACTACAAGTAGATAACCTACCCTAAGCTTATGGAATCATAAAATCACCCTAGTCCTATACAAGCGACTGGAAAGAAATACCAAAAGATAATCCACAATAAGAATCATCAAATATCCATAATAAAAGCATCAAATCTCCATGAGAATTTGAAAAGCATCCATAGAAAATCATGACCACAACAGCTCTCTATTGGCAACTGAAGGCATCATTAATAATTATAATAATCATTGGTTCTCAATAACCAAAATTTATCTCAAAATAAATCACAATATCCATTGGTTCTCAACAAGCAACCAAGAATATCTCAAAATCATACTGATCAAAGACTCCAAAATGGTTGAGTCAAAACATGTCACAACATGACATCATCAAGAAATAAATTAACATTTTAGTCCCATCATGGAGACTAGAAAGTAACCCAAGGATAACTGATCGATGACTCAAAAATGATTAGCTCAAGTGTCTCATTCATAAGAATCTCAACTATAACAATCAGTAATTACAAACATCTCATAGAGCATTCCATCACATAACCATAGTTGGATTTATAAAGATCGAGACCAAATAAGATCAACACGTTATCACATCTCATAACCTCTGAGCCTCTTGTAACAACCTAAGATTGGTCAACACTAGTCAACCCAAAACCCAAAACAAGAAGCATAGAGAATACACAATGCAAACACATGTTTTGGTTGACTAATATCACATGGATCAGTTAAGTGTAGAGGTTTCCAATTTCTCGTTTGCAAGTATACTTCAAGTGTATAGGATTCACCATTTGACCTACACGTCAACCTATTTGTTTACCCCAATAGCATTATCCTTCCATTATTCAAAATAATATTCTAAGTATAACTTAAAGATGAATACTTTATTCATTAAATTGATCATCATTGACCTTTAATTAAATCATTCGCTTTATTTCTCTAAGATCAACGTTCCTAATTGAATAACTCTTCCTTATAATTAGTTCAACTTTTCAACATAATCAAAGGATCGTTATTCATTATATTATAAGAGAGTCAGTTATCAATCTTTGAATAAGAAGATTATAACTTTATTAAAATGATCAATTAAATAAATCAATTAACATAGGTACACAATCCATGACCTTTTAACATTCTAAAAGTTCTCAAGTAGAACTTATTTAAATACTACTAAAGTTTGAGCCTTTTAATTTAATAATTATAACAATAAAATCATCACTAATAACCATTAAAATATCTAAAGTCATTATTCAAGTCATTAGAATAAGACTTATCAACTTCGATGTAGATACCTAACAACTCCACTATAAGAATTGATATTAGCATATCCATTCTTATTTTTATTACATAACTTAATTATTAATTAAATTTAATTAACTCTAATTAATTAATTTAGTTAATAATTACATAACCGTAATCCAATCTTCTAATATTAATAGTGCATTAATGACTTGTTACAATAAAACCCCAATACCAATTATTATCCTCAAATTAATTTCCCTTATGTACGTTGATTTATAATCCAATTAATTAATACTCCTCCAATTTATTAACCAATTCAAATTGATTAATATCTTTTACAAAACTTCAAACATTAACTGTAATCTAGTTAATTAATAACTATTTAAACCATTTATACCATTATTTATTAATAGTTTATTAGACCTAACAAACATTAATAAATAATGAACTCATCAAAACTATAAATAATCGATCTAGAGAAACTTTACATAAACTTCATTGATTAATATTTAACTAACTCTAGCACAACTAAGATATATCAATAATTTATTTAATAATACACAATGTATTAATAATAACATAACTTCATTCTACTTATAGTAATGTTATAACAATGACTCCATGTCAATTAATCCATTATCATTACAGTCTCTTCATTTTAAAACATCCTCATTAAACAACTATTATTAACGTAATATAAAATTACCATTTCTTAAATTATTTAATATATATTAAATAATATTTAATAGACATTAAATAATTAATACTAAAACTCATCCATTCTCTATTGAATTCAATATTTCTTTCCATCAGTTCTATCTACAATCGTTTCGATTAAAAATTTTCATTAATTAATTTAGAACATTCTTATTAGTGTTTAGACTAATTAAGTAATTATTAAATTCTAACTATATTGCTTTATTGAGATTTCAATAACTTGATTAATAACTTAAATAAAATTTTATTAATATTATGTATACATATATATATATAATGATTAATATTCAATACTTCATTATACCTACAAAATTGAATTACAATACACACACACACACATATAATAATATTTGATAACTTCATAATATAAAAATCGAATTTCAAATCCAATTTCAACCAATAGATATGCCAATAATAATAATATCATTATAACATTTTTAAACATACACATAAGTGAATATATCACTGTGACTAAAATAAATCGCAGACTACCGCAGTTGTAGCGCCATCCCATACGGGAGGCCTGCTGCAACACTGCCATGGCAGTGGCTGTTGAACAATCACAAAGGACTGTCGGTGCGTCCATTGTCGTGGACAGTTACCATCGAAGGGTGGGGTGGGATGTGACTGCCTGCCCCTCCCAATACATTTTATTATTATTATTATTTTAAAAACTTTTTTCATAAAACGCTTTCTCATGTGCGATTTGAATTTTTAATAAACAATCTCTTCACTGCGTTATAACATACAACTTTTCAATTATATATATCTATATATATATATACATATATATATATACATATATATATATATACACATATATATATACATATATATATATGTATATATATATATACATATGTATGTATATATATAAATGTATATATATAAACATATATATATGTATGGAGATCTAAAAATATATAAACATGTATGTTTTCCTTAAGGAACATATACACAAAAAGACTTCCAAACTTTAATGATTTCTTATAAAATATTTGTTCTCTAAATTTATCCAATAATTCCTCTAATGAATTTGGTTATAAATCTTGAAACCATTTTCAAATCTATTTCAATTTGATTCTAATTCGAACACAAACCCAATTTAGATCTAATTTCTTTTCTAAATTGAAGCTAGGGTTTTCTATTGTTTTCTTTGCAACCAATAACATACATATCTAGATTCTAATTCCAAAATGCAGATTCAATCACAGAGAGTATTCAGACACATATAACAGACACGATGAAGGCAGGAAGAGAAAGAGTGCAAATAGAATATGTGAAAATCACGAGTGACCTGGACACTGATGCTAATTTGTCATGCCTCAGAAATCCATAGAAAATCCCTCCCTTCTCCAACATTTGCAATTCGTCAAAGATCCAAGCCAACGAAGAATTCCCAAGTGACTAGAAGTGCTTGAAGAAGCATAGAAGCATGTAGAAACATATGAGCATGTAGAAGCATATGAGCTTCTCAAATGCATGTAAGCTTTGAAGCTTCCATTTTAGTTTGTCCAAACACACTAGGAGAGCCTCTATTTAAAGGCCTCTAAGATGCATCTAGAATGTGTCTAGAAACAACTAGAAGATAAGCATGACAACTAGGCATGAGTCTTCTCTAACCTTCTAGATGAGTCATAAGGTTGTAGACACCATGTGCTCAAAATAATATGCTAACTCCTAAGTGTAGACAACTTGTGCATTCTTAGAGTGCAAACTTTTGTGTTGTCTACATAACAACTCCCGAGAATTTTCAAACTCCTATATGACCAAACATTAAAATAATGCACATTAACTAATATAATATTTACTTACTCTTTTCAATTAAATTTATTTATTTATTAAATCTCATGCACTAACTTTAATAACTCCACTTATTTAACCTTAATATATTTATATTTTAATCACATGAAATCTAGAATCTTTTAATAATTTTAAATATATTTTCCACTTTTAAATTTCATTTTCAAAACTTAATTGCTAAAATACTTATTAGTTTTAATAATATTATTATTTAGTCATTTATTTAAAAATGAACTCCAATATATTATTATTAAAATAAATATTGTCACATTCCAAATTTAAACTTATAA
The DNA here is from genome assembly GCA_028749045.1 of Cupressus sempervirens. Lineage (NCBI taxonomy): Eukaryota > Viridiplantae > Streptophyta > Pinopsida > Cupressales > Cupressaceae > Cupressus > Cupressus sempervirens. The sequence goes on from CM053786.1 coordinate 395,154,726, forward strand.
CTTTTATCTTCAAATTTAATTATTTTATTTAATTAATTATCCAATTAATTAAATAAAATAAATATTAAAATATCATATTAATTTTCCATTAAATTAAACCGTTAATTAAATCTTTTAATTAGGCTTAATTAATAGAAAATACATCAAAGAACCATAAAATAAAATATGAAAAACCCATCATAGCCAAAATACATACAAAATTAAATCAAGGGTTAATATCATGAATTACGTCATCTGACATATTCGGAGGGTACTCAACTCATATACTTGTTTGAATTCTCAATTAGGACAAATGGCTTAAAGGGTTGGGATTTAGACTTGATAATTTATCTCCCTTCTCTTACCATTGAGATAATGTGATAGGGTGCACTCATCCTGAGAATTCAAGGAAGTCGATACCTGGTACATGCAACCTACATAAAAACCATGCATGTACAAGCACAATATATACTAAACTAAACAGGCAATGGTAGGAAGTGGTGCATTGTGTATATCCTGACTAGCAAGTGACTACGACTCCCTTCCTTAACCACATCAGACATGCCATACATAAGAACAAACACGCACACCATACACATGCAAGTATGGGGTAAGTATCCATAAGAAAATACATATGATAATAAACCATCTAACTAATCATGATCAATAACTGAAAGCAATGTAATGATCATCATGCATACATGAAATATAAAATTTAAGTGATCTCATCACATAATAAACTGAATCCATAGCACAATATCTGATAGTCTCAAAACAATGTTGCTAACCATCAACATGAGACTAGCCCCAAAAGAGCTTGACAATGACAGCAAAAATGTGACCTAGGGGTAGGCACTACAGTTTCCATGTAATAATATCTTGTGTGATGTATTTATGAATGCTTACATGTTTACATACTTTAGATGTACATGCTTTACATCATATTTTAATTTACTTATTGAATATGAGAGATGGATGTGTGGCAAATATTTTATGGGTTAAAGTTTGAAGTATTGATTCACCCCTTTCTCTTAGTGTTTACCTTTCCTATTGTAATTCCAATAATTAGAATTAGAGTCTTGTTCTATGATAGTTAAACTTTGCATCTTTGAGGAAAGATCTTGGAAATGGAAGTCTATAGGTTGGGAAAGATCATTGAGAACCAAGAAATTGAAATACATCTCATTCTACATCAGTTGAATGAAGTAAGAGAAGATCTAAAGAAATTGTTGAGAAGAAGGAATGAAATTCTTATTAGGGAGAATGATACAAAATACCAAGAGATGAACACCACTAAGCTATTTGCAAATGGAAACTCCAATGAATTTGATGTAGTAGTTGCAGATCTAATCGAAAAGAATAGAACCCTAGCTAAAGAGATTAAAAATCTTAAGATAGAAAAAGAATCGCAAGACATATTACTATGTGAGGTGACCAAATAGAAAAATTAAGCAATGGAAGATAAAGTCATGATTGAAGATGCCAAAAAAAATTTGACCAACAGACTGGAGGAGAAATCATCAGAGGTAACTAGGATTGATAACATGCAATTAGAAACTTTGGGTCAAATGATGAATGCAAACCATAAACTAAATGCCAATGGCATTGAGATAATGACACTAAAGCTATAGAATTAATAGTTGAGAAATGACCTAAAAAGGGAAAGGAGTTTGCTAAATGTTTCAATAAGTCAAATGAAGCTATCAAGTTTTTCAAACAATTGATGAGATCTCCTAGATCCAATAATGATACATCTGGACTAGGATACACAAGTACTAAAGAAGGAGAATCATCCAAAAGTGCTGAAGAAAGAAGTAAAAAAAGGTAAGAACTCAAAACCTACTTCTCATAATTGTAGTAATAAAGGACATACTGCTAATGTGTATAGAAAAAAGACTACAAATGGGTCACTCCCATAAGTGCAACAAACAAGGCCATTAGGAATATGAATGTAGAACCAAGACCATGAAAATTTAAAGATTTGAAGGATATTGTTATAACTATTATAATTATGGACATAGAGCTTTTGAGTGTAGATCCAAACCCATGTGGTCATCAAACAAGAAAACAAAGGTAAAGAACAATGGAAATTTTTATAACTGAAATTATAATACAAGGTATAGTTGTCACTACCATCAAGAGTATGAACATATTCATGAGAGCTATATTAGAACACACTTTAGGAGTGATTACAAAAGGTGGTTGAGTCAAACCACATGTTTTAGCTATTTGAAGACTAGTCACATTAGTCGATATTGTCCAAGAAGGTCAAAGGCACCAAGTTGTGAGTTTAACAAAGGAAAAGGAAGGTTAGATATTGAAAATGTTAGAGATGAGATGAACAACACATGGAAGATAAAGGAGGATTGCAACACATCAAGTGCAAATGGGACCATTTTACCCAATGGGTCAGGTAATAACACCTCATCAAACTAGGAAATCAAGAGGTATGTGAGAATGATATTTAAAAGATATACCATACATTAGTTCCATGGATCTAATTCTCAAAAGATTAAATATGCATGAATAAAGATGCAAAGTGTTATTAGAAATCAAGAAAAAATCTTTAAAGTTTTGTCATCTTTTTTCATGTTACTATTGAGCATGAAAGGTTTCTTATGGTTGCCAAGTGAAATTATAGTGGATGTGTAGCTAAAAAATTTGGTTAGTTAAGGCCAAGCTTGTAATGGTTTCCAATTGAATGGAAAGACATGGGGATGTCAAGTGAGCTAGAAATTAGTTTATACCAAGCTTACAACTATGTAAGCACTTAGCATTAATTACTTCATTTTAAGGGCTATTTGATCATTTTCTACTCTTTAACATCATTTGAATTTGAGAGAGAACACAAAGAGCTAAAGGAGATCTAGATAAATTCATCTAAGCATTTGCAAGAGATTTTAAAGGCTATTCAACATCATTCCATAAGGATTTATAAGATATAATTTATCGTGTGCTGAGATACATAGTTTCAAATTTTGCAAATCGTAGATATATGTGATGGAGTCTAGTTCTTACAAAATGAAAGGTGTAGAGGGAAAATAGGTTTTAAATATTTAATTAATTATTAATGAGATCAAACAAGCTATTTTAAGGCTATACTAGATATAGTGTACAAGCAAGACCCCTCTAGTGCATTTTCTATGATACCACCGTGAGTGTTGATGATGCAAGATGTCATGAATTGCTATAAATTGCAAGATTGGAAGCATTGGAGACATGGAAATCAAAGAATAATATTGAATACTATGTGAAAATGGCATGTTAAAGGAAGAATACAAGATTTTTGAGAAGAAAGGGTTAACTTGTACCCTATATTTTCTAAATGTCTTCAAAATTATGTGGATTAAGATTGTCTTAAGATGAATTCATGATAGCTTAGTATAATTAGAGAATGGGCTTGATAAAATCACAAAGAAAGCTTTTCATAGGGTAATAGGTTATCCAAACCTAGATTGGTCAAAGATTATGAGAACTGAGTCAAAGGAATTCATTAAAAAGAACATAGGGGCTGTATGGAACAAAAGGGGAATGACCATTAATACAATCATAGATCCCTTGATAGCTTTTATAGTGAGGGTAATATCACATAAATTTTATCAGTCAAGTAGATTAAATAGTGTACCTTACATTGTAGTAGATATGGGCTATAAAATTGTGAAGAAAGATCATACTTATTGTTTTGGCAAGTTACAGTTGCAACAATTGATTGAAAATCTAGGAGCAATAAGAAAAACAAAGAATGCTCAATGTAAATTTGGATCTATTTTGATATGTATTTTATTCTATCTGTAGAATACATTTCCTACATTTGAAAAGGTTTTATGGAAGAAAAATAGATCAATTGCAGTATAGATAGGAGAGTTCATCAAACAATTATGCAATAACTTTGAGTTAGTAATGACCATTTATTTTGAAGATTTTAAACAATCTATTAAGAAAAGATTGACGATACCAGTCTCACTAGTGGAGAAAAATTATGATGATTTTTGCTTCCTAGTTGATACTAATAATACATATGCTCAATCAATAATTCCTAGAGTGATATGGCTAAGTCCATTAGGATGTGAGATAAAGGTTGATGAGGCCTCTGTAGCAATCATAACATCACTTGTAGAAGAAGTGGACAAAGAAACGAAAGCATTTGGTAACTATAAATTTGTCAAACCAAAAATTATTATGGAGTTGAAGAATAATTCTATGATTGAGAAGAAGAACAAATTGGTAAAGAAAATAAAATAAAAAGTTGGTGAAGGAGCCGAGGAAGTGGAAGAAGAAGATGATGATGACGAAAAATAGGATACACAAGTTCAATCACCATTGGCACTAACACAAGGTCAGGGAGAGGATTAACAAGAAGAGGACATAGAAATTGTAAAAGGTGCCAAAGAAGAAGAAGCTAAGGAAGCACCTAATCCTACTAACAAGAAGAAACGAAAATCCAAAAAAACAAGTAGTGAAAAAACCAAAGAAGGTTGCAAAACCTAGTCAGCCCAATCCAACAATGCCTACCACAAGGGCTAGCACAAGAGTCACTACATAGAAGGCTAAAGAGGTAGCCACACCTAAAGAGAAGGAAGGTGGAGCACATAAAAGATCAATAAGAAAGTATATTTCTCAATATGAATTTGATGAGGAGAGGACTGAATCTGATTACAACAAATAATTCCAAGTGGTGAGTTACAATTCATCCTTAGACCTAGATAACTTATGTGAGAATGCTGGAAAAATTTTTTAGATTTGTTAGGTTTCTCTCACATTGAATTTGATAATCTTGGAAAAGTTGAGAAGAATCAAGTAGAGGAGGAAATATATCCCATGATGGCTACTTTTAAGAAAGCTCCTCTAGAAATTTCCAACTCTTTACCTAAGAGCTTATATGAAAGAGTTGAATAGAAATAAAATTGTTGTTTAGACACAGAGAAGCAAATTTGGGAGACATCCCTAGCTCAAGTTATGCTAGAACTTAACAAGGTACAACTATCTAAAGTCATATAGAAATATTTTGTTAGATTTTTATCTAAATATAGGCCATTTAGCATATTATAGAACAACATAGAGAATGCTATCCATAAGTCCAAACAAATGTAGAAACTTACATATGGACTAGCCACAACCAAAGATGATGAGAAAGAACCTATTGAGGTAGAATATGATGAATAGGATAATAGTGAAGAAGGCACAATTGAGGGAGGAATTGATATAGATGTTGATAAGTAGTCAACAACTAAGGAAGAGCAACGACAAGACTAGAGTGTACAAGATACAAAAATGCCTAGTGCCAGCCCTCCATAGGTGAAAAGTGCAATCACTAAAATTTTTATACTAAAGGATATGTTTAATCCTACTAATTAGAACATCAATCCCCTAATAGAGGAAAATTTGAAAAGGATACTTTTCCAATCCACACTATAGGCCAAATTATGTGACAAACATGTATTGATAAATATTGGTGAAATTAAAAAGTCAGAATCTATGATTGTAGGGGAGGAAGTGAAAACAAGAGAAATAACTACAGTCACTTCTTAATTCACAATTGTACAACCTTCACAACCCTTAGTTTTATATCAAAGGAAGGAGATAATAGGTGGAACTATCAGTATACGCATGGAATTCACTCTAGTCTTAGAAAATGTTCAAGGACCTAAAAAAAAAAGGTTGAGATAGTTGGAGGAGATAAGGTGGAAACACTATTCAATGATGAGATACCAAATCAAATAGATCAGGTAGATGTACTTGCACCTCCAACACAAGAACAAGGTGCAACTAAAGTCAAGAGGCAATAAAGGACAACCCTAAAGAGATATATTTGACACCCAAGTTGAAGGAAATAGAAGCAATTCAAACACTAGTGAAATTACTAGAATTTGGAACTCCTTCTAATCAAATTCTGTAGAGGCTAAGCATAGATGCAACACCCTTGCAATTATTAGTTCCAAGTCCTAGCTCATCTAAGGAAAAAGAGGTAATAACTTATAGAGGTGTTAGCCTACATGAAGAAATTGTATTGCCTAAGTTTGATCTTACAACAATAGCAATTGAGTATATGGGTATACTTTAAGAGGCCCTCACAAGAAAGAAACATCAAGAACTCCTTAGAAGGGAGCATAGCTAGAAGCAAGCTTTGATTAAGATCAAAGAAATTTTCTTAGATGCATTCAGTCTAGCTACTCCATATGAAACTAAGCTAATTATTGAAAAATTGACCAACATAGTGGAAAGAGTAAGTGACATAGACCTAGATACCAATGTCAAACTATTGGAATGTTCTGAGAAGAAGTTTCAATGAAAAGTGAATGAGAAAATATCTAGTAATATAGCACTAACATAGGTTGCATTGGAAACTAAGATAGATAATGTGAAGAAGGTACTAGAGAATATTTTCTCTTTGTACACCAAATTGTGTAACCCTACACTATTCGCACAAGAGATAAGGAATCACATAGTTAGCTTGGAAAGTAAATTATAGTCATCCAAAGAAAAATTACCCATGACTTTAGCTCAAAGTAAGAAACACTTTACGACCCTTTTGCAATCCCAAAGTCACTTAGGAACACTACAAGCAGATGAAGCCAATATTAGGGTTAAATTGATTAGCATCTAGACTACATTGACTCCTCAAATGGAGATCTTACATAAGGAGCTATGCTATGTAGAAACACTTATGAAGAAAGACCCCAATCTTTCTATATTAGATGGCCTAGTACACCATGCTATCTCAAGCTGGCCGTCAAAATTAAATCTTTGTAGGTAGCTTGTTATAATTGGGATGCAACTCTTAAAATAATACTTGAGGTCCATAAATATTTTTTGGACAAATACACTCTTAGTGTATGACCCATTGACATTAGTGTCAAAAAGGGGGAGTAAGAGGGAAAAAAACCAAGAATGAGGGAGTAAGAGTAAGTGGGAAAGTAGAAAGTAGAGAAAGAGTATCAGTTGATGTAGATATACTTAGAAAGAGAGAGATTTTGATACAAAGTATAGTACATAATAGATCAAACAACTCAGTGGGAATTATAGGATTTTGAGGTATAAGTCATGTTGCAAAATTTTGATATTTTGATATTTTATATAGAAGTTGAATAATCATTTATGTTGTGCTCATAAAAATAAGAGTATTAATGTATGACCATTGTTTATTGAAATTTATGTCAAAGGGGGAGATTCTTAATCTTAGGTTGGTTTTGACGAGTGAGTATCCATACACTCGAGTCATTTAATTAATTTATGCGAAACAAGTAACATATGCTGAGCACAACATATAAGGTATTCCATGCCAAGTAAATAGTGAGTGACAAGCATATATTATGTGTTGAGTGAATTAGAAGATAAGAAATGAGTGCATGTCGAGTCATTCAAATTTTGAATGACAATATTAAAGTTAGTTTATGCCAAGTATCAAGGATTTCAAATGCTGAGTAACACAATTTTGTCATTGTTGTTTGTATTAGCACAAACTACTATGTGAAGCATTTTTTGGATGACTTAAGGATTGAATTACAATATTATGTTGATAAGGAAAAATCTTAATTGGGAATCCCTATGTATTACATGCACCCAATCAAGTAAAGGGAAGGTTTAGGTAGAAGTGTGGATGAATCACATCCATTGATTTATACAAAACCCTATGTCACCTAGGTCTTCCTAAGGAGGAAAAACCTTAAAATTATCATGAGTGGAATGGGAATGAATGAATGAATGATCAAGGAGAGTTTTTTACATGCATAAACTAGGACATTCGTGGTGAATAAGGTATTATGATCTAAATTGTATTGTAGAATCAGTTAACTAATAACAGAGGAAGGAAATAGTGAACAACAAAGAGACATCTAATCAAGAAGGATCAAATATACATTAGTATAGAGGTGATCTATCATCAAGAAATACTGAGCTAATTGCAAGATCATTATTAAGACATTCTAATAGGTGAATCAATCAAATCTCTCAATAGAGTAGTCCTACAAAATTGTGCTAAAATCCTCTGACAAGGTGCTTACTTTATTGTGAGTTGAGGTACTTTAATCAAGTACTCCTCTAATAGGGTGTTGAAATCCTTTAAAATGGTGAGACTAACAGTCTTTGTAAGCCTTTAACAACTCACACCTTTCATAGGGTAGATCATGTTTCATGTTCAAACTTTGTAACCTTCATTGGATACATTTTATTACTATAGTAGTGAAGATTTGTGGGTGTCATCCGCACCTAAGTTTTACCTTCTCATTGGAAGTTTTCTAGGTAATCATGTCTTGTGTCATGTATGTGTGAATGCTTACTTGTTTACATACTTTAGATGTACATGCTTTACATGGTATTTTAGTTTACTTATTGAATATGAGAGATCGATGTGTGCTGAATATTTTATGGGTTAAAGTTTGAAGAATTGATTCACCCCCCCTCCCTCTCAAAGTTTACCTTTCCTATTGTAATTAATGTATACAAGAAGATCCTACTACCCTAACATGAAATTATACAATTCAGTTATTCACAAGAGTAGATATACATACAATACTTTCTTGCTCCTATAAATTGCACTTATTTTAATCATACATCAGATCTCACATCACAAAAGGCTCGCACATCACATTATAATCACTTATATCACATTCACTAACTGTGCAAGATAAGTTCCTTACTTATAGCTTGCATATTATAAATTATATCCTTATTTAGCCTTCATGAGATCACACACTTGATATAATATTTAAAAAAACTTATGAATAATATCTACAAAGTCAGCTCATCATGACCTAGTAATTGTTTTTTCACCAAAATAATTCCTTAAGTCATACAAACCAATTCTTTGCTATGCTTTTTTCTACTATATCAAATACCCATACTCATATTTCAATCATAACTCATGCCATACTCTCCATACACATCTGCACACTAGGACACATCATCACGAAATTTTCATAGATTTTTTCTCATATGTGCATAAGACAACTATTAATGAGTCATCCATACATATCACATCTATCTTTGTACTACTACAAACTATCTAACACTTAGACAATTTTCAAACCCTAAATGCATAAATGAAATGATAAATATAGGTTTCCATAAATGACACATCTCATAACATCTATCTAACCATATTTTCAATAGGGAAACCATGTTTGCATGTTTCTATGCAAGGATTCAAGAAAAAGTTTTGCAAAATTTCTAGAATAGAAAAAGGGAGATGAAATACTAGAAAGATTCAAATCTAACCTAACCTTAGGATCTTTGGCATGTTTAAGAAGAAAAAGATTAGAGCTACCTATTTAACATGGTAGAAGGGCTAATCTTACAAGGAATAATGGTTGGAAAAGATGGTGAAGATTGAAGTAGTTGTGGATTTTATTTATTGGAAAAATTAAGCAAAAGATAAGAAGAGTTGAGAAGTGGTGAAGATTGATTTCTTCAAAGGTTTCCTAGTAAATCAAATACATAGATGAAAATGAAGGCCAAATAGTAGATTAACATGTGAACCAAATTGTGATCTATATTTGGAAAGTGAGTCATATGCAAATCCTCTAATAAAGATGGAATTCTAATAGAGTGTTCTAGAGTCCTCTAACAAGTCCACTCCTAATGGGGTTATTCAATAATTTAACAAGGTCACATTTAACAATGTGTTTTGTAACCTTTAACAAGGTTGTCTCTTAATAGAGCCCACTTTAGAAGAGTGAAAATGTGGTGATATTTTCTTGGTGGAATTTCCAAAATTGAGTTTCCACATTAATTCCTAGTGTCAAACATGTGTGGATGTTATTTGTGATGCTTTTTTGCTAATGTTTTACATTCTACAAGTTTTTTATATTTAGGATAGTGGATTGATAGTTTATATTATTTAAATTTTACTATATGTTGGGATAACTAACCATTGCTATCTATTAGTGTCAACCGCTTAGTCATTTACAAAGGCAAAGTCAAATGTTTATCACTTCAAATGAGCTACTCTATATAGATCAAATCATATACATAAGATAGTATAAACCAAACTCTATAGGAGATGAGTAAGTGTACTATCACCAATTATTTTAATAAAAGTCGAGCTCATTAGTGATCCTACAAGTATCAAGTATAAAAGTGTCAAGTTATATTGAGTGGGTAGAGCATAATACATATTGAACATCAAAAGAGTAACTAAGGTCAAGAAACAACAATGTTGAGCACTAAGAAATAGTAAAGACAAAGTAATGTAGAGTTTATATAAAAGTCGGGAATGAAACATAATTTGAGGTAATGTAGTTAACAAGTTTCCTTGGAAGGAATATTTATATATTGTAGAGGATGTTACAAAATATTTAAATGACATGGATCATGTGAGGCCTCGCCTAGACCCTTCATAGCCTTAGTTGTTACTTTATCATTTTGATACTCATGACTTGAGATGTCGAGACATTATCAGATACTTGAACATATCATATTATTTTATGTTGTGTGATGTTATTTTCAGATATTTAATGTTCATCATTTAAGGTTTTAGGTATATGTATGTTGATGAATTAAGTAAAATCTAGGATTAACACATTGATTTTGGAATCTTTATGGTTAAGGATATAAGTAGGATGCAAGAAACCCTGATTGATGTATGTTTCAATTTATGTGAAATTTTGATACGTATATATATATATATATATATATATATATATATATATATATATATATATATATATATATATATATATATATATATATATATATATATATATATATATGTACGTGTGATTTTACTAGACTACTGATGTGTGCAATGAGTGTGTAAATATTTTAGCCGAGAAACCCTACGGAGGAATAAAACTGATCTCTATGTGCTAATTTTGGAAACCTTTTTGTTCGTAATTCAAGTATTTTATTGTGAGATGTATGTAAGTATCTTTTTGTGTTTAGTGAATGTTAGTGTTCGTACCTATGTTCTTTTAGTGTCACTTGACACTCGTAAATTGTTTATGTTCTTCAGTGTGCTGATTAGGGTTAGTTGTATAACCTTTGGACCCAAGTTGGTTTAAGTTGATGTTAGTTTTCTTTTTGGTTGTTAATCAAGGTTAGTCATCCCTTAATCTAGATTAGTGCTTAATCTGCAATGTTAGATTAGTTAGATGGTCCTATTTTATTCCTAGCTTTGTTTGGCTCTAAACCTTTTCCTAAGGCTTAAAACATGAAATAATTATACCCAAGGGGTATGGGTATGGGTGAGGGGTCTTTTCCAATCCCTAGGCCCCTTTTATTGGCTTTTGAGGCCACTCAAAAATCCTCTTTTTGCTTTTGTGCGAAAATTGACTATGGCTACCATGAGTTTCATCACCCCACCTCCATTTAGTGTTTAACCATAGTGTGGGTTCAGTTAGGAGTTTCTAGAATTGTAAGTGGGTGGGAAAATTTATTGATCCTTTTGGTGGTTGAGTTTGAGGCTTATTTAGAGGCCCTTCTTGGACTAGTTGGGGTTGTTACCCAATCTCTACATTTAGAGAGGAGTCTTTGAAGATTGAAGTAAGGAAAGGGAAAGCTTTACTCAAACTTGTTCATTTGCCATTACCTCTTTGTGAAGGTAGGAATTTTCTTCTCCCTTGTTCAAATTTATGCTACCTTGTTGTTGTTTGAATGTTTGTAGGATTGTGGGTATTTTGGAAAGATTTGAAAACCATGTTATTTTGGATGATTTCTTTTCATGTTTATGTTTGTAATTATGATATTTTCTTGCATGGGTGTTTTGGTATTACTCACCCTTGGATAGGTCAGAAGTGACCAATTTTGGGAAAGGTCTATTTAGTCGGACTCCAACTAGTGTAGAGTCTCTTCTCAGGATGAGAAGAGGGAGAAAGGGTAGGGTGTTATGGGCCCCTACCTGTCAACACAAACCTTGTATGATTATGGTATGTTGAAATGGAATAACATAAGTTCTTGGTTTATGGCCCCGATTGGGCATCTGTTTGGTGTTGTGCTTGACTTCTCCTGGTTGGAAGAATCCACCTTTCCCTAGTGTTGATTCATTTTGAATCATATAGTGATAACCTTGTGTGAAAATGCATGGTTGAATTGTTCTTGGTCATGCTTGTTGTCACCTGATTAGAATTCTGTTCCATCCATGGTTCTAGAAATGTGTTGCAAAAATTGTTATGAATCCCTTGATGAGGGTCATGAAGAAAACTCAATTATATTGTTGTAATTTGGGATTGATATCCTATGTAAGTTTTAATTCAAACTTTGTTGTATTGGCAATGAAGCCGAGTTTTCTTCTTGATTCTTTCCCAACTCAGTCTTTGAATCAGGTTTGCCAATAAAATTGGTGTTTGAGTATAATTGGTTATCATGTGATTTAATCATGATTTAAATTTAGATGGATGCACATCAAAAATAGGATGAAATTGATGTTTATTTAATTTGGAAAAAAATTCAAGTTTCCTTATATGTTGAAAATGAAAATTTACAATCATGCATGTAGATTTAGTTTTCATGATTATTAAAATCAAACAAGTATTGCATTATTGAATAAAATGGATAATTCATATTCTTGGTATGTTAAGGTTGAAATCAGGATTTATGGATTTTCATTAAAAATAAATTAATGACAAAGGTTGAATTATTCCAATTCAAGTCTTATAGGAGATCAAATGATTATGGTATCAATGTTTTAAATCTATTCAAAAATACACCTTAAAAAAGAAATATATAGTTTGCCTTGTAATTCTATACTTAGAAAAATAAAGCTTCAAAAGAAAAAAAATCTTCTCCAAGAGCAAAATGCTCTCTGGATTTTACATGAAAAGTGAAAATTAATTCTTTTGTGGAACAGAGAATATTCTCTGTTGATTCTTTGTTTCTAATTTAATTTCAAAATAAAAAAATCAATTAAATGTATATGAATAACTAAAGAAATACTATGCTAATACCTAATATCCTAAATATCTATTCTACCTATAAAACTTTATTCATCAATGCTTTACCTTCTTTAGTGGACGTCAGTTTGGAAGGAAGATTTTAAAATGTTTTAAATTTTTGCAATCCTTGGTCATCACATGGGATGACGTCACCTCCTTGTCCCATCATTTTGGGTGTAGAATGCAATGGGAGAAAGAGTAAAGTTTTTTTTTTTTTAAACAATCAAGTGTCATAATGTTGCTGATGATGTCACCTACTCCCATCTTCATCCCCAAAAAGGGCACTCAATCTTGAAGGAGGGGGGAAAGTATTAAGTTTGGGTTATGCAATGTATACCCAACATCAAAAGAAGCTTTTAATTCTCCCTGTTGTCCATGGGTCGCCTCAGTCTAGAAGGTCAGCATACCTTGTACCCCCACTTGGACAACGCACTGGACCTTGGGAAGTGCAAGGGGGGAAAGTAGATGTTAGGGGTTAGTGTAGGTTTAGATTAAGTTAGAAGTATTAGGGGTTAGTGTAGGTTTATTTTATGTTGAGTTAATTTAAGATTGGTTAGTTTATTATTATGTTGTAGATTTAGTTAGTTTATTATTAGGTTAGTATTTTGTGGGTATTAGTTTTAAGATTAGTATAAAGTAAAGTTAATTAGATAAGTTTTGAGTTGTTAGTATATAATGTTTAGTTGGTTTTTTTAAGATAATTGATTTTAGTGTAAGTTAGTTAGTTTTATTTAATTTAAAATGTTTTGTCAATTATTATAGTTTTATTTTAAATTATAGTAGTGCAATGTTATATTAAATTATAAGTTCCTTTCTATTTCTTATGTTTTCTGAAATATTTAGATTAGTTGAGGTTAGTTAAGTTAATTTAGTTAGTGTTCTAAATATATATATTATTTCGTTTAGTTTTGCAAATGTTTTCTTTTAAATTAAAGTTAGTTTAGTTTAAATCTTAGTTTATTTTAGTTAATAAATATTAAATAGTTTTAATCATATTAGTAATGTAGTTAGTGATATTCTTTTGTAATTCAATGCATGTTACACATTTATATAATGGTTAGTAAACTTTGATTAAATGTAAATTTAGTCTAGCTGCTAAGAAAGTTAATCATTATATTGGTACACATAACAAGTTATGTTAGACTACTCTGATAAGGTAATTTGTTCTATGTAGTTACCTTAAAGACTTATATATATTATTGTTCAAATTATTTTAATCTATCATTGTAAAATTAATGTGTAACTATTGTCGATGTCAACTTGATAACGAGAGTATTAATTTAACTATGTAGAAAACTTGTACTTAAAATGTGATCACAAACTTATCAAATGTGAGCATTATAATAATTATTAATTTATCTCAAAAAAAAATTGGTGTGTATTTTTGCCCTCGTAGTTTGGGCATGACAGATCACATATCCTTATGTTGTGTGATCAACTATTTAGATGGAGAGGTTATAATGGAAGAATCTAGAAATTTTTTTATGAAACTCTTTAAATAGAAAAGATATTAACCTAGATCATATGAGAGAAAGTGTGAGAGATGCATGTGTAGAGTAGGAGGAAGAGTAGAGAAGATTATGCATGCAAACAAGGAGAAAGGTGAAGGATTGAGATCAAAATTTAGTGAAAGGGTTATGTTATCATCTAATAGAGAAAGTGACCTATTCATGGTGGTAAAGTGAAAGGAAAAAAAAGCAATATTATATTAGAGGCAAGGATTAGTCAGCAAGGAGAAGACTCAAAATCATCTTGTAGAGGAAATTGAGAGTTGGGTATTGATTAAATTTTAATTGACTTGAATCATGGTAAATCTCTTAATAGATCCTTGTAAATCTCTTGAAATCCTCCTTACTTTTTTTTGAGTGTTAAATCTTCTAACAAGGTGAGACCTAGTAGTCTCTTAAGCTTTTAACAGTGTAGACCCCTCATTGAGTAGATCATATCTTATCATCAAAAATTGTAACCGTAATTGGTTAAATTTATTACTATAATAGTGAAGATTTGTGTGTGTCACCATCCCTCAAGTTTTACCTTAACCTTAGAAGGTTTCAAGGTAAAAAATATCATGTTATGTGTTTCATTTTCATGCATGTGATTGATCATATGTATATGTTACAACATATTTACATTCCAAGTTTTGCATGCCCAAGTTTACTAATATATGTGAGTTAATTGGTGAAAATTTAATTGTTTAGGATTTTGATTCACCTCCCTCTTCATATCTTGTTTATTCTATTTATTACTCCATCAAGAAATAATTGGTATTAGATAATTGGTTCTCTAAAGGAAGCTTATTTTCATGGAGATTAGATTTTGGACATGATGACCTTCAAACTGGAAAAAGTTATTGACAATCAGGTGATTGACATCCAACTCATATTGTAGAAACTTGAGAAGGGAAGACAATATCTAAAGGATTCCCCAAAAAGGTGAAAGGAAATGGCCATATAGATAAAATAGTTTTCATATGAAGAAGTTGCAATTGAATGATTGTTTGAAACATTCAATCCTAATGAAAAAATTCTACAATTCTACTTGACAAGAGACAACTATAAAATGAAGAAATAAGAGGATTGAAAAGAGAACATGAAATCAATCAGTAAGACTATGTGAAATGACTAAGAAAAATAAGAAAGTTGAAGAAGACATTACTATGGCTGAAGAAGAAAAAAGGGTGATGGCTACCAGAATTCAAGAAAAGATATTCAATGTAGAGAAATTCACAAGAACACAACTAGACATGATAAATCAAATGACACTTGCAAATTAGGAATTAAATCACAATGATGTGGAAATTGTAAACCTCCAACCACAAAAGTACATACTAAGGAATGAACTAAATGTTAAGAAAGAATGTATGGATAAATTCAACAAACCTAAAGAGGCAATGAATTAATTTGAAGAACTTATGGAATCATCAACCTATTCTATTGAATCATGAAATTTATGCACTAAGAAAGGAGAATCATCTAGGAATGGAGAACTAGAGAATGCATAGTCAAAGGACAAACTAACATTCTATCACTATGGAAAAATTGGTCATACTAAAAATATATGTCAAAGAAAACATAGTATGCAACATTCTAAACATTAGTTTACTAGTTACTATTTATATTGTAGGAAACAAGGACCTCAAATACATGAGTGTAAATCTAGATTAAGGAATGCAACTGCTACACCTAAATTTGAAGGATATTGCTAAAAGAATAAAGTACATTCAACAAATTAGACAAAAGAAAAAGGCAAAGGAAAAGTGAACATTGATATAATTAGGAATGAAATGAACCAGAAATTAAAAAGGAAACTAGTGGATAGAAATACTAGAGAAAATGGAGCTGAGGTCACCCAATCCAATGAAGAAGGTGATCATGTCATCTCAAACTAACCATGATAGGTATGTATGGAATTGTATATACCTAATTTATATATCATACATTAATTCTTTACATGAAAATGTGTCCAAGGTTCCTATCTACATATGTGAAGATGCATAAATTTTTTTTTACTAAAGGTTGTAAAGTGTTGGTAAAAATTGTCTATGTTGACCAAGCATTGCAAAAAAGACCAAGAACTTCAGAAGATGAATGATAAGACTAAATGAAATGATAGAGATAGAGTAATATTGAAGATACCAAGCTATAATACAAAGAACTAATTGAAATGAATTAACATTGACCAACATAGTTGGCTTCCACCTACATGAGTACACAACATTAATAGAAACCCTAAATCAATCAATATAAATAATATAATAGTTTGAAGAAATTATTACATACCTTGCATTCATATTTTTGAGAGCACAAAATGATTTGGTGATTTTTGCAACTAGTAAACATTTCAAGAGTGAAGATCTTAACTATACCCAGAATCCAAAGAAGTAAGAACTTTAAACCTTAACTATGATCATGGTTAGCTTCATCAACCACTAGAATGAGTGAAGAGTTTAGTAGAATGCAACTAGTGAAGGGTGATGTTTGTCCTCCACCAAAGTTTCATGCTATTTTAGAGACTGCTATGAAAGGAGATTCAATGGGTGTGCTATCTTTGATAGCACCTAAAGTTATTATGACCTTTGATGCCAAAAGCTAATATAAATGTGTAAATTTGGAGAAGTAGGAGATTATGAAATTAGAGAAGCTTATGAGAAGCTGTAAAATTAAGCAATCTTGAAGGAGGAATTTCAAATTTTTGAGAGGAAAGGGTTAACTCATGCCCTAAAATTCTAGAAAATTTTCAATTTTGAATGGATTAATTATTTTGCAAGAAGAATCCATGACCTGAAATACTAGGTACACAATGGACTAGTGGACATCATAAAGAAAATTATTAATATGGTTATAGCCTATCCAACCCTAGAAAGGAAGAAATTCATGCAAAGCATAAGTCATGAAGAAAGATAATGAGTATGATCTTGCCAAGCTACGAAGACAACAACTTGCAGAGAATTTTGCATCTATAAGAAAAGTGAAGAATTCAATGTGTAAGTTTGGTTCCCTCATTATGTGTATTTTATTTTATATACAAAAGTATTTTCTTAGTATTGGTGATGTTGTATGGGACCAAGAAAAAATAGTGAAAAGATCGATAAATGACTTTATTACTTAGTTGGGAGATTTTTTTTAGAATGCAATTAATGCTTAGTTTAATGAAATCAAGAAAAGGATGAAAAGGAGAATGAGGATACCTGAGGAGTTGGTCACAAAATATTATAGTGACATAGGTTTTCTTGTTGATATAGGAAACACTTTTATAAATACAACAAAGTCAAGGAAGGCTTGGTTACAAAGTTTTGACTATGAGAATCATAGTGATGTATTGAGTGAAAACATTGATGCACTATTGAAAGAAGAGATATATGTTGAGACATAAACTTTTGGCAAATATGAAGAAACTGAAGCAAAAGTTATTGAAAATATCAAGATAGCCTCTAAGGAGAAGAATATGGAGAAAATTATTGAAGATTTTGAAGCTAAAATGAGAACCCTAGTCAAGAGAGAAAAACAATTACAATTGACACAAGGTCTTGGTGAAGATGTAGAACAAGACATTGGTGATGAGGAAGAAGAAGAAGGTAACAAGGGAAAAGCCTTAGTTGTTGACATGCCACTAAGAAAGAAGACTTAAGGAACAAAAAAGAAGCTAGAAGTGACACCCATATCTCCTCCACCACAAAACAAGTGAAGGACCAAGGCACCTACTAGTGCCAAGGAGTCTGTAAAGAAGAAGGTAGAAAAAGCTACAAAGCCTAGTGCCCCAAAAATTAGAAGAAGGATATTAGTTAGAGGGCCACCTACTAGACAAATATAGACTATTGATTGTAAATAAAAAACTAGCTCCTAGAGAAATTGAGAAAATGAAACCCAAAGAATTATTTGATAGACTATAAAGGAGATGGTAGTAGACAGAAGTAGAGGAGAAAATGATAAGAACTAGCACATAAGTTAGAGTTATGCCTGATCTATTAAAGGAGAAACATGACATAGTTTTGGAATAGTATAGGGGCATATCTATTCCTAAGTAGAGAATTTTTTTGTTACTATAGAATAAAGGGGAAGCTATAAAACACCAAGACGAGTTTCTTAAGAAAATAATTTTTGGGTTAACAACATAGGCAACAAAGATAGAAATTGTAAACAAGTGAAGGACCAAGGCACCTACTAGTGCCAAGGAGTCTGTAAAGAAGAAGGTAGAAAAATCTACAAAGCCTAGTGCCCCAAAAATTAGAAGAAGGATATTAGTTAGAGGACCACCTACTAGACAAATATAGACTATTGATTGTAAATAAAAAACTAGCTCCTAGAGAAATTGAGAAAATGAAACCCAAAGAATTATTTGATAGACTATAAAGGAGATGGTAGTAGACAGAAGTAGAGGAGAAAATGATAAGAACTAGCACATAAGTTAGAGTTATGCCTGATCTATTAAAGGAGAAACATGACATAGTTTTGGAATAGTATAGGGGCATATCTATTCCTAAGTAGAGAATTTTTTTGTTACTATAGAATAAAGGGGAAGCTATAAAACATCAAGACGAGTTTCTTAAGAAAAGAATTTTTGGGTTAACAACATAGGCAACAAAGATAGAAATTGTAAACATCAAAGATGATTACAATAATGGAGAAAGCTTAGGTGTGCCATGTCTAAAAGGCATAATGTCCACTATACATATTGGCACCCCTACCACTTCAGAGGCTAGGCAGTCATGCTTACATGTACAAAGGTAGATGGCAAAGAAAAGGAAACAAGTGTAGATAATAAGATTGTTTCAAAACCTCACATTAAGGAAGGTAAAGAATCAGATGAAGCTGCCTTGGGTTTAACTATTGTTTTCTTGACTATGTCTGCACAAGAAAGACTAAGTAGTGACACCCCTTTACCAACTCTCAAGGCAATGTTAAGAAATGATACTCCTTCATTGAATAGAAAGAGGAAAGAAATAAAAGATTTTTCACTAGATATTGAGGTTATTTTGGATGAAAAAATTGAGATGACAACATTGGACCTAGAAAATATCACCTTGGAGCAAACTATTTTGTTGTAAGAAGTTTCGATGAAGAAGAAAAGATAAGAAGAGATTAGGAGAGAGCTTAAGAAAAATAAGGTACTATATGATGTAAAGCATATTTTTGTTGATTCTTTTGATGTTCATAAGTTTGAAGATGATGAAATCAAGTGAAAGCTAGAAGGATGGAGTCAAATTAGAAGCTAATGGATTGGTTTGCTCAAAGATTTTAAACTAAAGTTGTAGACAAAGTTTCCATAATCATCACCAAGAAGAATGCACAACTAAAAGAGAGAGAATAAGTTATGATTGAGCTAATACAAAAGGTTCAAAATTTGTAAAAAAATTTGTTAGATGTGCCAAGATTCACTAACAATAGTCAGGCACAAATAAATCAAATTCAAGCTAAGATAAAGAGATCCAACAATATTATTTCCAAATCAGTAGGATCAAGCATTAATCACTATAATAATATAATAAATGTTGAAGACACATTGGACATGCTTCATATAGATGACAAAAATATGAGATCCAAACTAATATCTATTCAAGAAATGATGATACCTCATTTGGGGGCATCCTAAGAGAATTAAAAATAACCTATGATTTCATCATAGAATATTATAGTTGAAGATTACTATTTTTGAGGAAGCAAGAACCAAATGGGATCTTGCATTGTCCATGATTACCAGAGTTTGTAAGAAATTTATTGAAAAATATTGATTATTTCCACCCACTCAACTCCAACAGTAGTGACATCAAGTTTTCAAAAACAATGAGAAATAGGTATTAAAGGGAAAAGAATATGTGATTAAAAAGGGAGAACTATAGATTTGAATAATGGTGAAATGGATTTCTTATTCATTTTTTCATTATTGATTCGTTATTGATTTCCATAAGTCATAAGACTTAGGGGGAGAACTCATTTATTAGATTGTATTTTAGTGATGTTAGTACGACATAGTGTTTTTTCTACTAATGTCAAAGTGAGAGATTGTTGGTATCTCTAACCAATGTTGTCTATTAGTGTCAACTACTTAATAATTTACAAGGTAGAGTCAAATAGTCATAATTGTGATTGAACTACTCTATATAGGAAAAATCATGTACATAAGAAAGTATGAACTGAGATAGAATAACACTTGAGTAAGTGTATGGTCACCAAGTATTTCAATATGAGCCAAGCTCATCAGTGACCAAGAGAGTGTCAAGTATACAAGTGCCAAGTTTTATAGTGTTTACCGAGAAAAATACATACCAAGTATCAGAAGAGTAATATAGGCCAAGTAACAATAATGCCAAGCATTAGGAAATAGTAAAGACCAAGTAATGTAAAGTTTACATAAAAGTTAGGAATGGAACAAAGTTTGAGGTAACATGATTTAAAAGATGACTTGGATGGAAAATTTAAAGATTGCAGAGGTTGTTACATAATATTTGAATGACTTGGATCATAGATCTCTATCTTGTGTGATCAATGATTTAGATGGAGAGGCTACCATGGAAGAATCTAGAAAAATCTTTACGAAACTTTTTAAATAGAAAAGATCTTAACCTAGATCAGATGAGAGAGTGTGTGAGAAATGCATGTGCAGAGTAAGAGAAAGAGTAAAGAAGTGTATGCATGCGAACAAGGAGTAGTGTTAAAGATTGAGATCAGAAGATAGTGCAGGGTATGTGGAAGATCATGGTGTGCCAAAAAGTGGCGATTTGAAAATATGTAGTTGTAACATGCCTCAATGCATTTAAAAATTAATTCAAGATTTTTTTCCCACCCATCTTGATACT
This sequence comes from Cupressus sempervirens, assembly GCA_028749045.1. Taxonomy (NCBI): domain Eukaryota; kingdom Viridiplantae; phylum Streptophyta; class Pinopsida; order Cupressales; family Cupressaceae; genus Cupressus; species Cupressus sempervirens. Next base: position 395,175,864 of record CM053786.1, read on the forward strand.
AAAAAAAAATAATTAATACCTTTATAAGGCCTACTCTATCTTTCGATACCAACCCTATATGATCAACTTAAAAAAATGTCCTAAAAATGTGTTTTTGGCCTCTTCTTGTTTGTTTTTTTACTTCAAACATGTAGCTGACAAATTTGTTTCACCAAATTTTGATGAAATGAAAATGGTTTCTTAAGAATGTTCTTAGGCTTCCATAAATTTAAGGTTTGTCAAATTATAAGTTCAGTAGCTTAAAAAAGAACTACAACTTTCAAATGGTACAATATTTTTGAAATCCAAAAGATGCATCACATTCTATGCTTCATCTGCTATAAGGAAAAGAAGAAAAAATAAATTTTGTAGAGTTTTGAATTAGTTAAGGTGGTCAAACACAATTTTTTTTTATTCTAAAAATACTAAAGTAGAAAATTAATAATTAATTATTTATTTAGAATGAGAATACCCAAAAATATGTGTCACATACATGAATGAGTCTACTTCTTATATCTAGAAAATTATTAAAAATATTATTGTTTGATTTTTTTAAGTGGTTAGACATACATCTACTTCTTATTTTTGTCTTGAAAGTTTTGTACTATTGCATTCAAATTCAAAATTCTGACCAATCATTTTTTATTTATTTTAGATAAGACCTTGTATTTTCAAAAGTAAATTCAATTTGCTATAGATTATTTTCTCTCAAATTTTTGATATAAAGTATATAACAAGTATTAAATTGCACATCAAGTTGACATAACCCTAATTTGTTGATTTTGTATTGCCACTTGAGAGCATAGTTTGTTTGACCATCATCTTGCACATACCATGCAAGGGTTATGCTATCATCTAACAGAGAAAGTGACCTATTAATGCAAGTGAAGTGACAAGAAAAGAAATGTAATATCATATTAGAGGTGAGGATTTTTTAGCAAGGATAAGACTCAAAATTAGCTTATAGAGAAAATTGAGAGTCGAGTACTTAATCTATTTTAATGTTATGCTCTTAATATTGGTGTATATAGGGTTTTTGAATAGTATTCTTTTGGCTATCTTAATCCTTAACTAAGTCATGTTATAATTCTTGTTTATTATTGAGGTACATAACTCAGCCTAATTTTTATATAGGGTTGTGTCTATTCAACCTAAGCATAATTAGGTATATATAGGAGGTTGCGAGTCTTATTTCAACGTCATCTTGTGAAGTGTGTTCTCATTGGAGATATTTTAAGGTTTAACCCTTTAAATTTTTTATTATTATCATTTATTATGAAGTATTTATAGAATATTTCATATTATCTCTTCCACTATGCATTTCATTTCATTACATGTGGTATTAGAGTATGATCTTGGCACTGCAGAGGCAAGATTTTTTTATCAACATTGGAGGTGATTTTCGGAAGAGCATAACTTTCAAATTTTAGATATTTTTTAAAGTTTTTTAAAGGGTTTTTTAAATCCATATTAAAGAATCATAGTCCAAATTTTAGAGGAATTGGTGCAATTTTAAGAAAATTATTACAAAATTACTATTTCTACACAATTTATTGAAATCTACATATCTCTCACATCTATTTGAATTGGAGTATAACTTGTATTGGATTTTTGAATACATAGTAGAGGAGCATACATTTCAAATCTTGGATGAATTGAAGCAAAAATAAGAAAGTTATTGCAAAATTAGGAAAATTCTCTCTCAAGGAAACAAAATTGCTATTTTTTTGGATTTTTTCTGAGTAAGGGTATCCTAGTCCTCATAAGTTGCTATAAAAAATTTTAAAAAGAGAGAATTTACATTTCATTTTTGTGATTTATTTAAAAAATATTGGTTTCCTTCTTTACAGGGCCTCCAACAAGATTCAAAAATAATGATACCACACCAGGGAAATCCTTTGATAAGGATTGGGAAACAATAGAGGACAGTAATTCCAATGAGCAAATGAGTAAGTTCAAGGAAGAATCTAAGAGGGATATGTGTGACCTATAAGGAGATATATTAGATATAATAAGCATGTTAAGCACCTATAAATGAACCAAGGAAGGAGTTCTCAAGAAATTAAGGTGAAACATTCAAGTATATTAATCATGACACAAATTTTAATACTCCCATAGGATCTAGGCATTTTTTTGAAAGGTGGATATGGAAATTTTTATGGCAAGGATCATTTGGTATTTTTTGCTTTGTACTCATAGGAGGAAAAAGGGTCTCATGATATAATGTTCCATTTTATAGAAGAACTCCAACCACAATATAGAAATAGTGTGACAAACAACTTTTTTTGCCAACTTTCTAAGCTTCAATAAACATGACTAGTTAAGGATTATATTGAAAAATATCAAAATCTATCCTTAAGAATGGATACAATATAAAGGATAACTTTAATTATTTATTCTTTGGTGGTCTCAAGGATCACATTCAATATGAGGTATACATGTTTAGTCCAAGCTTAGTAAATGAGCCTTTCATATTGGTCTACAAGGTAGAGGAAAAGTTCTTGATTCTTAGAAAGCAAGGGGCTAATGTTACAAGAGAAAAATGATATTAACCACCTCTTCTTTGACCTACTAGGCTGACTCCACAACAAATTGAGGAGAAAAGGGAAAAAGGTTTGTGTTTCAATTGTGATAGAAAATATAGTCAAGGGCATAAATATAGCAAAAAGGAATTGTTCTATATTGAAGATTCAAGTGAGGAAGAAGAAGATGAAGCCATATTAGAGAAACATAGGGAATAAGGTGAGGAATCACACAATTCTCAACGTATTTTTTATTATCATGCACTTTGAAGTTTTAATGCACCACAAACTCTCAAGGTAGCAGGTTTCTGAAAGAAGCATAAAGTAAGAGTGTTGATCAACTTAGGTAGTACTCATAATTTCATCAAAAAAAGGGTTGAAAAATATTCTAAATTATTTTATATATCCAACTCTAGAGGTTTAGGTTTTAATTTTAGATGGGGGTATAGTTAGTTGTTCAGGGAAGTGTCATAGCATCAAATTATCCATGAAATATTACCAACTTGATAGCCCAATGTATGTGATATCCATGGGTGAGATATATATTCTTTTGGGATTAAAATGGCTTACTACATTGGGAATAATTGAGATGAACTCCCAAGAACTATTCATGAGTTTTCAATCAAGAGGAAAGGTAGTAAAGCTAAGGGTGTTTAAGAAAAAATCCTAATAGGTGGTAAGATCTCATCAATTAAAAAAGTTTCTTAAGAAAGGAGCAAATGGATTTGTGGCCCAACTATGTTCATTAGAAATCTCTCAATCTAATTCTCTTACTCATCCATATTTACAACCAATAATTGATCATTAGTCAATGATTCTTGGAGATATGCCTAAAGGAATTCCTCCTAAGAGGTATCATTACCATGTCATACAATTAATTCAGGGAGATAGCCCACCAAACATCAGGCCTTGTAGGTACCCACACACACAAAAAAGTGAGAAAAAAATTTTGAGTAGATCCTAGAGGTAGGAATTATCAAGCATAACCAAAGTGCTTACCCCTCACTTGTAGTGATGGTGTCTAAGAAGAATGAAATTTGGTACATGTGTCCAAATTATAGAGTGCTCAATAGCTACACAGTTAAAGATAAGTTTCCTATTCTATTCATTGATGACATTCTTGATTAATTAAATGGAGCTATGTATTTTATGATGTTAGATCTTACATTGGGTTATCATGAAATCAAATTAAGGAGGAATATATTTGTAAGGAAAAATTTCAAACTTTTGAGGGTCATTATGAATTTTTGGTGATGTCATTTAGTCTTACCAATGCACCATCTACATTCCAAAGTTTAATGAATTCCATTTTTAATAAATTCTTGAGAAAGTTAGTGTTAGTGTTTTTTGATGATATGTCTATTTATAGAAAGACTTGGGAAGAAAATTTGCATCATGTAGATCAAGCATTATAATTACACAAAGATTATCAACTCTATGCTAAGCCATCCAGGTTTACTTTTGGTGTTAATGAGGTGGATTATTTGGGACATAGTTTAAATTGAAGGAGTAAAGGTGGAGCCTAAAAAAATTGAGGCTATTGATCATAGAATGGCCTATTCCAAAAACCATTAAGAAGATGAGGGGTTTCTTAGGATCAACAAGGTACTATAGAAGATTTGTGAAGAATTATCATCATATAGAAACACCCCTCACTATTCTATTGAGGAAGGATTATTTTTATTGGAATGAATCTAATGTAACATTTGAGAATTTGAAGAAGCCTATGTGTACAACTCTTGTGCTTTCCACTCTAGACTTCATCAAGAAATTTATCGTGATATCTAATTCTTTTGGAAATGGGATAGGAGTAATTATCATGCAAGAAGGTTGACAAATTTCTTTTGAGATTCATCAATTAAAAGGTAAAAATTAATTCAAACCTATTTATGAGAAGGAAATACTAGAAATCCTTCATTTAGTTAAACAATGGAGGCCTTATTCAATGGGTCAACACTTTAAGGTTAAGAAAAATCATGATAGCCTAAAATACTTTTTTGGAACAAACACTATCTTTGAAAGAGGAAAAAATGGCTCACTAAGATGTTTAGATATGACTTTTAAATTATAGACAATAAAGGGAAGGGAGATATTATGGACGATGCACTTTCCAAGTAGGATGAAAAAAATAAAGCCTTACTCTGTGCCCTTTCAATATTACTAGAAAATTTGGTGGTAGAAGTCAAAGCAGAGTGGAAAAATGATGTTCCAACAACTCATCTCATCAAACAAGTAAAGTGATCTTAGTACTTTTGATAAGTTTTTTTTTAATGGGAATATTCTTTGGTATAAATAGCACTTGTATCTCCACAAGAATTCCACTCTTAAACACAAGACTCTCATAGAGCTACATGAGTCTCCAATTGGTGGTCATTTAAGATTTTTGAAGACATATCATTGGGTCGAGCAAAATTTTTTTTGGTTTGGTTTGTCAAAGAAATAAGGGGGACACAATTAAAACATTGGGTCTCTTGTAGCCTTTATCTATTCCTAGCCATCATTGGGAAGAGGTATCCATGGACTACATTATAGGAATTCCAAAATCTAATTGTCATAAAGTCATCATGGTAGTAGTTTATTGCCTCACTAAATATGCACACTTCATTGCATTATCACATTATTTTACAAAAAGAATAGTGGAAAAAGTTTTGTTGGAGAATATCTAAAAGCTAGATGGTAAATCTAGGGTTATTGCTAGTGATCATGATGCTATCTTTACTAGTAAATTTTGGAAAGATTTATTCTCATGTTTGTGTACTCATTTAGGTCATAGTTCTTCATCATGTCATCCTCAATCAGATGGGAAAACTGACATTTTTAATAAATATTTGGAAGGATACATACATTGTTTCACTTTAGAGAAATAATCTCAATGGGTAGATTGGTTACCTCTTATATAATGGTGGTACAATACTTCTTTTCATAACTCATTAAAAAATATCTCCATTTTTGGAACTTTATGGATTGTTGGAAATACAATACAGAAGTAAACTCTGAGATAGGGGGAAGGGGGGTGAATAAACACTTAAAATTTTCAACCTCAAAATAATTCACCACACATCGATCTCACAATCTATCCATATAAATTGAAATACCAAATGAAGTATATATATCCATAACATGAAAGTAAAATATTCAACACATGTATGACACAAGATATTTGGTTACCTAGAAACCCTTTAAGGAGATGGTAAAACTAGGGTGGGGATTACACCCACATATCTTCACTACTATAGTAATAAAATGTATCCAATGAATGTTACAATGTTTGATCATGAAACACGATCTACTCTGTGAAAGGTCTTCCCTATTAAATTCTTACAATATTATTAGATCTTACCCTATTAAAGGATTTCAACACCCTATTAGTAGCGTGACTAGTAAAAGGACTTTAACTTACAATGAAGTAAGAACCCTATTAAAGGATTTACAATAGTCTATTAGGACTACTTTATTATGATATTTAACCAATTTACCTATTAAAATGTCTTAGTAATGATCCTATGGTTAGCACTCTATTTCTTGATGTGTATTTGATCCTTTTTGATCAGATGTATCCCTATTGTCCTCTGGTTCCTTTCCTCTATTCTCCTCTATGTGATTTTGCAATGTACTTCAAAATCATAAAACCTTAGTCACCATGAAAGCTATGTTTGTGCATGAAAACTCTCTTCACTTCTCCTTACACATTCATTAGAAAAGATTAGGGTTTGTCCTCCTTAAAAAGACCTAGGTGACTTAGGGTTAGGTATGAATCAACAATTGTGATTCACCCATATTTTTCATAATCCTTCCCTTTTTTTGATTGGATACATGTAATTGTTGGAATATTCAAATGGGAAGAATGTTTTTGAGAGGGGGGGTGAATCATAAGTATTACACTTTATCCTTTAAAACTTTTAACTGAAAGTAAATTCCATGCATGTAAACATATGAAATAAACATGAAGTAAACACATGCATCAACAACACATAACACTAGATTTTGGTAACCCAAAAACCCTCCAAGAATAAGAAGGTAAAACTAGGGTGGGGATGATACCCACAAAATCACTACAACAATAATTGTTTTGACCACTTCTGATGGTTTTCCCTATGAAAGGCCTGCCTTGTGAAAGGCCTTACACTATATCAATAGTGACCTAGTTAAAGGATTTACAAACACTTTTCATTAAGTGTCACCTTATTAAAGGATTTAATCACCTCTTCAAAGGATCTACAACCTAGCTGTTAAGCTAACCTATCATCATAGGATTTCCTTTCTAATATAATTGCTAGAGAGTATTAGGTATAATAAACCTAATAGCTTACAATCCTTGATTGCTGAATTCAAACACTTGATCTGCTCTCTCTAATCTTGATTCTCTAAGATTTGATATCTATTCATATCCCTTTCTTTGTTCTAATCAACTAAATATCTAATTTCTACATTTGATCTGCTCTCTCTAATCTTGATTCTCTGAGATCTAAATTTCACAATAGTTTCCCCATACATTTTTTTATATACACAATGATATTTTGTCTTCCTTATAAAGACTTTCAAAGACTTAAGGTTAGGTATGGATCTATGATCCATATTGAATCTTTATTTCCTACTCATTCCTTGCACTTTTTATTATTGGTTGTATGCCTTCTCCTTTTTTCTTATTGGTTGCATGTAGATTGCATAGGAAGTACAAAATATTTGATCTTATCACTTAGATCCTTCAAGATTCATCATATGTTAGCCATAAAAATGGTTTACATTTGAGTTTGTGCCTTCTCAAACTCAAATGTGCATTTTGTGTTACTTAGTACTTTCTAATTCCTAATGCTCAACACATATAAGAAAACTAGCTCACTTGGCTCTTGTAGTGATTCTATCCTACTTCGCATCATCTGTGACTTGGCACTTATCATGCTAAGAACCTGAAGTCACTCAATACATGATCTTCACTTGACACCTAAAGATTTCTTAGAACCTAAAGATCACTCGGCACCTGTTGAAATTTTGACTCGGCATTCATAGTGTACTTGGCTCCAATATAGAAAGTGGTTAAGTGTGTTGGCACTCAAATGTCAAAACCATTATGAGACTAACAATCTCCCCCTTTAACATGAGTGTCAAAAAAACTTAACTAAGTATTATTTATCTAACCTTGAGACTCTTATAACTCCCCCAAGCTGATTGTGCCATCCATTCATGTAACCAAAATTTTGATATATCTAATACTCTTTCACTGTGCCCTGTTTCTGTACTCTATACTTATGATATACAATGTATATTCCCCTTTGTCATATGTCCCTTATTATATCTCCCCCTTTTTATTTATCTCCCCCTTTTTGACAAAAAATGTCAAAGGGTAGTAAGGGTTAAGACCATATTTAGCCAAAAATGAACTATTTACCTCCATAATCATCTTGAGAGTTGCATCCCAATTATGCAAAGAAATTTTCAATGACTTGTGCTAGATGGTAGTATCTACAGCAAGGTGAAAAAGTTCATCTAAAGTAGAAAGATTAGGATCTTTCTTGAGAATAGTTTCAGCATAGGCTTGTTCTTTATGGAGTACTTTCAAATGTGGGGTAATGGAAGATTGGAGCTACATCAGTCTGGACCTGATGGTGGCCTCTTCTACTATCAACACAACTACTTCCTTCTGGGTGTGAAGCATTTGATTAAAGTACTTCTCACTTTGAGATAGATCTTTTGGTAGTTGCATGCTTGAAATCCTCAGATTCCTTTCTAGGCTCATTATTCTTTGGCTTGTCTGTTGTGTGAAGTATGAAAAGTCACACAACTTTTTGTACAATGAGAATATATTCTTAAGTACCTTTTTCACTTTGTCAATCATCTTTGCAAATTCATCTTGGGACAGTGCCATTTCTCTAGATATTTTCTCATTTACTTTCCCTTGGAATTTCCTTTTAGATCATTCCATAACTTTTACATTAGTTTCTTGGACTTCATTTGTCACCTGGTCAACAATATCTGACAATTGTTCCATTTTATGCTTTGTCTAATCTGGTGACTACAAGCTAAAGGCATCCATAAATATGTCCTTAATCTCATGTAATACTTGCTTTTGTTTGTACTCTTTCCTGAGTATCTCTTGCCTCTTTCTTCTATTCAAAGTTTCCTGCATCTTAGTGATTTGATCAATGCTTATTGTTTTTGAGTCATAACTAGGTATGACTATCCCCTCATCTAATTTAGGGTCTCCATAGTAAAGCACCCTTGCAACTTTTGTAGTACTTGATCCTAGTACTGACATTTTTAGTGACATTACATCATTGCTTCATTGTTTCAGAGGAGTCCCCAAGGTAGGAAAATTTATCAATGTTTGTATTGCCTCCTACTCTTTAGGTGTTTTCTTTGCTTTTTTCTCCTCCTATCTTCTACCTTGGTCAATTATAAAAATGTGAGGAGGTGCACCTTGTGTTTGTGCTATAGGATCACATACAACAGTCTGTCTTGTTTGTTCTATATCTTTGTCTCCTACTACACTCAATTTTTGCACTATGGTGTCAACTGTTCCTAATGTAACAATTGTTTGCATTTGAAGTTGACCACTAGTATCTATAGAGATGATGGAAGATTATTCTTGTAGATTCACCTTATCTTTAATTGTGTCAGCTACTACCTTTTGTAATTCATCCACACTAACCAATATTGGATTTGTACATAATTTTTCTTTTTGTGTGGATTGGTCAAGGATATTTTTGAGATCCTCTGCAATTAAAGGATTGATGTTCTGAGTAGAAGTGTCAAGAACATCCTTTATAGTTATAGTGTCTGTAGGTATGATGGTTACATGAGAAGGGCTAGGAGGTGGCAATTGTGTGTCTTGGACACTCTAGTCTTACTATTGCTCTTGCTCAATTGTTTCCATTTCATCTTGTTTTTGTGTCTCCTCCTCCTCACCTTTTTCTTTCTCCTCTTCATATTTCTTTTCTTCTTCCTTCTCCTCTTCTTCTCCTTTTCCATAACCTTTTCTTCTACCTTCTCTTTTTCACTAGGATCTACCTTATCTTCTTGTTCAATTTTTTTTCTCTCAAGGGGATCTTCTTCTCCATCCTTGATAGCAGTCAAAACATATATCAACTTCCATATTTTTGTGGACTTTCTGACAAAATCTTCAATCTTGTTTTGTAGGATGCTAAAAACTCTATACTTTGGTGTGAACTTGCCACTATGCTTCTTATTAGCCTTTGTTATTTGACCTCTTGTTAGGTTAGGCATCACTTGTGCTAAGGTAGATTCTCTTATCTCCTTTTTCCATTTTCAGACAATAATGCCATTTGTTTTCAATTATCTCATATAATTCCCTAAGCATGGTATTATCTAGCTCTAAAGGTGTATTCTTAAATTCAACCATCATGGCATATACCAATTCCTCTATTTTGTTTTGCTCTTCTCTACTTAGCTAGTTGAAATCAATACTTTTCAAATTAGTAAAATCTGTATTCTTAATATTTTCACAAATTTTATCTACGGCTAATTTGGGAGGATGACTTACCACTCTGAATTGGCTATTATCTTCTGACTCTGTTCTCTCCTCCTCATCAGAATCTAGTTTTGCTACATATTTTCTTCTTTTCTTTTGCACTTCACCAGTTTTTTCAATGGCCTTTTTCTTCTCTTTGATTTTTCCCTTGGCCTTTTGTGAAGATGCCCTTGTGGTAGCCCTTGTGATTGGTATCTATGGCTTGGCTTGGCTTGGCTTAGAAACCTTCTTTGCTTTAGGCTAGGCTGGAGGCTGTATTATTTCCTTTCTTTTCTTTGGCTCAACTAGGGTTGGTGCTTCCTCAATTTTTTCTTCCTTAGCAGCTTCCTCCTTATCTTCACCTAGGCCTTGAGTCAATTCCATTGGGCCTTACCCTTGTTCATCCTCATCATCATCATCTTCTTCTTCTTCTATTGTTGCCACCTCAATTCCTTCACCAAATTTCTTCTTTATTTTCTTCACCAATTATCTTTCTTCTTAATTGTAGAGGTAGTCTTCAACTATGTTTCAACTTTGGATTTAACAACATCATGTGTGCCAAAAGGCTTGGTAGACTTGTCTATTTCTTTTGCAAGCAATGCAGTGATTTCTGCTGATGCTTCATCCACATCTATTTCATAACCCAATGGCCTTAGCCATCTCACAATTGGAATTTTTTCTTGGATATAGTTGAAATAAATATCAATTAAGAAGCATATGTCATTGATATGTTTTTCCACTAAGGAAACTAGTATTCTTACCCTTTGCTTCACGAATTTCTTGAAATCTTTAAAATAGCTTGTCATATGGGCTTTGAAGTTGTCACCTATCTGATCAATAAACTCATTGATTTGTGTAATTGCAATTTTTTTAGGATTCCAACTCACCTTTCCTATTGTCATGTCCCCTTTTCAAATAATTAAAAATAATAATCTTTGCTAAGGCAGGCAGGACCAGAAAGGTGAAGTTTTGGAAAAGGGGGATAATCTTTGGAAGCTAATGGACTAATAAATGAAGATTATTATTAAAATATTTTTTATTAACCCCTCTTGGACGTGAGTTAGGGTTATGCCCTCTTTTAAAGGGTTTGGAGGCATTTTGGGCAGACTCCAGAACTTGATTTTTCCTCATTTATTTGTTATTCTTCAGAGGCTGCCAAACCTATGGAGAAGGAGACCCAAGAATGGGAGTTTGTAGGTTTCTAGGAAGGATAAATATGGGATTTTGAAGCCATTCCATGTGCCTTCTCATGTAGAGTTTTCATTTGTGCTAAACAGTGCAGATTTGTGGTTTTTCAAGTGTGTTTTTTGTAAGAGTTTGGTGTTTTCGGTTGAGTATTTCATATCAGTTTGGGTTGCTTCTGTATTTCAGACATTTAGATGTTAAAATAGAGTTGATTATATGTATTTGGTCATGATTATACTTCTGTGACAGATTATTAGTGTTTTTGTGGTGATTCCGGGCTATTCTATGCTATTTTCGGGAGCCTGATGAGCATTGTTTTTATCCTCTGTTTGGGAGCTTTTGTGTAAATGTTATATAGATCTGAAAATTTCATTTTGTAGGCTGTTATTCTGCTGAAATTTCTATAAAAATTTCCACTTTCAGATTTACTAATAATATGTGAAGCTGTGAAGTTTTTGGCACTATTTATGGCATACCCAATTTGGGGTTTATTGAGAAATTGGTGGATCTTTGAAAGATTGGTTTTTTGATCTTAAAGATCTGATTAGAGGCTTGAAATATCATATAATATCAGAAAAGGGACATTTCAATGATATCAAAGCTATGATCTTGCCAGCCTGAGGGTTTGTAGAAGTTTGCATGTCAGTTTTGACAACTACCCAAATCTTGCATGTCAAAATCTATGGTTGCATGCTACTTCTAATCAATTGCATGTTAGTTCTTGGTGTTTGAAGAAGTTATAACCTATTGGGGTTACACTCTACTTTATCTAGAATGGACAGGTATAGTATAGAGTCTCATAGGACACGATCTTGGACAATTGATATTCAGAGTCAAAATAGTAGAAAGGATGGTTATTTAGACATTTGAGATAAACTTAGGAAAATAAGCCATGACATGTTTGAACAGTTGGTTGAGCACCACCATATGATGAATGACATGTTTCCTAATGCAGCTAAGGTGGATAAGTTGACTGGATTTCTATTTGGAAAATTTTCTCATAGGGAAGATGACACAATTACCAAGAACTTGTATGAGGAGTTTGAGAAACTAGCTTATAGCTAGGCAGAGGTCTCAGATTCTACTCTGCCATAGGAGCTAGTGGGTTTAGATGATGATTATGAGGATGTTGTTGTGCATGATGGTGAGATACCTAGTAGAGATGAGCAAACATTAAGCATTCATGACTTTGATGAGAAAGAGTACCAGACACAGTTAGATGCTTCATCACATGAGGTTGAGGCAGGTAGTACTTCACATGATTTGTCCAACCAGATGAAGGTGAACAAAGATAGTATTGTGAATTCATTCTCTCATCATGACAGGATGCAAGATATGATAGAGGATCACATTCAGATGATTCAGTTACAGGGTAGACATAAGGGAGTTCAGGAAAAGTCTCCTTGTGCTGACTTACAAGCGATTAGGGAAGGAATGGGAACGATGAAGTTGAGTTATTTACATCTTCTATCAGATCATGACCATCTTCTTAGCCTTATCAGAGACTATTCAGATGCCTTGAGGAGGAAGGAGGAGGAAGTTGATAGGCTTTCTCATGAGCTTGAGGACACTCGAGCTTCTTTGGAAAATACTCCATTGGCATTACAAGACTGAGAGAGACATGGGGATAAGTATGGCATGGAATTGAGTTTAGTTTCATCTTGCACTCCTAATACTCAGCTTTTTGTGAATGATAGATCATATGTGGACATTGATAATGTTGTGAGTTCATCTTGCATTCACATCCAGGATATAGGGACAATATCAAACAGGTATGTGGAATTAGTTAGTATTGGTCATATTACTCAGGTGAGGAGTTTTCTTGAGTTACTAGCTAATTATAGTTTATAGATATGGACTCAAGATTTTTATATTGGCATTTGGGATTCAGTTGACTAGAAATCTTCAACACTTTTTTGTAGCAGTGTTTGTTTGGGTGCTATCGGGGATTTGATTAGCAGATTGAATGGTGTTGTATTTTCTTGTGCCAATAGCTTATTTGATGTTGGTATTAGTTTTTACACACCGATGTTGGGATTTGTTCATATATCTAGTCAACCATACATTCTAAAATGTGTTGATGATCTTTCATATTTGGTAGTGTGTACAGATGAGTCCCAGGATCATATTGGCATTGATGACATCCAGGAGGATGCAGTGGGCAATTTTGAAGACTTAGTTTCCTTTGAGGTTTCTTTTGGTACAGAGGAGTTGGATAACAGTGCTACAGTTTTTGATACTTCGTATGTTGATTTGAGATTTGGAGTTGATTTTCATGATATGGATGGTAATACTCTAGAGACCAGTAACCTTGAGGATACTACTTTAGATAGTGTGTCAGAGGAGGTTTGTAGGATACAGTCTAGGTAGTGCCATCATGTGTCTAGTCAGTTGAGAGTTAGTGAGCGAGACATTGCTATTGCTTACCAACATTTCAATGCTACTCATCAATTGTTAGCAGTATATGGATGGGGTTCTCCTACTAGTGATGAGCAGGGAGGTAGTTATCTTTCCTTGACAGAGTTCCACTCTTTATGGGAGGGTATCTAAATTCTAAGATTGGATTATATGCAGTTGGTAGCCTACAGAGATTATCTTATGGAGTGGGGCAATACAGCATATGATACATTATTGGCCAAGGAAGATGAGGTGAGTGAGCTTACTTAGCAACTTGAGGTGACTTCTGAGATTCTTGAGAGTACACAGTTGGCTTTCAAGGAGTCACAATTTCATTTGGCTAAGGTGGCCATGGAGCTAGAGCAACTACAGTCTTTACCAAATTCTGTACAGTCACAAGCTATGGTGTCTGGTGATCTAAGAATGTACATGGTCAATATTGTCAAAGATAGTGGAGATGGGGATGCATCCATCCTTGATACTAACATTGGCATATTGGGTTCATCCCCACTAGAGTAATGATCAGTTGAGTTGGGTGTTGTAGCAGATTGTTGTGGTATGCCTGACATGGTGGTGACCTCTAGTACTAATGGCACAAAGACTAGAGATGTTGTATCAAAGACCATGTGTGATGTTGGTGAGCTGACAATTGGCATGGTTCCTACTAGTAATACTACTCCCTTGGCAATGTCTTCAGAGGTAGTAGTCAGTTCCAACTTGATTAGTGATCAATTGTAGTTAGTTACATCTGGATTGCAGTCTGAGCCACTGACTGAGATTGGTGCATTCTATCGACATTACATTGTGAGGTATGCCCATCAATTTACCTTTGATGACCATGTTGGTGAGATGATGATACAGAGATGTACTTTAGTTCCTAGTGCTTATCATCAGTTATGGGATAGTTTGATGCCTCGGGATGAGAGTTGTGATGGACATGACATGGCGATAGGTTCTACAGTTGATAGCTTGATAATACATGACTTGAAGTAGGACTTTTGGAGTGATGCTTTAGTGGGTGTTGTTATTGATTCTACTCCTTTGGCTATGACATCTCCTCACTTAGCTCGTGATCAGTCACAATGGGTTGTATCACTTGTTCATGGCAAATTTGGTTTAGGTTCCATTTCTTGCTGTTTATCTTGTGATTACTTTTCACCATCAGGGGTGCATGGGAGTTATGGTTATGAGATAGTAGGCAGTGATTTGCAAAGTTGTGTTGAGAGTAGGAGTTGTACAGTGTGGATTCTCCATACTTGGTACAGTTTCATTCGAGAGCATTCACCATTGTTGCAGAGTTGGATTGTACATTCTGTATAGGCCAGTGGGATGCGTTGATGGTATTTACTATGTTGGCAGTTTGATTTGTCCACTTTACTTAAGTTTTGATATTCTAAGATTTTGTGTCTCGTGAGTTTTTGACTGTGGAATTTGTGACTTTGGAGTTTGGTTGAGCTGTAATTGTCAGTTTGATTATAGATTCCTCTTGGTTATATTGCAAAGGATGTTGTAGGAGGCTGTGTTAATTGATAATAGTATAGTTCATGACTACATTTGGGATCTAAGTGGATTTATTGGTTTATTTTTTAGCCATTGCTTGAGGACAAGCAATATTTGAAAGGGGAGGACTTGTCATGTCCCCTTTTCAAATAATTAAAAATAAGAATCTTTGCTAAGGCAGGTAGGCCCAAAAAGGTGAAATTTTGGAAAAAGGGGATAAAATTTGGAAGCTAATGGACTAATAAATGAAGATTATTATTAAAATATTTTTTATTAAGCCCTCTTGGACGTGAGTTAGGGTTATGCCCTCTTTTAAGGGGTTTGGAGGCATTTTGGGCGGACTCCAGAACTTGATTTTTTCTCATTTCATTGTTATTCTTCAGAGGCTGCCAAACCTGTGGAGAAGGAGACACAAGAATGAGATTTTTCAGGTTTCTAGTAAGGCTAAGGATGGGATTTTGAAGCCATTCCATGTGCATGCTCATGCAGAGTTTTCCTTTGTGTTGAACAATGCAGATTTGTGGTTTTTCAAGTGTGTTTTTTGTAAGAGTTTGGTGTTTCCGGTTGAGTATTTCATATAAGTTTCAGTTGCTACTGTATTTAAAACTTTTAGA
This sequence comes from Cupressus sempervirens, assembly GCA_028749045.1. Taxonomy (NCBI): domain Eukaryota; kingdom Viridiplantae; phylum Streptophyta; class Pinopsida; order Cupressales; family Cupressaceae; genus Cupressus; species Cupressus sempervirens. The sequence continues at coordinate 395,191,526 of CM053786.1, forward strand.
TGTTAATATAGAGCTGAATATATGTATTTGGTCATGATTATACTTTTGTGATAGATTATTAGTGTTTTTATGGTGTTTTCGGGCTATTCTATGTTATTTTCGGGAGCCCGGTGAGCATTTTTTTTATCCTCTGTTTGGTAGCTGTTGTGTAAATGTTATACAGATCTGAAAATATCATTTTTTAGGCTGTTATTCTGCTGAAATTTCTATAAAAAATTCCACTTTTAGATTTACTCATAATACATGAAGTTGTGAAGTTTTTGACACTATTTCCGGCATACCCGATTTGGGGTTTATTGAGAAATTGGTGGATCTTTGAAAGATTGGTTGTTTGATCTTAAATATCTGATTAGAGGCTTGAAATATCATATAAAATCAGAAAAGGGACATTTCACCTATAGAAGGAAACTCTTCCATAACATAAAAGAATATACACATAAGAACTTAACCAAATTTGCATTAAGCACCTTATGATCTCCTTGTTGCTCCTAGGTTTTCATTTATCGGCTGCAAAAAAAGTTTTGATAGATCATATGTGTGATATTTCTTTACCAATTTGTAGGCTACATCAACAAATATGCATGGCACATTATTCAATTTTTTGGATTGATAGAATTTGTGGGATATTATTCGCACATCAAAATCTAGAAGAGGATCAATAATAGTATCAATAGTCATACCCCTCTTATTCTATTTTTCCCCTGTATTCTTTTCAATGATCTCTTTGGAATCATCACATAGGTTCTTAGGCCGATCTAGGGTTGGAAAATCCATAACCCTATGCTCTATCCTTTTTTTAATCTTTACTGGATTTTTTTCCAACCAAAACATTGATTGTGAATTCTGCTTAAAAAAAATAGTATCCATTCAATTTTGAATCCTATAGGGTAAACTAGGGCATTGGTCAAATCCTTTCTCTTGACTATCTAGAATTTGTCCTTCATAATTATTTTCTTGCATAGTTTCTCATAGGCTTAGAATATTTCAAGATCACCTATGGTGCCAATTTTGCATTTATAACACTTCCTTATAGCCTGCACCATGACTACTTTGGATGGGATGATGGATAATGTGCCAGCAGGGTCATTTTTGTAGGCGACTTTTGGAATTGGCCCAAATTTATGTTGTTTAACCTCATTATTGACTAGTTGAACCTCATGACCTTCTTTTCCCTTGGGGTTCTTAGAACTAGAAGCCATTATACTGATCTAGGGTTTTAAAAGATTAAAAATTTAACATTGCATAGCTTGGCACTTGATAAATACCTTTGATTGACAAAATTTATGTTGAATCGCTATTGAAATCTATGCAAATGGATTTGATGTAGTTCTTTGATCTCTCCTACACTCTTCTCATCTTTTCTCTATGTTTGAATGGCAAGAAATGATCAAAAAAATTACCTTATACCCTTCAAAACATAGCATTAAATGCTTAGTGCATGTACAACTATAAACTCAACACTTGAAGGTTTCAACATGACTTAGCTTCAATTGACATTTATCAACTTGGCATCAACCATCAACTTGATCGCTATTAGCAATTTGACATGCATTGGAGCTTTACTTGGCATCTGAGGATGACTTGACAATATTTGTAAGAACTTCAAAATTTTGATTTGGCATCTTTTCTTATGCTGATTTGTTCTTTGTAATACTTCTTTGTCTTGGGATTGATTTATGATATTACTTTTTATATCAGTCCCACACACCTATTAATGCTTAGTTTGATGAAGTGTGGTCACTTGACCCATTGGGTGAGATGTGCTACACTCATTTTTCTTCTTCCATGTCTTATTCATCTCTCCTTTGATGTGTTCAATGCCTGCCTTTTCCTTCCCTTTTTTGAACTTAGAAATTGGTGCCTTGGACCTTGTTTGGCAATTCTTACTAATATGACTAGTCTTCAAGCAACTAAAAAATATGATTTGACTCAACCATCTGCTATAGTTTTCTCTAAAATGTGTCCTTATGCAATTTTTAGGAACATGTCCATATGTGTTGTAATCCCAATAGTAGTGATTTCCATTTCCTTTTGTATTTGTTGGTTTATTTGACATCCACATGGTCTTTTATCTACATTCAAAGGCCCTATGTCCATACTTCTTACAATTGTAGTAGTGACCTTCAAATCTTGGTGTCTTGCTAGTCCTAGTTCTACATTCATGTGCTTGATGTCTTTACTTCTTGCACTTATGACAATAGCTTGCACTCTTAGGCTTATCATGTTGATGGGCATTATTTCTCCTACACATGTTAGAAGTGTGTCCTTTCTTACCATAGAAATGATAGGTAGATTTGGTGATCTTACCTTTGTTGTTCCTTTCTTCTACAGTCTTGGATGACTCACCTTCTTCAGTGTTGGTATATCCTAATCCTTGAGTATCATTGCTAGACCTTGGGGATTTTAGCAACTGCTCAAAGTACTTGATGGCTTTGTCAGGTTTTTTGAAGCTCTCTAAAATTTTCTTTTCTCTTCTCAAGTCATTTTGCAATTGTTCATTTTGCATCTTTAGTGTAGAAATCTCAATGTCCTTCATATTTAGCTCATGATGTGCATTCATCATCTAGCTTAAGGTTTCTAGTTGCATGTTTGAGATTCTTTCAAACTCAATTGTCTTTTCATCCAATCTATTTGTAATATTTCTCTTGTCATCTTCTATTATGGATTTTTCTTCAATAGCTCTTTTCTTTTGTTTAGTCACTTCAAAAAGCATTATGGCTTGTGATTCTTGTTCAATCTTCAAGGTTATGATTTCTTTTGCTTGAGATCTATTCATTTCCATCAGTTCTACTATTTCTGCATCAAACTCTTTGGTATCACCGATGGAAAACACATTTGTCGTATCAATCTCCTTGTAGTTTATATCATTTTCAGCTATGGCTATATTCTTCCTTCTCTTCAAGGATTTTTGTAATTCTACTCTGGCTTCCTCCAATTTGTGTAGAGTGAGTTGAACATCAATCACTTAAGTTTCTATTATCTTCCCAAGTTTGAAGACCTCCATCTTCTAACCTTTTTCTCTAAGCTGTTACACTTTTCCTTGTGAGAACCTAGGCTCTGATACTAATTGTTGGAATATTCAAATGGGAAGAATGCTTCTGAGAGGGGGGGTGAATCAAAAGTATTACACTTTATCTATTAAAACTTTTAACTAAAAGTACATTGCATGCATGTAAATATATGAAATAAACATGAAGTAAACACATGCATCAACAACACATGAAACTAGATTTTGGTAACCCAAAAACCCTCCAAGAATAAGAAGGTAAAATTGGGGTGGGGATGATAGCCACAAAATCACTGCAGCAATAATTTTTTTGACCACTTCTAATGGTCTACCCTATGAAAGGCCTACCCTATTAAATATTTTACATTGTATTAATAGTGACCTAGTTAAAGGAGTTATAAACAATTTTCATTAACTGTCACCCTATTTAAGGATTTAATCACCTCTTCAAAGGATCTACGACCTAGTTATTAAGCTAACCTATCAACATAGGATTTCCTTTCTAATACAATTGCTAAAGAGTATTAGGTATAATAAACTAGATAGCTTACAATCCTTGATTTTTGAATTTAGGCACTTGATTTGCTCTCTCTAATCTTGATTCTCTAAGATCTAAATTTCACTATAGTTTCCCCATACATTTTTTTTTATATACACAATGAGATTTTGTCTTCCTTATAAAGACTTTCGAAGACTTAAGGTTAGGTATGGATCTACGATCCATATTGAATCTTTATTTCCTACTCATTCCTTGCACTTTTTATTATTGGTTGCATGCCTTCTCCATTTTTCTTATTGGCTACATGCAGATTGCATAGGAAGTACAAAAGATTCAATCTTATCACTAAGATCCTTCGAGATTCATCATATGTTAGCCATAAAAATAGTTTAAATTTGAGTTTGTGCCTTCTCAAACTCATATGTGCATTATGTGTTACTTGGCACTTTCTAATTCTTGATGCTTGGCACATATAAGAAAACTAGCTCACTTGGCTCCTATAGTTATTCTATCCTACTCGGCATCATCTATGATTCTAAACCTGTATATTACTTGAAACTTGTATCATGCTTGGCACTTGAAGTCACTCAACACTTGATCTTCACTTGGCACCTAAAGATTGCTCAGCACCGGAAGATCACTTGACACCTGTTGGAATTCTTAGTTGGCATACACAGTGTACTCAACTTTAATATAGAAAGTGGTTAAGTGTGTTGGTACTCAAATGTCAAAACCATTCTGAGACTAATAGTAATGTATACGGATTCATAGTTAAGATTCATCCTTATCATCAAAGATGATAAAAAATCCTTAAGTAAGCCCAAAATGGTTTATGTAGAAGTTTGTACTATTACAAACAACTATGTCAAGACTATATAACTCGACACTTGAAGTCCTTGATGCTCAACATCAACTGCAACTTCAATTCTATAACTTAGCCTTTGAATGACTCGACATCCATTGATCACTTGGCATCTAAATAGCTCAACACATACTATCTACTCAATACTTGAGTGACTCAACACTTACTAGTTACTCGGCTCATACTAAATATATATCACTTCGCATATACTCTCTAACAACTTATGCTTGGCATGCATTACTTGTTTGACATGAACTAAGTAAATGACTTAAGTATATTATCACTCATATGTCAAAACGAATTTGAGATTAACAATCTCCCTCTTTGACATGAGTAGCAAAACACTTGGTCATGCATGAATAATATTTATCCTTTCAAGCATAACTTAGATAGTATCCTTTTACATAGAAAAATTCAAAAAATAATTGAAAAAACTTATGACTCATTTGTCATACTTCAAATTCTAGAACTACACTTGAGTTGATTATGATGTTCTATATCTGAACCAAAATCATTCCTCTTGCTGAGTCGATGTGCCATGTATTCTATTTCTATCATTGACTTCTCTTTTCTCAAAAATAGTATCTCTCTCAAAAATATTATCTCCCTCATACTTCTTATTTCTTTCATACTTATTATTTCTTCCCCTTTTTTACACTTATGTCGAAGTGTTATACACTTAGAGCGTATTTGTCCAAAAATGTTTTGTGGATCTCAAAGATTATTTTCAAAGCTACATCCCCTTTAAAACAAGCTACCTCCAATGACTTGATTTGGATGGCCAACTCAGTAGCAGGGTGGACTAAGCCTTCATGAGTAGAAAGATACAGATCATTCTTCATGAATGTTTTTGCAAAGGCTAGTTCCTTGTGCAATATCTCTATATGGGGAGTAAGAATAGACTAGATGTTGATCATTTTAGCGTTAATGTTTTCTTCATCTAAATGTAACACTGCTAACTAACTCTAGGAGTTTAGGAGATTCCTGAAATGTTTCTCACTCTAGACTAGAGATTTTTGAAAAGCTATACTAGATGACTATATATTGACTCTCCAAACTCAATATGTGGCTTCTAATTTCCTGTGTGAAAAGTGTGGGATTGCACAATTTGGTGTACAAAGAGAAAAATGTTCTCTAGTACCCTTTTCACAATGTCAATTTTGGTTTCTAAGTCAACCTATGATAGTGCAATAGAACTTGATAGATTTTCATCAACCTTATGCTAAAACTTTATTTTAGTCCATTCAAGTAATTTAACATTTGAATGTAGGTTTGTGTCATTTACCTTCTCCACTATGCTAGTTAGTTTCTCTATGATAATATTTGTTGCTTTTGGTGCTGGCAAGATAAATGCATCAAGAAAAATTTCCTTGATATCTATCAAATCTTACTTCTTCCAATGCTCTTGTCAAAGCAGTTCTTGGTTCTTCTTTTGTGCAAGAGCATCTTGGAGTATGCTCATCTATTCAATAGTGATGATTACAAAATCAAACTTGGGCAACTCAATCACTACATCCAAGTTCACATCAACAAATGATGCAGCTTCAACTTCCTTGGATGTTCTTGGATTTTGCCTTGATGATTGTATGGGTGTAGCTTCTATACTCGGCCTATGAAGAGATTGACTACGATGAGTAGCAGATGTTGGAAAAGTCACTAGTATATGTATTGCTAGTCCTCAAGTTTTGTAGTCAAATTTGTCTCTTTAGTATTATCCTTTTCTTTCTATACTCTTTGAATTACACCTTGATATTGTGTTGTAGGTACAGAAGTATCTACCTTACCTATTGGAACTTGTGTTCCTTCATGCTCTTCTATTTCATCTTCATGTTCTTCAATTATCTCATCCTTCTCTATTTCTTTTTCCTTTTTATTGACTGAGACTAGAGCACCTTGTACCAATGCACTAACAGTGGAAGTTGTTATCTCCTTCCTCTGATATACCACAATGAGTAATGTAGGTTGTATTGATGTGAATTGAGGAGAGGATATAGATGTCTCTTTTGTTTGTACTTCCTCCCATGAAAATACCTTGTTTTCCTTCTCAATCTCATCAACACTCACTAGTACAGGATTTTCACAAAGTTTAGCTTGGGTAGTGAATTCAACCAGTATCTTCTTCAAGTCATCCTCTGTAAGGGGATTGATGTTCTGAGTGGGTGAATGCAAAAAGTTGGGTCTCAATTCCATGGAAGTCAAAACCACAGAATGAGACCTCTTAGAAATGAGTACTTGATTTTGAAAAATAGGCACCCATTTTTGACTTGGCTACTCGACCCTAAATTTAAAAATGGGCACCCATTTTAAAAAAGAATTAGGTTTTTATTTCCCAAAAAATTAAAAATTTGAATTTTTAAGAAATGGGTACCCATTTTTTAAAACTAAAAAATGGGTATCCATTTTTTAAAAATCAAGTACCCATTTTTTAAAAGTAAAAAATGGGTACCTATTTCTTAAAAGTTCATTTTTTAAAGTTTTGTGGGGATTTTACATGTCGCTTTTAGCTTTTCAAAATGAGTACCTATTTTTTGAAATTCAAATAACAAGTGCTCATTTCTTACACCATGAGGCAGAATTTTTATTTTTCCTACCTCAGATTTTGGTTGGGGACAAGCTTGGTGAGACCAAGCCTATGCCTTGGCCTCTCAAGATTTGGCTAAGGCATTGAACTCACAAATTCATGCCTTGCCATAATTTTTAGAGGGTCTTCCCAATCAATTTTTTTTATGAAACAAGAACCCATTAGACCTCCCAGTGTCTTGATTTCAGAAATATAAATTTTATAGTGTTATAATTTTATTTACTATCTTTTTATTATTTTTAATCAAAGGTGATACCTAAATGTAAAATAACAATGTTCACTTAAACTTTAATAACTTTTTTATTTTATAATTTTTCTTAAATTAATTTATATGCCATCAATCTACGTTCAATTCTTTTGAAGTTAGAAAAAATACTTGGAAAAAGTTAAATTTTGATCAAATTATGGTGTTCTTAAATGCGAGGTTTTAAAATTTACCTTTATAGCTAATTAAAAATTAATTGAAAAAATATATTCATTAAAAAATTTGAGAAAAATATTCTTATCAATCTTTGGTGTTTTAGATAACTCCATTTAAAAGAATTTGCAAAAATTCATTTAGTTATATCAAATTGTGGTATCTATACATGAGTGTGGTATGGTCCTAAAACAAGCATTTTGAAAAAGTGGTTTTTAAAGATCCATACCAAAAAAAAATCAATCATATGGGTATAAAAATAAATTTTATATTCAAAAATAAGATCCTAGGTACTACAATTTTTATTTCTAAAGTTTTTTTATATGTAATCTCTAAATGGCTCAAAATTTGGCATCAATTGAAAAAATATTTCAAAAATAGGAAAAACACTTCCACTTTTTAGCCAAAAGTGAGACCCAACTTCTTGCACTGACCTGAGTGATAGTATCAAAAAAATCCTTTATTTTTTCAATATCATTGCCTATATTCACCTCATGTTGAGGACTATCACTCGGCACTAGTGTATCTTGTACACACTATTGTGTTTTCTTCTCTTGTTCAGCTAGTGCTTATGTCTTCATGTGTTTCAGTGACTTCCTCATGTGTAACTGTCTCAGTATCAACTGCAATCACCTTGGTTACCTATTGATCTTCTTTATCCTCACTTACTGAATAGATGTTTTCCTTATTGCCTTGGGTGTTATCAAACCATATAATGATTTCCAAATTAGAGTGGTCTTCTTTACAACATCCTCAACATTGTTCTACAATATGTTGAATGCCCTATATTTTGATGAAAATTTTCTAGTGTACCTTTTTATTGCTTTAGCTATTGTTTCCCTATCCAATTTTGGCATCTCTTTTGAAAGTGTTGTCTCTCTAATTTTTCTTGTTCTGTTTAGACTATATTGACAGTTTTTCTCAACTCTTTCACATAGATTTTTTGGTAGTGAGTTGGCAATCTCAATTGGAGTTTTTTTTAATGTTTCCATCATGGCATATATTGACTCCTCTACTTGGTTCATCTCAACATTTCCAAGTTTTTCAAACTCAATATGTGTGAGATCAGATAAATCAACATTATTCTTAATGTTCTAAAAAATATTGTCTAAGTCTAAGGAAGGATGGTGACTTGCCACTTTAAATTGGCTATTATCATCATATTATGTCCTCTCTTCATCAAACTCAGCTAAAGCTATATTCTTTATCTTTGGTCTTTTCTCAAGGTCCCCTTCTTTGGTAGCCGATCTAGCCCTCTTATCTTTTGGCTTATCTACCTCTTAAGCCTTTTTGGTTGTAGCCCTTGTGCTTGCTTTAGTAGTGTGAACTATAGGCTTAGGTTTTGCAATCTTCTTTGGTTTGCTAACAACTGGGATTTTATCTTTCCTCTTCATTTTCTTACGTTCTTCACTGGCTTCTTCTCCCTTAGCACCTTCTTCAATTTCTACTTCTTCTTCTTCTTGATCTTCTCCTTGACCTTGAGTGAAGGCTAGTGGTGCTTGAGTAGGTATATCTTCTTCTTTTTTACAATCTTCTTCTTCTTCTTCATCATCATTTTCTCCTTCACCAAATTTACCTTTAAGTTTCTTTACAATCTTTTTTTTTCTTTCTTATGACTGAAGTAGTCTTCAAATCCATTGTTATCTTAGATTTATCCATGTCATAGTTCCCAAAGGTAGTAGCCTTAGCATCTACATCTTCTACAAGTAATGTCATTATTATTGTAGAGGATTCATCAACATTGATCTCATAGCCTAGTGGTCTTTACCACCTTATCCTTGGAACAATAGCTTAAAAATATATAAACTTAGTGTCAACTAGAAAGAAAACATCATTGAAATGTTTCTCAACAAGTGAAATTGGCATCCTCAATCTTTTCGTCATTGATTTCCTAAAGTCTTCAAAATAGTTGGTCATAACTGACTTAAAATTATTTCCAAGTTGCTCAATAAATTCACTTAACTGCATTTCAATGGATCTATTTGTTTTCCATGTAACCTTACCAAAGTATTCTATACATAAAAGAATATACAAGAATTGAACCAAATTTATATTGTACATTGTTGATATTCCTTATTGCTCCCAAAATTTACAACAAATTTTGCATCTACAACTCAACAAGGTCATATGTATGATGCTTCTTGACTATCTTATAGCCCATGTTAGCAACAATATATGGTACACTATTGATCCTATTGGATTGATAGAATTTATTTTCTATAATCCACACTGCAAAAGCAATTAGGGGAGGTAAAATAGTATCAATTGTCATGCTTTGTTTGTTCCATAGTGCACCTGTATTCTTCTTAATAACCTCTTTAGATTCACTCCTCATGGTTTTAGGTTGGTCAAGTGTTGGATACCTTGTTACTTTGTGTACAATTTTCTTTTTGATTTTGACTAGTCCATTATCCAACCATATAGAATTATCATGAATTCAACTTAGAACTATCTTTATCCATTTAGACTTGAAAACATTGAGAAAATCTAAGGAATGGGTTAGCACTTTTCTATCTAAAATTTTGAATTCTTATTTCAATGCTCCATTTTTACAAAAAAAATCATATGTTTCCCTAATCTCCATGTCTCCTTTTCTACCCACCTTGAATGTGTAGCAACATCTTACATCTTGAATCATCAAATCTCGAGATGGTATCATCAACAATGTACCATATGGATCTTTGTTGTAAACAATATTAGGAATGACTCTAAATTTTGGTTGTCTAATCTCATTTCTCATTAATTACACATTCAAAACTTATTTACCCTTTATAACTTTAGAAGCTAAAGAAATAGATGCCATAATGTGTTGAGATAATGGGTGTTGCACACATTGCATAATATTGTTATTTTATTATTTTATTTTATTATGTAATGTTGTACCTACATGGACGTGCAACATGTAAAGATTCCCATGGAATATTCTTGATAATTTGTATTGTAACATTGTGATAAAATTTCATGTAATTATTTAATATTGGGGAAAAGAATTAAATGCCCAATATTAAATGTGGGGTCAGTGGGTTAGGTAGCACATGGTTTTAGCACATGGTTTATGTAATACCACTTGGTGGTTTTGTGGGACTTGCTACTATATAAGCAACCACAAGGGTAGTTGTTGTAGACAAGAGAGATAGAGAGTGACAAGAAGAAGACAAAAGGCAAGAGTCAAGTGGGACAAGGCTTGACAGGTTAGCCAAGGGAGCATTTGTGAAGATTGAAAGCATGGCATGGGATGTGTGATTCATGCTTGTTCACATAGTTTGCTTGGTTGTGGTTATGGCCATGAAGGCTTCCATGGTTGTATGACAATGGTTATTTTTTTTGAATAATACATGATGATGGATGCTTTTGGAGGCTGGGTTTTTCCCTCAATGAGGGTTTCCCAGGGTATATCTTGTGTCACAATTTTGTGGGTATGTTGTCTATTCTCTTGCATGTGGATTTTTAATTTCGTATTTATTTTAGATCTATTATGGGTTATGTGGAAATGGTTATATTTTTTATTGCCAAGTTTCCTTACAAGTGGTATCAGAGCTATGGTTTTATTATTGTAACCCTAGATTGAATCCATGGGAATGCATAAGAGGATAAAAGAAAAGGGCAAGATATATGAATGATTTATTGCAGATCTGAGGGTTTTTGGGTTTTCTGTTATGATGGGATGTTAAAATATTTGGGCATGTGAAATTGTTGGACAAAAAGATTTTTTTGGATGTTTCATTTAAATGAGGTTTTGGGGGGTAACTTGCAGAAATGACCCCCTGGGTAAAAACAGACCTCACCATTGGATCCGGGTCGACATTTCCATAAATTTTGATATATAATATGCCCTAGTTTGGCCATGTTCAGAGGAAATAAAAGAGTTTTTTGGTTTCAGCCCATGATGGCCGTCAAATTTAATCCCATCAAAATTTTCGTCACTGAAAAAATAAAAAATGAAAAATCGTACTGAAAATGGTAAAAAGATTGTCTTAGTAAAACGGCCATAACTTTTTCTTAGAATATCGGATTTTAGAGTTCTTATAGGCGTTGGAAAGCTAATTTAAAGCACTACAACATGGTGTAGGTTTAGTCCTATGATTTTGATAGTTTACCAGGTTTTAAGAGCCCTAAAGTCAGATGTTATTTATTTTGGGCACGGATTAGGGCATAACTTGGGCATATGGAGTCGGATTTTGGACTTCAAGTAGTCAACGAAAAGCTCTTGGAGAGCTCTACATATTGGTTTAGATTTGGTGCAGGTTTGGCATGATTTATTTATTGATATATTGATCTGAATAGTTTATAGATATATTTTGACTATGGTAACATTGTGAGTTTATGGCATTGGAGATTTAAGTTTTGATGTCATTGTATACTCAAGTTTGGTCTCATGATGATATGGTTATTAGTGTTTGGTTTGGATATGCATGATGACTTGTTGGGTCTACAAGTTGTGCAGTGTTGTAAGCGGTCTATACTTACAGGTTGCATTTATAGCTTGGTTATGGGTTTTCTTTGCCCATTGATCTTTCATTATTGATGCATATTCAGATTGGTGGCTTGGATTTGGGTTGTCTATGCCCTAAGTCACATGATTTTATGATTTTATCTTCATGTAGAAGGGATGAGATGTTGTTACCAGGTACAGTCATGGCAGAGAATTATGGTTGACTATGCTGACAGGATGGACATATTGAGAGCCAAATGCTCAGTTCATGGATGTGATCATGGTGTCATAGATTTTGGCATGACACGATTGGATATACAGGTACATCTTTGATATTCATTAGCTTGGATTTCTGATATAGTTATGGTGGTATATCTTCTTGGTTGAGGATCATGGTTATTTGGTTTCTTTTGAGGAGCTCATGATGTGCACTTTGAGTTCTTTGATGGTTTGATGCCTTGGTTGATTCTCATGGTTAGAGGATGGTTTTTCATTATTATGTCATGGATAGCTTGGATACACAGTTTAGTGGGAGCTTGTGACAGTGATGGGGTGACAGTGCAGGATTAGTTCCTGGTTTGGTTTGGATCTTCAAGTAGGAGATGGATTTTATGATGCCATAGGTGACTTGGTACCACGGTTGAGTGGGAGTTGTTGGCATTGATATATTTATTGAGTGTTTGCAGATGTTGGAGGTTTGTCTTAGATCCTGTTGCTGCAGAAGCGTTTTTGACATTTGCATGGTGCACTTGTTATCTTCATGGTGTATGAAGATGGTTAGATCTCGAGGACTCATGGAGTTCTTGGTTATCTTCGTGGTGTGTGGAGATGGTTTTCTTCATGGTGTGTGGAGATGGTTGCATCTTGAGGACTCATAGGGTTCTTGGCAAAGGTGTGGTTTAATGCTTTTATTTGGCATGTTATCCTTGGTATGAGGATGGTTTCATTATTATGTCATGGTATACTCTTGATACACGTTTAGAGTTGTGACATGTTATGGTGTGTTCATATGGAGCATGTTATCTCTTTAGTTGAGATGGTTAGATCATGTTGTCATGTTTATGTTCCTGAGGCCATGGTTGGAACTTTGACATTGATCTTGGTTTAGTTTCTTGGTATTGAGTACACTAATCATAAGCTGGATACTTCATGATATTGCTATGTTGCATTTGGAGTTGGCATGGATTGATTGGTTATAGGTGCTCATGGATACTTAGAGATAGTGGTGATGCTGATTTCTCTTAGATTAGAGAAATATTTGTTGGGATGGTTGATGGTTTCAGCAGGAAGTCCAAGGGGTAGTCACCTGATATGGATTTGAGAGGAGATTGTTCTTAGATGAGTCTTGGTTGGAGACTTGGGTATCTTGATGAGCATTCTCATTCCCCACTCTTGGTCTACTTGGCGGTTTGCTACTTGAGAGGTATAGCCCATTGTTTCTCTTAGTTGCATTATATTTATGCTTGTCTCTCATGGATATGGATCTTGAGCTATGGTACATGAGTTAGTTCTGGAGGGTTCATTTGAGAGATGGTTAAGCATTGGTTATCTCCATGTGCATATGTTGTTATGCTGATTGAGTTTGGGAGATGGTTTTATATTGGGCATATTCCTTGGATTAGGAATGGTTATTCCTTGGTTTAGGAATGGTTTTATTAAGTTTGGTCTTCTTGTGAGAGGCTTACACCCATGATTAGTTATATGGTATGGTTTGGGTGTTGTTGAGGCTTCTTGTTGGGGTTTTATGGAGGAGATCATGCTTGCACAGTTTACATCTAGAGGTGTGTGTAGAAGGACATGATATAGGTGATATTTTGCATGGTTTCTCTGGTCTTGGTTATCTTCCTGGATGTTTAATTTTGACTACATTGGATTTGAGATTGGTTAGAGATTGTGATCACTAGTTTGTGCTCATGTATATCATGTGAGAGATGACATGGTTAATTCTTTCTCTTTCCTCTGTTGGTTGTGATGAATTTGGGAGAACGTTGAAGACTTCTTACAAGAGTTGTTCTTGTAGGATATCAGTTTATGTATTGTGGATATCCTTGATACTACATGGATTCACTTCTTTGAGATGTTGTGAGTGGATTGGTTATAGATTTGACATTATCTTTTGTAGTGGGAGCTTCTTGGTATATATGTGGCAGGTATTGCTCTTGAGGCTTGTGATTGTAGGTTGTAGATTGGATATGTCAGTGATATAAGATTCACTTGTTATACCTTTGAGATATGGATAGTTGGATGGGTTGGCACTTTGCTGTGGGTGCTATTTCAGCTATGGATATTTTGACAACTACGGATACATGTGATTACCTTTGGATTAGGTTTTTTGTGCTTGGAATTTTAGTTGGTACAGGATTTTATGATCTTCTAATGTGACAGGTTGGGTGGTTTTCTCTTTGGATGGCTTCTATGTATGTCCAGTGGGAGTGGCATAATAGAAGGAGAGATCATTCATGTTCGAGATGCTGGATACTTTGATTTTGTTGTGGGTACCAGGATGGATCACTTGGTGTATTTTGATCCATGATGGTGGATGTACTGGGAGGGATTGTTTCCTTGTTCATTTATGTGGCTACGGATTGACCCTATGCAATGTATACAACAAGTGGGAGATTGTTGAGATAATGGGTGTTGCACACATTGCATAATATTATTATTTTATTATTTCATTTTATTATGTAATGTTGTACCTAGATGGATGTGCAACATGTAAAGATTCCCATGGAATATTCTTGATAAGTTGTATTGTAACATTGTGATAAAATTTCATGTAATTATTTAATATTGGGGAAAAGAATTAAATGCCCAATATTAAATGTGGGGTCAGTGGGTTAGGTAGCACATGGTTTTAGCACATGGTTTATGTAATACCACTTGGTGGTTTTGTGGGACTTGCTACTATATAAGCAGCCACAAGGGTAGTTGTTGTAGACAAGAGAGATAGAGAGTGACAAGGAGAAGACAAAAGGCAAGAGTCGAGTGGGACAAGGCTTGATAGGTTAGCCAAGGGAGCATTTGTGAAGATTGAAAGCATGGCATGGGATGTGTGGATTCATGCTTGTTCACATAGTTTGCTTGGTTGTGGCTATGGCCATGAAGGCTTCCATGGTTGTATGGCAATGGTTATTTTTGCTGAATAATACATGATGATGGATGCTTTTGGAGGCTGGGTTTTTCCCTCAATGAGGGTTTCCCAGGGTATATCTTGTGTCACAATTTTGTGGGTATGTTGTCTATTCTCTTGCATGTGGATTTTTAATTTTGTATTTATTTTAGATCTATTATGGGTTATATGGAAATGGTTATATTCTTTATTGCCAAGTTTCCTTACATAATGTAAACTAGAGTTTATGAAAATTTAAAGTGTGTAGCTTGGAACATGATAAATACCTTTTTAAATTTGCTGAAATATTGTCAAGCGACTATTGAATATCACTTGCAAATGTTTGGAATGATATCTTCAAATTGTATTTCTCTCTTTGTGCTCTCCTTCAAATTTTAATGATGTCAAATGATTAGAAATTGATCACATAGACCTTAAGATCTTGCATTTAATGCTTAGTGCTTACACAACTATAATCTCAACTTTAATAGAGATTTTGACTCACTCAGCGTCCATGAAGTTTCCTTATCACTACAAGCTTGGTCTACTCTATCACCTTGTGATAGGTTGAAACATCAACTAATATTTCATTCAAAAACCATAGTGAAACTTTTCATGCTTGGTCGTAACATGAAAATTGACATGACAAAAATATTTCTTCTAGATTCTTAACAACACTTTGTATCTTTCTTCGTGCAAATATAATATTTTCAAAACTAAATCCTTGGAACTAATGTATAGTCTATCTTTTAAATATCAATCTCACAAATACCTCTTAACTACTTAATTGGAGGTGGTGTGATCACCTGACCCATTGGGTAAAGTGATTCCATCTAAACTTGATGTGCTACAATCTTCCTTTCTTGTCCATGTCTTGTTCATCTCATTTCTAACATTTTCAACATCTTCCATTCCTTTACCTTATTTGAACTCACTTTTCGGTGCCTTTGACCTTGTTGAAAAATTCCTAACTACGTGACCAATCTAACATGTGGTTTGAATCAACCATTTTTTTTAGTCACCTTTGAAATGTGTTCTTATGCAATTTTCGTCAACATATCTATACTCTTGACAATAGTGACAACTATAACCAGTATTATAATCCCAATTATAAGATTTTCTATCGTGGTTTACCTTTTTCTGATTGTTTGATGACCATTTAGGCTTGGATCTACACTCATATGCTCTATGCTCATATTTTTGACAGTTATAGTAGTATCCTCCGAATCTTTATGTGCTTATGGTATTAGTTCTACATTCATGTCCTTGATGTTCTTGTTTGTTGAATTTTTGACAATGACCCATGAACTTTTGCTTAGGGTTCTAAATTTTACTATTTTTCTTGCAAACATTAGCAGTATGACCCAACTTACCACAATCATGACAAGTAGGTTTGGAGTTCTTAACTTTGTTGCTTCTTTCTTCACCACTTTTGGATGATTCTCCTTCTTTAGTTCAAGTGTAACCAAATCTAGAAGTGTCACTATTAGATCTAGGGGATCTCATCAATTTCTTAAAGTACTTGATGGCATTACTACATTTATTAAAAATTTCAGCAAATTCTTTTCCTCTTTTTAGATCATTTCTCAGTTGTTCATTCTACAACTGCAGTTTTGTGATCTCAATATCCTTTGCATTCAGTTCATGATTTACAATCATCATTTGACTCAATGTTTCTAATTGCATGTTAGAAATCCTAGTTACCTCTAATATTTTCTCTTCCATTCTCTTGGTTAAAATCCTTTTGTCATCTTCAATCATGACTTTTTCCTCTTTAGCTTTCTTTCTCTACTCGATCACCTCACATAGCAATAGTGATTGGACTTCTTGTTCTCTCTTGAGACTTATGATCTCTTCAGTCAGGGTTCCATTCTTTTCCATTAAATCTACAATTATTGCATCAAATTCAATGATGTTTCCATGTACAAATAGTTTAGCAGTGTCAAGTTCTTGGTATTGAGTGTAATTCTCTTCAATATCTATTTCCTTCGTTTTAATGACCACTTCAACTCATCTCTTTCTTCATTCAACTGATGTAGGGAAAATTGTATTTCAATTTGCTAGTTCTCAATAGTCTTTCCCAACTTGTAGACTTCCATCTTCAAGATCTTTCCTTAAAGCTGCAAAGCTTTACTTTCTAAAGAACTTAGCTCAGATTCCAATTGTTGGAAATACAATAGGGAAGTAAACTATGAGAGGTGGGGTGAATCAACACTTACAACTTTCAAGCTCAAAAATATTCAACACACATCCATCTTACAATCTATGCATATAAACTAAAATACCAAATGAAGCATATATATCCATTACATGAAAGTAAAATATTCAGCACATGTATGCCACAAGATATTTGGTGGTGGAATTACTTTAGAATAACTAGGGGGGGCTGAATCAATTATTCAAGGTCAAGATGTATAAATAAAACTTTTCACAACTCATTCAAATCATAAAAAATTCATATCAATGCATGCATCCATTATGTATTTACTAAAACTTGTATGTTACTATCAAATCAATTTGCAGAAATGTAAAGCATGAAACACAACACATTCCTTAACACACTTGATACAATGATTTATGTGGAAACCCAATTTGGGAAAAACCACCAATAACATGCTACTCCTTTTCACTCTTCTAAAGTGATGCCCTATGAAAGGCAAACCTTGTTAAAAGTTACAATACACACTATTAAATGTGACCCGATTAAGGGATTTCAATC
The DNA here is from genome assembly GCA_028749045.1 of Cupressus sempervirens. NCBI lineage: Eukaryota > Viridiplantae > Streptophyta > Pinopsida > Cupressales > Cupressaceae > Cupressus > Cupressus sempervirens. Next base: position 395,209,153 of record CM053786.1, read on the forward strand.
ACCCTATTAGAAGTGAGCCTTGTTAGAGGACTTTAGGCCATTCACTCAAAATGCCACCCAATTAAAGGATTTTCAAATGACTATCAGGTCAACCTTAATCCAAAGGATTTACCTAAGACTGATACAATTGTTAGAGAATAACAATAGAGCTTTGATCTGATACAGCTTACAACATCTTTTGCAAATTATGGATCTCTATTTAGTCCTCAATTTGTCATGCCCAAAATATAGAGGTCAAAACACATAACTTTTTTTTTCTTCAAAAGATAAAAAAATTCACTAAGATTGATATATGTATGTTATTGAAAGTTAAAGTGTAAGTATATTGCAAACATAACTAGGTTCTTCAATCAAGATACTAAATATGCCATCTAGGTTTTATGAACCAAGTGTGTGAATAGATCATTACATTGGAGCATTTGTTAATAAGTTGATTTTGACCAATGTGTTGCTATTATTTTAATTTTTAAGTAATATATTTTAAATAGAATAATTAAATTAAATTATCCAACACACATAATACTAAACAACTATCAAGTTATATATATATATATATATTCAACACTTAAAGTTTAAATCTAATAGTCTAACTTGATTTTACAACATGTACCAATCAAAATCATCTTAAAATACAATAACACTATCTTTTATTTAAAAGGCAATATAACCACTCATGTTAAAATGAACTAACTAACAATCTACTAGTTAACTTTAATTTATACTAAAATTCAACTTATCAAACACTAATGTAATGATATTTACAATTATCTCTTTAAATGAATTAATTAAATCAATTAATCTTTCAAACAAAATATTAAACTTAATAATAGAAACTAACTTTTCTAATTACATGCCAATATTAAATCATTCTAACACTAAAATATTCAATTATTAAAACCACTATAAATCAAAATTTACCCTAACTAACCACTTCTAAAATTTCCAATATTTACTTATGCTAACACTAAGTTTGATATGTTTGGTTTAGTTAAGACATAGGTATATCGCAAGACAATGACATGTTTCCCTTAATAGTGTCCTGACATTTTCATTTAAGTTCCAAGTCAATGCGGAGGAGTAGATCGATAAGGTTGAACATTCGTTATTAGATTGATTTCGACATATATTTCATTATCTAAACAATATATTGATTGATTCAATTATTAATAACAATAAAATTCAATTATTCTAATAACAATATAAATAAGATAAATCTAGTTATTAATTGCATGGTATTTTTTTTTCAACTTATACTAAATTTAAAATAATTCAACATGAATTGCAATCCTCTCACTAACTACTAACCTTATCTTAATAACTTGAACGACATAACAAATTTAACATCTAACTCTAAGCTTAATATAATTAAGTAAACAAATTTCAACCTTATTTTGAAATAAATACATTATCTAACATCTATCATACTTTAACACAAATATTGGCTACATTAAGCATATTAATCAAATCTCATTGTCTATTCAACACTTTGAGTTTAATCTAATCATAAAAAAAGACATATTAACTAAAATATACTAAGACATAATAAAAATACAAATGACTTGTCAAAATAATATCCTAACACCATCCAAATTGTACTAAACTTAAATCTATACCTTTAAATTAAAACTAATTGATCTCCTATAAACTAAATTATAACCCAAAACTTAAACTAACACTTTATTTATTACTAATCTTAAATCAATAAGAGAAAACCAACTAAATTTATAACTTTATATAAGAAAAAATGCTAACCTATTAAATAACATCCTACTTCAACATCCACTATCTACAATTAACAAAACTTAAAAAAATAAAATAAAAAATAACAATCTTGTCTTAAACTAATAACTAACCTAATAATAAAACTACTTGGCTTACCCCTCTCCTTAACCCTTCCCACCTACGTAATCCCTAAGGCAAGTTAACACCCTATCCCATCATTGGATGCACTTTCGCCAAGTCTGCTAATGTATGTCAATGCTTGGGAAACACAAGCAAGGTATGCCTGGGCAAGGGAACCCAAAAGGGCATAAAGCAAGATGTTAATTTTGCTTAAGGAAATCACAAAAACCTGCACATAATAAATTTTCCCCTCCACTCCAAACCATTTGCTATGACCCTATCATGTCAAACCTCCTTGCTACATTTAAGAAATCTTGTTCAAATTTTGGAGGCTTAGGGAATTCGCCTAGGGAGGAGAAATGATCATGGGATATTATGTGAATAGGATTTTGTTAGAAAGAGTTATGTTTAAAAGTTAAGTAGGTAGGCTTGCTAGGATAGTTAGGATATATGTTTAAAAATTTTATTTTTATTTTCTTTGTTTCATATCTAAATATTTAAGGTTTAAAAAGTTTACAATAGGGATAATTAGAGATTATTTGAGATTCTCTATTTCAAGAGGGGTGGATTATTTCTCCCATACAAAATCCAACATCCTATAGGTGGATGTTTTGAATTTTTTTTTTTTTTTTAAATTTTTTTTTTAATTTTATTTTTATTTTATAGTAAGGAAAATTTCATCTACTTCCTTTACACATTTAATCCACCATTAAACGAGTTGAACAATAGGGTTGAGAGATTTTGTTTAACAACAAGGTAAGATTTCTTTTTCTTTTTCTTTTAATTAAGCACGAATAGTATTGATGAATTCAATAAAAACATAATTTCCTTTCTTAGCATGGTTGAACTTGAAATTGCATAATTGATAATCCTCTTTTTGTCTACTCTTCAATGCAAATATGCATAAACTGAAAACAACATAAGACCAATTGCAAGAATGTTACTCAAACCCTTTTTCTCTTCTATTAATCAACGTGGTTGAAGGCCCCATTGGAAAAAAACCAATAAGAAAACCTGACATCCTTACTACTACATCTAAATTTAAGTACATCTTTACATAATGTTACATTACAAATTGAATTCTCTTCTAGGTTCTTCATAAAGGATCTTTTCGAATATCTTCAATGCATCAAGGGAATCATGGAGAAGATGAGAACTGACCTAGAGATAAAACAACATAACATGAAGAACAATTCAAGCATGCATCCCCATCCCATTTTTTTGCATAATAGACTAAGGAGAAGGTGGATTTTCGCAATAGGAGATGGCAACCACAATACCATAACATAGCCCTTTCGAGGCTAAAATTTCAAGAACTTTTGTTCTTTGAAAAATGCCCTTTTGGGGCCAATAATGCAAAGATTTTCATTCGTTCTCTTCTTCAAATTTCACAATTGCAAAACATGGTATGTGATGACAAGTAGGGGCCCATAACACCCTACCCTCTTTCCCTCTTCTTGTCATTGAAAGAGACTCTACACTATCGGGGTCCAACTAAAGCCCTTCCCTTATACATGGCCACTTCTTCCTTATCCAAGGGTGAAAAATGCCAAAACAACCCATACAATCACCTCAAAATTCAAAGAAAAACATAAGAAAGACATCCAAGAACAAGTTTAGATCCCTCCCAAGAAAACTCAACACACATACAAGCTATAATGAACAACACAATGTCTTATGCATGAATCAAAGAATGAACAATATGAAGAAAATGAACAAAGAGTGAAGAACTCCTACCTTCACAATAAGGTTATGGTAAAATGAACAATTTGAGAAGAGTTTTTCCTTCCTTTCCATCAATCTTGAAACTTCTCTCTAAAACTAGAGATTGGGTAACAACCAAAACTTCTCAAAGATGCCTCTAAATATGATCCTAACTCAACTAGACACTAGGTAAACCTCAAGATGGAGTCAAGGTTACCAACTCAAGAAGGAAGCAATCAATTTTTGCACTAAAGAAAAAATGGACTTTTTGAGTGACCATAAAAGTCAACCAAAGGGGCTAAGGGGGTGGAAAATGTCTCCAACCCATACCCATACCCCTTAGGTACTAAGATTTAATGTTTTTAGGTTTTTAAGAGTAATTAGAGGCCTATCAAAAGCTAGGCTTATTTTAGGATTTACTAACAACCCTAAAAATGGAGATACCTCACTAATCCTAATTAGGGGTAATTAATCTCACTACTAATAGATTAGCAAAAAGTTAACCAACCATATCTAGCTTAAATCTTTAGGTTACTCGGTTCCCTCTAATTATCATGCTGGAATGCATACATAGTTCACAAGTGTCAAGTGACACTATAAAAACACTATTACAAAACATTAACATTAACTGATTACAAAATGACACGTTCATTCAAGCCATGACACAAATAAAATACAAATAATGGGGTTTGCATCTTTCATTAGATTTAACACTGGTTCTCACAATTGATACATAGGGTTCAGTCTCATTTCTCTGTCAATTTTTTTGGCTAAAAATATCCTGCACACTCATAGCACACATTAGTAGCTTAAGAAAATCACATACATATATATTAAAAACCTATCTAGATAGTTACATAAATCAGAACATGAATCTTTCATAAAATCAACCATTTAATTCATTTCTACCCACATTTAATCGTCTAAAATCACATAATCAATATAACATAACTTATTCATTAATTTAGATTCAAGTAACAAAATAATCATCATTAGGCATGCATACACCTAAACATCATAAGAAAACCAATTAAAGAATACTAAGCCTATCTGAAGCATAAAACTTAATCATCAAGATATCAAAATCAACACCCATATCATTAGATGAAAATGCCTCCTATCATCGTTAGTGAAATTTCAATGTTTAAATAGGTGAGATAATGTAGTAGTTCTTGAATCACTGACTATTTTAAAACATGGATGTATCAACTAATCTTAATTCCATTAGGACCTTCACAACATAAAATGTAACTTAATATTCATTCAAATCTCCTAGAATAGATTTAAAAAGAAATTTCATATTTAATAATTACATACAAGGAGGGTCCTTACACAATTCTTCTTGGTCACCATACTTTGTACCTCTAGTACCTTGTTCACCCTTCAAGCATTCATCTTCTTTAGCCTTGTTGCTTAACATGCCATTATAGACTCTTCTCTTCGGTCACTTGATGAAGAAAAACCCTTAATTCCTTCTCCTCCTTACATTCTCACACATGATACCAAACACTTTTGCTTCATGACTAGACGTTCCTATAAATAGGAAATTAGGATATTTTGTGTTCATTATCCATCATCCAAATTAGGGTTTTTGTATAGATTAGATAGGATACAATGTATCTACCCCATATTTTTTCTTTTCTAGAAAATTCTCCTAGAATCCATTTAAATTCACCTAAAAATGGTTTACATTGAATTCTTTGACACCAGCTCATCAACCTTATCTTCCTCATTGTTCACAAGTTTCAAGAAAACAAACTTATTGGCTTAAATTTGGTGAATCTTTGATCTTTAACATAATGCAATAGCTCAACATTAGCAATCTTCTAATTTTTGGCACATATTGCATTGCTTGGCATCAACTACAAAATCACTCAGCATCAACTAAAGTTTACTAACACTCATCATCAACTAAACTTTACTCAACATCAACTATTTTGCTCAACATCCACTAGAATTTGGTTTCACTTTGCTCCAACTAATTTTTTGCTCAGCTTCTATTGACTTTTTGGAGAACCTTCTATCCACTGAGTTAAGCTTGGTAGAAAAACTTTGTTTAACTTGTTCTTCTAAACTTTCTAAGTGTAGCTAGCCATTTTGTAACCTTAAGTAGATCATCAATACATCATGTCATCACTGTCTTAACTGATTTTTGTACTTCATTACATAATCATAACTCAACCTTTCCTCCAGGTGCTATTGTTACCTCTTACTAATCAAATCCTCCTCATCAATCAACTAAGTGATAGTACTTGAATCTTATAAGTAGTTTTCTTATGATAAAATAATAGGTTTGACATTAGTGGCAAAACAATGATTGAAACACATAGTCTTTTTCAATGATGTCCCTCTTAACAATCTCTCTTATCAATGATCTTTTTAATCAGGTTTCAATAATCTTCCTTTTTGGCATTTATGGAAAACTAAATTGATCAACCAATTCAATCAAATGATGAACATCTTGTTCAACCAAAAACCTATTTGACTTAGTTAAAATAGTAAGGAAAATATGAAAAAGAGAACTTGTATTGAAATTTCTCCCTTTATTAGCAACTTCCATCTTCTGATTAGGTTTAAAAACTCTTTCTTGAAACTCCCTCTGAGTTCTAAAATTTCTCCCTCTAATATCAATCGTTTTGAGCTTCATTGACAACACTCTCTCAAAAAATCTCTACTTCTGATAGTTTCAGTCTGCTTTCTCATTCTTTGTTTTGCCAACTCTTGATCAATAAAACTCTCCCTTTTTGAAAAAAATTCCAAACACATATACCAAAAATTTGTTATCTTAAATAATGTAAATATAAGCTTTTATAGTTTCATCAATTTCTCCCTCTGTCACCTTGCTTGTGACTGATTTGAATTTTTAGCTCTGTAATTACTTTAGGTAGCTCCTAAAGTAATATCCTCTACATCAGTTTATATTATATGACCATTATCTTGTTGAATGTAGGGCACTCTTTTTGTTTCTTAAATAGACTTTGATAGGGATATCACCCCTATTTTACCTCTTAGATACTCATAAACATCCTTTGGTAATAGTTTTGTGAAGATATCAACAATTTTCTCCTTTGTGTTAACATATTCCATCTTCACCTCTTTGTCTTGAACTAACTCTTTGACATAAAGATACTTGATTACAATGTGCTTTGTCTTTGTATGCATCACTAGGTTCTTTAATATATTGATATCACTTGTATTATCACAAAAAAGTATAACTAGTTCTATGATTTCTTCATTCATACCTTTGAGTAGCTTCTAGATCTATATAAGGTTTGTGTAGTTTATAGTAGCAACAACATATTCTACTTCAATAGTAGATTGTGAAGTAAAAGTCTATTTCTTACTAGTCCATGTAAGTAGTCTTTTTCCTAAGAAAAATGCTCCTCCATTGGTGCTCTTTCTATCATCAATGTTTTTAGCCTAATTAGCATTAGTGTAGGCTCTTAATTCAAACTTTTCATTCTTTTTGTAATATAGACCAAACTCTTGTGTTCCTTTTAGATATCTCATTATCCTCTTTACAACCATTAAGTGATTCTCCCTAGTATTTGTAAAGAATCTTGCAACTATCACTACAAATAATACAATATTAGGTCTACTATGTACTACACATTGCAACTTGCCAATCAAAGACCTATACAATGTTTGATTCACCTCAATGAATCATCATTTTTGACAACTTGTGTCCTGTCACCATAGGTGTACTTATTGGTTTGAAATCCTCTAGTCCAAAATTTTTTAATATTTCTTCGACATGCTTTGATTGAGTGATGTATATACCATAATTCATTTGATATACTTGTAGTCCCACAAAAAAAAAAATTTCTCCAAACATAGACAATTCAAATTTTTGCTTCATCTAATTTGCAAAATCATTACATAAAACATCTTTTCCTCTAAATATGATATCATCAACAAATATTTTAGATAGAAAAATGCCTTTTCCTTTTTTTGTCTTTATGTATAGATTGTTGTTATCATCAATCCTTTCAAATCCAATCTTCACAAGATAATTATGAAGTCTCTCATACCATGCTCTTGGTGCTTGCTTTAATCCATATAGGGCTTTGTGCAGTCTACATACCATGTTCTTATTGTTAGCATCAACAAATCCTTCTAGTTGTTCTATTTAGACTTCCTCTTCTAGTATGCCATTCAGAAATACAAATTTAACATCCATTTGATAAATTGTGAAACCGTTTTTTGCAAGACAAGCAAGTAGAGTTCTTAATCCTTCCATTCTTGCAATAGGGGCAAATGTCTCCCCATAGTCAATTCCTTCTTCTTGTACACATCCCTTGCAAACTAATCTTGCTTTATTTCTTGTGACTATACTATTCTCATCTAGCTTGTTTTTTTATACCCACGTGGTGCCAATCAAATTCTTGTCTTTTGGTCTAGGAACCAAACTCCATGTTTTGTTCTTCTCTATTTGTTCAATCTCTGCTTCCATGGATTTCTACCAAAATTCATCTTGTAATGCATCTTTTATTGTTTTGGGCTCCTTCATTTTTAGGAAACATGAATTGATTAGTAGGATGATGTCTTTTCACATATTTAGATGATATTGGCTTAGCTCTTGTTTCTACATTTTTTCTTATAGCTTCTGAATCACTGTGTACATCTCTATTAGGTATCTCAACTTTTGCATGAGTACTAATCTCATAGACAAAATGTGTATCTTCTTCATTCTATAACTTGGCATCTGAATGCAACTTGGCATTTATAGGATATGACTCGATAGTTACTAATAATTTTTGTTGACATGTAACTTGATTTGTAACATCTTCTTCAGTAGGCATTCCTTCATAAAAGTATACAATTTTTTTTTATTCTTCTACTTCTTTCATAGGTTCGGCCTTATGTACTTCTATAAATTTATCAAATTCACCTTTGAAATTTTTACTATTTTATTAGTGTTAGTATTTAAACACTTATAAGCTTTACTTCTTGTGGAGTATCCAAGGAGTATACCTTCTTCACTTTTTGCATCAAGCTTTCCATTCTTAACATCCTTAAGAATATAACACTTACTTCCAAATATCTTAAATTATTTTACATTAGGTGGATATCCATACCATATTTCAAAATGTGTTGAATGAGTATCTTCTTGATTTTCACATAGTTCAAGGTATATATAGTAGTGCTTACAACTTCTCTCTAGTATTTTAGAGCAACATTGTTCTCCATGATAAGTTTTCTAGCATAGGCCATTATAGACATGTTTCTCCTTTCAACAATCCTATTTTGTGGAGGAGCCATAGGGGTAGATGTCTGTCTTTTGAATCCTCTATCATTATAAAACATCTCAAACTCATTTGATGTGAATTCTCCTCCTCTATCTAATCTCAAGCATTTTAGACTTTTACTTGTTTCTTTCTTAACTCTTGCCAAGTACTACTTACTTCCAAATATCTTAAATTATTTTACATTAGGTGGATATCCATACCGTATTTCAAAAGGTGTTGAATGAGTATCTTTCTAATTTTCACATATTTCAAGGTATATGTAATAGTGCTCACAGCTTCTTTCTAGTATTTTAGAGCAACATTGTTCTCCATGATAAGTGTTCTGGCATAGTCCATTATAGACCTATTTCTCCTTTCAACAATCCCATTTTGTGGAGGAGTCACAAGGGCAGATGTCTGTCTTTTGATTCCTTTATCATTATATAACATCTCAAACTCATTTGATGTGAATTCTCCTCCTCTATCTAATCTCAATAATTTTAAACTTTTACCTATTTCTTTCTCAACTCTTGCCAAGTACCATTTAAACATTTGAAAGTATCATATTTCTATTTCAAAAATATAACTATTATCATCCTACAGTAATCATCAACAAATAGCATTATATACTTATCTCCTCTTTATCTTTGCACTTCAATTGGTCCACACAATTTAGTATTAACAATCTCTAGTATTTCTTTAGAGGTATAACCTTTACTCTTATAGCTTGATTTTGTCATTTTTCCTAGATGACATTGTTTGCACACTACATGAATAGGTTTCTTCAACTTGGGAAAACCTGTAACTTTCTTCATGTTACTAATATTGATCAAGATATCAAAGTTAATATGACATAATCACTTGTGCCAAAGACATACATTATCAAATTTGGTAACAAAATGAGTAGCATCCTCTATATCTAGATAGAAAAGATTACTTCTAGTTTGATTACCTTTTCCAATCAATTTTTCATTTGTGTCATATATCTTGGAAACTTTGTTTCTGAATTCAACCTTGCATCCCAGATTATTCAATTGTGACACACTCAACAAGTTATAATTTAGTCCTTCAACATAGCAAGCATTATCAAATGAAATCGTGTCTATGAGTTTGATAGAAACTTTTATTTTTATCAAACATGGTGCATCATTACCAAATCTTACACTATTTCTATTATAACAAGTTAAGTTAATCAACTTACTTCTATTCTAGTCATGTAATGTGAGAATCTATTGTAAATGTTCCATCTATCATTTTTGTTCACACAAGTCACAAGTGTAGTTACTTCATCTTCATCAAATTCATCCTTCATTGCAAGATATACCAATCCTTCATCATGTTCATCAGAATCATCATTGCCTTCTTCTACAACAATGTAGCATGACTTCTTGACTTTGTCTTTGTAATCTCTGCTATCATCTTCTCTTCTATTTTTGTACTTTTTCCATCTCTATAGTTCTTCTTTTGTGTACATCTTGCAACAATATGACCAGCCTAATTTCAATTGAAAAAAATGATGGGTAACTTACCTTTGAACTTGCCTTTACTTCTACAAAATATTCTTTCTAGTAGTGCTTCCAATTGTTCAATATATTCCTCATCTGTATCACTATCACTAGATACATATCTTATCTTTCTTTTCTTCTTCTTCTACTTCACTTCATTAGAGTCCTTCAATAATAACTTGGCTTTGAATGTAGATTTAGGACTCTTAGGTCTATAATTATCAAAGTTAGATAGCTCAAAAGTAGTGAGTCTACCTACCAAACCTTCAAGGGTTAGATAATTCCCTAGAATACATCTCAACTCTTGAATTGCAAAAAATTTAATAGCATAAACATGCAATAATATTCTCAAGACTTTACTTAACATAGTATCATCATCTATATGACCAGTAGCTCCTCTTATTGCACTAATAAATTCTTTTATCCTGGCATCATAGTAAGAAATATTTTTACCTTCTTCCATTTTCATATCATCAAACTTACCTCTAAGGCTCTCAAATTTGGCTCTCTAAACTTTTTTTTGTCTCCTCCATAGATAGTGTCGAGGGCATCCAACATTTTCTTTGTAGTGCCATAGCCTTTGATATCATCAAATTTGGCATAGTTCATGGTAGAGGAAATCTCCACCATCACTTGATTATGCTATTTCTTCTTCTTCATATCTATAGTAATTAGGGCTCCAACTAGATCAACATGCTCCACTATAATGGTAGATTGTGCATGATGTCCAAGAACTCCAAGGTGTAGCTTCATCAAATGTTGCCATGCAAGAAAGTTATCTCTATTGAGCTTTTGTACTTCTCTTTTATACATCTTGATCTCTATTCTTCTATTCCCTTAAAACTAGTCCTCTTAAGAAAATGGATCTAATACCAATTTTTTGAATTACTTTAGAATGGTGAATTAGTTATTCAAGGTCTAGATGTATAAATAAAACTTTTCACAACTCAGTGAACCCATAAAACATTCATACCCATGCCTGTGTCCATTATGTATTTACTAAAACTTGTATGTTACTATCAAATAAATTTGCAAAATGTAAAGCATGAAACACAACACATTCATTAGTACACTTGCCGCAATGATTTACATGAAAACCCAATTTGGGAAAGACCACTAGTAACATGCTACTCCTTTTCACTCTTCTAAAGTAATGCTCTATGAATGGTGAACCCTATTAAAGGTTACAATACACATTGTTAAATGTGAAACAATTAAGGGATTTCAATCATCCTATTAGGAGTGAGCCTTGTTAGAGGGCTCTAGGCCATTCACGTGGAATGCCAACTAGTTAATGGATTTTCAAATGACTATTAGGTCAACCTTAATCCAAAGGATTTACCCTAGACTGATACAATTGTTAGAGAGTAGCAATACAGCTTTATTTGATACAACATACAATTTTTCTTCTAAATTACTAATCTCTATTTAGTCCTATTGAGTCTTTAATTCTGCTAGGCCTTCATACTTTGTAGCTCTAACAACTTGTTCACCCTTCAAGCATTCTTCTTCTTTAGTCTTCTTGCTTAACATGCAATTGTAGACACTTCTCTTTGGTCACTTGATGAATAAAAACCATTAATTCCTTCTCCTCCTTAGGTTCCCACACATGATACGAACCACTTTTTCTTCATGACCAAACATTCCTATAATTAGGAAATTAGGATATTTTCCTACTCATTATTCATCATCCAAATTAGGGTTTTTGGATGGATTAGGTAGGATACAATGTATCTACTCCATATTTTGTCTTTTCTAGAAATGACTACAATCCATTTGAGTTCACCTAAAAATGGTTTACATCAAATTTTGTGCCACTAGCTCATGAACCTTATCTTTCTCCTAGTTTACAAGTTTCAAGAAAATAAACTTGTTGGATTAGTTTCAGTAAATCTTTGATCTTTAACATAATGTTGTAGCTAGGCATTATTAATATTCTAATGCTCGAAACATATTGCATTACTTGGCATCAACTATAAAATCACTCAGCATCAACTAAAGTTTATTGATGCTTGACCTCAACTAAACTTTACTTAGCATCAACTAATTTTCTTGGCATCCACTAGAATTTTCTTTCACTTGGCTCCAACTAATTTTTTGCTCGGCACCCACTATTCACTCAGTCAAGCTTGGTAGACAAACTTTGTTTGACTTGTTCTTCTAAACTTTCTAAGTGTAGCCAACCATTTTGTAACCTGAAGTAGATCATCAATACATCATGTCATCACTATCTTAACTGATCCTTGTACTTCATTATGTAATCATAACACAACCTTTCCTCTAGGTTCATTGTTACCTCTTATTAATCAAACCCTCTTCATCAATCAACTAAGTGATAGTACTTGAATCTTATAAAAAGTTTTCTTACTAGAAAATAACAAGTTTGACATCAGTGACAAAACTATAATTGGAACACATAGTCTTCTTCAACAATCTCCCTCTTAACAATCTCTCTTATCAACGATCTTTTCAATAAGATTTCAACATTTGGTTACCTAGAAAATCTACAAGGAGAAGGTAAAACTCGGTTGGGGATGACACCCAAAAATCTTCATTACTATAATAGTAAAGTGTATCGAATGAAGGTTAGAATGTTTAATCATGAAAAATGATTTACCCTATGAATGGTATGTCGTATTAAAGGCTTACAAGATTGTTAGATCTTAACCTATTAAAGGATTTCAAACCCCTTTTAGAATTCTACCTGGTAAAAGGACTTTAACTTACAATGAAGTAAGCACCTTGTTAAAAGACTTACAATAGCTTGTTAGCACTACTTTGTTAGGAGATTTAATTGATTTACATGTTAAAATGTCTTAGCAATTATCCTGTAGTTAACACTCCATTTCTTGATGTCAGAGAACCTCTTTCCTAATGTGTACTTGATTTTTTTTGATAATATGTATGTCTGATGTCTTCTGATTTGTTTTCTATGTTGTCACCTAACTAATTTTGTAATCTAACTCAAATCATAACACCTTAGTCACCATGAATACTCTGTTTGCACATGCAAACTCTATTCACTTCTTCTTACACATTCATTAAAAAAGTTTAGCATTTGTCCTCCTTAAGAAGACCTTGGTGACTTAGGGTTAGCTATGAATCAATGATTGTGATTCATCCATATTGTTGCTTAATATGTCCCTTTTTCTAATTAGATACATGTATTTCATTGGTATTTATAATTAAATCTTTTTTTTATCATCAAAGATCATAAAAAAATCCTTAAGTCAGCCAAAAAATGGTTTACAAAGAAGTTTGTACCATTACACACAACCATGTCAAAACTCTATAACTCAACACTTGAAGTCCCTAATGCTTGGCATCAACTGCAACATCAATGTTGTTACTCAACCTCTAAATGAATCGATATCCATTGACCACTTGACATATGAATAGCTTGAAACATACTATCTGCTCAACACTTGACTAACTCGACACTTACTAGTTACTCAGCTCATACTAAATATATGTAACTTGACATATACTGTTTGATAACTTATGCTCAACATGTATTACTTGTTCGACATGAACTAAGTAAATGCCTTAAGTATATTGTCAGTCATATTCAAAACCAATATAAGATTAACAATAAATATCATCTTCCTTCCATTATATCATCATCAAAGGTGTCACCAAGAGTTCATGCAATAAAATAACACTTGCTTCATCAACAATAGGTACTTTAAGGTCTTAAGAACAATTTAGTTATGACACAAAATTCAATGAAATAATAGATAAACCAACATTGAAGTGAAATAAATTTTGAAGTTGGGGATTGGGTCTTCTTGAGATTGTAGCCATATAAAAAACTATCAATGAAGTAACAAAAATAATAATAATAAGTTGTCTCCAAAATATTATGGACCATACCAAATCATGCAAAAGATTGCTAGAGTTTCCTTCAAGCTAGAGTTGGCACCAACAACTAAGATACATCCAATTTTTCATGTTTCTTGTTTGAAGAAGGTAATTGGTTAGAATATTCCAACTCAAATGGTACTACCAGAGCTTGATGAAGAATGAAGAATAATTTTGGAACCAAAATTCTTTCTTCTTAAACACACATGAAGAAGCTAAGGAATAGAACCCTCACCCAGTATCTCATCCAATAGAAAAATTTACTTGTTGAAGAGGCCACATTGGAAGATGAGGAGTTCATTCAAAAGAATCCTCACTTGGTTAGGATTGAGGATAATTCTTTTCTAAAGAAAGGGGGCATGCCATGCCCTTAATATGGGTGTATATAGGGTTATGAATAGTCAACTTATGGCTATCTTAATCCTTAACCAAGTCATGTTATCATTATTATATTATTAAATTTAGGTAGGTAGGTTGACCTAGGTGTTATGTAGAGTTGTGTCTATTTAAGCTAAGTATAAATAGGTATATATAGGAGACTATGAGTCTTATTTCAACATTACATAGTGAAGTGTCTACTTATTGGAGATATTTGGAGATTTTCCCCTCGAAGTGGTCTATTACTCTCAATTATTTTTAATTATTTATAGAATAATTCATATTATCTCTTCCATTGTCCAAGTCATTTCATTACATTTAAATGACTTGGAATAGAGTAAATCTCTTAATAGAGTGGTCTTAAAATATCTTTGTAAATCTCCCAATAGAGTACTTACTTTAGTTTGTGTGTGAAATCCTCTAACAAGGTGAGACCTAGTAGTCTTTAAAGCTTTTAAAAGGGCACAAACCTAAAAGGTTAGATCATATATTTTGATAAAAAATTGTAAGCTTAATTAGTTAACATTATTACTACAATAATGAAGATTTGTGGGTGTTATCCCCACCCTAGTTGAACCTCCACCTTGGAGGGTTTCTAGGTAACAAATATTATGTTATTTGTTTCACTTTCATGTATGTCATTGATCAAATTTATATGTTATGATGGATTTATATTCCAAATTTTACATGCATAAGTTTACTAATAGATGTGAGTGAATTGGTGAAAGGTTTAAGTGTTTTAGATTTTGATTCATCCCCTCCTCTCACTATCTTGTTTATTTGGTTTATTACTCTAATCAATAATTGGTATTAGATCATTGGTTCTCTAAAAGTAGCTTAATATCTTGGAGATAGATGCTTTCAAGATAGAAAAATGTATTGATAATCAGGTGATTGACATCCAATTAATACTACAAAAAGTTTAGAAGGGAGGAAAACATCTGAAGGATTGCCTTAAAAGGAGAAAGGAAATTTCCATCTAGAACAAATATTTTTCATATGAACAAGTTGAGATTGAAGGACATTTTGAATCAATGAATCCAAATGACAAATAATTTACTAATCTACTTGACAAGAATGAACTCTAAAATGAAGAAATAAGAGGAATAAAAAGAGAACATGAAATCCAACTAGTAAGACTATGTGAAGTGAGAAAACAAAAAAACAAAGGTTAAGAAGACATGACTATGGCTAAAGAAGAAAAAAGGGTTATGGATATTAGACTTCAAGAAAGGATATCAGATGTGTAGAAACTCATAAACACATAATTTTACATGATGAATCAATTGATATTTTCATATTACAAATTGAATCACAAGGATTTGGAAATTACAAATCTCAAATCACAAAAGGACATACTAAGGAATGGACTTAAAGATGAGAAATAATTTATGGATAAATTTAACAAACCTAAAGAATAAATGAAATAATTTGAAGAACTTATGGAGTTATCAATTTGTTATAATGAATTATGAAATTCATGCATTGAGAAAGGAGAATCATCCAAAAATGGAGAACTAAGGAATGCAAAGTCAAAGGACAAACCAACATGCTATCACTATGGAAAATTTGTTCATACTACAAATATTTGTCAAATAAAACATGGTATGAAATATTCTAAACCTAAATTTATTGGTTACTATTGACCTAATGCCCCACTCGAAGATCCTTAGAACAAGGATGAAATACAAGCCAAGATTTTTTGTTCTATACAAGTATGAGTGTACATGACAACATCATACATAGATCACATAGATTGCAATGGAAGACTTAACCACCATCTCAACCACCAATGAATCTCCAAATGTTGCTACCCAAACTAACACACAGAAAAATAGGAACTATAATCCAAAATGACAACAATACAAGAAATTTAAGATTTTTCAAAGAATGGTAATTTAAGTGAACCCAAAGGGTACTAGAATTGCCAAAAATTGATCCTCAAAAACTAGTGGAGATTCCCCTATTTTCCACATGAGAATGATATACTAATAGGTTTTCAAGAAAAGATGTGCAACATGCCTCACAAGGAAGTGCCTTCTGCATGAAGATGTACACCATGCAGTGCGAGAAAGTGCTTAGCTAATGGAACAAAAAACCCAATACTAGGGTTGGGTTTTGTGCAAGAATGTTCCAAGGCCATAAAAAGAAATCCAACACACAATGCAAGATCTTTCATCCTCGTGTAACGATGCACAATTTTACTTGAAGTCCCAAAATAATATGCCAAAACCAAAATGGTACAAAACTAAGGGAGTGTTAGATCCACAGTTTAAGCTATAAAACACTTGAACACACTAATGAAAGATAGAAACAAAACCTAACCATCTAACAAGTAGAAAGGGAAAGTATAGAAGGTAACATTATAGTGTACTTTAAAGAACATCACAATGTGCAAAACAATAAAACTAAGTACATGGCTCCTCAAACAATAATAGTATCATAAGATCATTATGGGCCCTAGCCATCCCCTATGCATAACATCCCAAGCTAGCAATCAAATTTTTGGTACTATCATATAAGGGACATCACTACTAAGGGAGTGTTAGATCCACAGTTTAAGGTATAAAACACTTGAACACACTAATGAAAGATAGAAACAAAACCTAACCATCTAACAAGTAGAAAGGGAAAGTATAGAAGGTAACATTATAGTGTACTTTAAAGAACATCACAATGTGCAAAACAATAAAACTAAGTACATGGTTCCTCAAACAATAATAGTATCATAAGACCATTATGGGCCCTAGCCATCCCCTGTGCATAACATCCCAAGCTAGAAATCAAATTTTTGGTACTATCATATAAGGGACATCACTACTAAAACATGTTAAAACATAAGGATAAGGAAATCTAACATGCTAGAAGTAAAGCATAAGATAATCTTACAAATATGAGTAACATCACCTATCATATGCTAATTATCATAATAAGGAAATGTGATAGTAACTAACACCATATAACATGATATAAAATCATTCTAATGAAAACATAAATCACAAGAAAGCATACTCTAGAAACTCAAGTACCAAGTGAAAACATCCAATAGTGGTCACACAAGGACAATAGACCATCTCTAAACATTGGTCCCTAGTAGTATTATAGGTAGCTACACCTCCCAACCATGTGGAACCTATAGGCCCACTCCCACTATGTTGATGGAGATAATGATCCAACCAGAAACACACACAAAGAAAATGTCTATGGCTAACACACATGCTAGACAATGTGATGACTAAAACCAACACAAGGACAATGAATATACTATAGGTCCTGGTCGAACAGTCAATGGACAACTAATCAGGGACTGACATCATGGAGAGCCACTTGGAATCCAAAAGCCCAAGCTAGTATTGGCAACTATTCATATCAATAGAAGTCACACAACCCAAGGAATAACTCTTCTCGATAGAAGGTGAACAACCTAGGCAGTAACTCTTCTTGACAAAAGGTGCACAACCCAAACATTTTATTATCCTATAATTATTACCACCTAGTATTTTAATTTAGTTATCACTTATGTAAAACTTCTTCTACCAACCAATGAGAAATAGTCACCAGGTGACAGGATAGAAGCCCCTCCATATGCTACCCTAGCCTACCCATGCTCATCAAGGGATGATTTCTTATAGGCATGCAAATTCCCAACCCAACCCCAATAATCATAGCTTCCAAAAAACCCATAGAATATTGGGACTCATGATTCAATGAAAAATTTATGTACATGTACTCATGTGTGGCACATCACCATCATGAAGATCATAACACAAGGGTTGTATGAGAACACAATATAGAAAATCACTCAACCAAAAATAGAATTAGGAGGACATATGTGACATGCATCCCAATGCAACATAAAAGTGCATTAAAGGTCTAACCAACATCCAAATGGATAATCTAGGTCCATGACCAAACTAATGCCAAAAAAACCCAAGAAAATAGGGTGACAAATAAAATGAGGAAAAAACCCCAAAAATTGGAAAACTTTGAAATTAAAACCCATTTGGTCTTTGGGTACCAAAATCCTAAAAATCTAATAATATTTGGGTTTAGACACCATATGCAAAAATGGCTAGCATAATGGTATAAAACCCCAAACCCCCATCCAGAAAACTAGGAAAAATGTTCATATCCAACCAACTAGGTAGAACTAGCAAATAAAAATAGATGGGAACAATAGTTATCATTCTCCTAACAAACTGCTACCAAAAATAGTAGGTGAAATGAAGTAGAAATAATAAAATAGGAAGGCCCTACTTGAGAGAAAAAGGGGCAGAAACCAAAACTCGCACAATAAAATAAATAGCAATGTAAGGTATACTTGAGATAGATCCAACAAGACCAACCTCGTGAAGATCCCACACTCATGGCTCCTAGAATGAATAGAAATTTGATCCTTGAGAAGAGAATTCTCCAAAAAGCTCTCAAATTTGTATTTTAAAATAGTGAGAAATGAAAAATAAAATCCCTTTCTTCAATACTTATTCACTTTTCGAGTGAATAGTCAATTAGGACAAATAGCCAATTAGACTAGCTACACTCTAAATCAACCCAAATGAAAATAGGTTATTCCTCATAATAAGAATTAACCTAAGGAAAAGCTGCCAAAAATTAAATTTGAGAAGATTTAAAGCATGAAAATCCAAAATCATACAAATTACCAAAAAAACTTCTATGACAATGCAAACCTCTAAATGTATAGACACACTCACTAGTCTAATCACATAATGTAGATGTGTTCAGATTTAATAATCACCAAAAGGTTATAATTTAAACAATTGAAATAAGGATATGTTGACCTTATAGGGATGACATTTGTAAAATATTAATAGATGAATCACTATGTCTATGTGCTATTGCTAGGGATATAATTCCTATACACTAAAACACATGATCAAGTGTAATTTCATAATAATATCATAGCTGAAGCAATAATGCACTAAATACCTAATTAACCCATTTACATCACTCATGTTCACATAAAGCATAATGAGACAGGAATGATGTAAATCACCATAGCATAAAATCCATCACATAACATAATTAGAAAATATTTCCAAATGTTAGATAATCAAATATCATCATAGATCTATTGTCATCTCAAAATGGCATCAACATGAAAATATGATCAACTAAATAGCATAGCAGTAAGCATCTATGATACTAGATCAAGGTATAACATTCAACCCTCAAGTCATCTCGAAGTACATATAATAAGAGTATCAAGTATCTCTCAAATCAAAATAACAAAAAGGTACAAACTGCAAACATGAGAGGCACTGCAATTTTTAATGCAAGAAACTAGGACATCAAATATATTAGTGTAGATCAAGAATGAGGAATGCAACTACTACACCTAAATTTGAAGGATATTTCTATAATTGTTAGAAGTATGGGCATAGAGAATATGAATGCATCATAGAAAAAACATTGCTAGACAAATAAAAGGGATGATTATGTAGCTACCAATACATGCTCCAAATTTTACAAGTTTGGACATTAAAGTAAGAATTTCAGGACTTAAGTACATTCAAAAAATCAAACAAAAGACAGAGGCAAAGCCAAAGTGAACATTGATCAAATTATAAATGAAATGAACCAAAATTGGAAAAGGAAAACATAAAATGGAAATAGTGGAGAAAATGGATCTGAGGTCACCCAATCCAATGGAGAAGGTAATCATATAATCTAAAATTAAACAAGAGAGGTATGTATGGAACTGTATACCTAATTAATATATCATACTTTAGTTCCTTATATGAAAATGTTCCAAGGTTCATATTTGTAAATGTGAAGATGCATATGAAAAAATTTGTCAAAGGTTACCAAGTGTCAGTAAAAATTATCTATGTTTACTGAGCATTGCAACATAGACTAAAGTCTTCAAATAAAGAATGATAGAGATTGAGTAATATGGAAGAGACTAAGCTATAATAAAATGACCTAGTTGAAAGGCATCAACATCAATTGAGATAATTGACTTCCACCTGCCTAAGTACATAGCATTAATGGAGACCCAAAATCAATCAAAAGAAAGTATATAACAAATTTTGAAGACATTATTACATA
The DNA here is from genome assembly GCA_028749045.1 of Cupressus sempervirens. Taxonomy (NCBI): domain Eukaryota; kingdom Viridiplantae; phylum Streptophyta; class Pinopsida; order Cupressales; family Cupressaceae; genus Cupressus; species Cupressus sempervirens. Next base: position 395,229,740 of record CM053786.1, read on the forward strand.
CCTTTCATTCATATTTTTGAGAGCATAGAGCGATTTGGTGATTTTAGTGACTAGCAAATATTTCAAAAGTGATAACTGAAAGAGGTTAGTAGAATCAACCTGGTGAAGAGTGAATCTTGTCATCCACCAAAGCTTTGTTCTATTCCAAATATCTCTATGAAAAGAAACTCAATGTGTGGGCTATCTTCGATACCACCTAAAGTCATTATGATCCATGATGTCCAAAGTTGTTGTATATATGTAAAATTGGAAAATTAGGAGATTATGAAATTAGAGAAGCTTATGAGAAGTAGTGTAATGATGGAATCTTGAAGGAAAATTTTCAAATTTTTGAAAATAAAGGATTAAGTCATGCTTTAGAATTCCCAAAGAATTTCAAGGTTGAATGGATTCAATTTGTTGTGTGTAGAATTAATGACATGAAATACTAGCTAGACAATGGACCAGTAGATATCATAACATATATTATTCATAGTGTTATATGCTATCCAATGCTAGACAGGACAAAAAACATGTGAAGCCTGAGTCATGAAGAAATTGAAGCAAACATAGAAGCTAAGCACAATGGACATGGTCTATTCATTACAACCATTTTTGATCCACTAATTGAATTTTTAGTGAGGGTTATGGCTCACAAATTCAATCAATCAAGCATATTGAACAATGTAATTTGTATGGATGTGGATAAAGCATGAAATATTGTAATGAAAGATCATGAGTATGATCTTGCCAAGCTATAGAGACAATAACTTGTAGAGAATTTGAAATCTTTAAGAAAAGTTAAGAATTCAATGTGTAAGTTTTGTTCCTTGATTATGTATTTTTTCTTTTATATACTAAAGTATTTTCCTAGTATTGGTGATGTTTTATGGGACCAGAAAAAACTAGTGACAAGATAGATAAATGTGTATAATACTCAATTAGGATTATTCTTTTAAATGTAATGAATGCTTATTTTGATGAAATCAAGCAAAGAATGAAAAGGAGAATGAGGATACCTGAAGAGTTAGGCCAAAAAATATTATAGTGACATGTTTTCTTGTTGATATAGAAAACACTTTTGCATAGACACTAAAATCAAGGAAGGCTTGGTTACAATCTTTAGACTATAAGATTGATAGTGATTTAGTGAGTGCAATCATTGATGTACTATTGGAAGAAGAGATAGATGTTGAGGCTGAACCTTTTAGTAAATATGAAGAACCAAATAAAGAATTGCTATAAATAACAAGATAGCCTCCAAGTAGTAGAAAAGGGAGAAAATGATTGAAGATCTTGAAGCTAAACTTATCACCCTAGGCAAGGGAAATGAACCATTACAATTGTCAAAAGATCTATATGAGTATGAAGAATAAGATAGTGGTGATGAGGAGGAAGAAGAAGAAGAAGGTGACAAGGAAAAATCCCTAGTTGTTGTCATACCACCAAGAAAGAAGGCTCAAGAAAAAATGAAGAAGCTGACATCGACACCCATCTCTCTTTGACTACCAAACAAGCCAAGGACCAATAAAATTGCTAATGCTAAGAAGTTTTAAAAGTAGAATGTAGAAAAATCTATACAGCCTAGAGCCCCAAACAATGGAACAAGAAGATTATTTAGAGGAAAATTTATTAGATAAACAAGGACTATTGAAGATGTATGTGAAAACTTGGGATGATCTATAGGATTATCTAGTTTTAAATTTATCAATTATGATACACTAGATAATGATGATAGAAACAAAGTTGAGGAGGAAATGGTAGACATGATTGAAAATCAAAAAATAGCTCCTAGAAAAATGAAAAACAAATACCCAAATACTAGTTGGATAGACTAGAAAGGAGATGGGAACATGTAGAAATAGATGAGAAAAATATAATAATTAACACATTAGTTAGAGTTATGCCTGATCTGTCATAGGAGAAACACAACATATTTTTGGAATAGTATAGGAGTAGATTTTTTTCTCAAGTAGAGAATGTTTTTTTTATTACAGAATAAAAAGGAAATTTTACAATAGCAAGATGCATTTCTTTGCAGAAACATTTTTGGGTTAATATCATAGACAATAGAGATAGACATTGTAAACATTGAAGATGATTACAACAGTGGAGATAGATCATGTGTGTTGAGTCCACAAGGAAATATGTCTCCTATACATGTTGATACCTTTGACACTCTAAAGAATAAGTAGTCAAGGCTCATAGGTATAGAGGTATACAGTGAAGAAAAGGAAACAAGTGTAGATAATAAGAATTTTTTAGCACCTCACATTGAGGAAGGAAAAGAATCAAATGAAGTTGAATTAAGTGCAAATATTGTTGTCTCAAGAATAAATGCACAAGAAAGACTGAGTGGTGCACCCCTTCATCAACTCTTATGGTAGCGTGGGGAAACAACACTCCTTTACATAGAAGAAAGAGGAAAGAATTAAAATATGTTTCACTAGATATTAAGATTAGTCTATATGAAATAATTGATATTAAACAATTAAACCTGACAAATGTCACCTTGGAGAAAAATATTTTTTTGCAAGTTTTCGTAAAGAAGAAGAGACAAGAAGAGTGATGGGGACACAACCCAAGCACAAAATGGAGACAATAGAAAAGGGGAAATTATATTAACTGAGAAAATAAGCTAGTACAAATAGTACAGAGAAAATAAACTTCAAAACATGTCCTAAGGGCTTACAATAGCATAAATCTAGAGGTAATTTCTCCTTTCAGTACCTCCTCTCAAACTCCACTCCGAACTGCCTTTTACAATGCCAGAAATCTCCTTAAATAGACCTCGAAGGGTTAAGGACTAGGAGCACATTCTAGAAAGTGCTAGTAGGCATCCACTAACCAAATAGAAGGTTCCAAAAGCTACTTTAGAAGTCGATGCAAATCTAGAAGAATCCAAAAATAGTAACCAAACTTTCAGGAGGCATAACATTTGAACCATAGCTCCGATTGACGAACCGTTTACATTTTCAAAAAGCTCTCGAAGCGCTCTATAGCCCTTTGGACAATATTTTCTTGTCCCCCATTTTTAGCCCTTTTTGAGGTCATTTAATGCCCCTAACCTAACTTTGAAGCATTCTTAGGAGGTCTCCACAACCCAAAAAACTATAATAACTTTCAAATCGTAGGGCATTTTGACCTGATTCTTTTTCTAGAATTCTCTAAATTACAATTACATTCATCTAGCCAATTTACACCTCCTAGTTCACCAAAATGATGGCTCAATTACATACTCCTATTTTTTCAAGATTTACAAGAACACTGATAGTGGAACTGTGAGAGTTAGAACCTTTATTTGACCTAAATGGGTATCCAAAAATGAAAACACATGAAACGGAAACTAAGTCTAAGTATTTTTTTTGGGTGACACAGGATTGCCCTTATACCTCTAGATGCTCTTGCATCAGACACCCAGGGTAGATTGAAAAGTGACCGTGTCACTTTATGAATGGTAGAGGAAATCCCAAATGGGAAACCTCGACTGCTGAAATCCAAGTTGAATCCTCAATCGGCTATCATTTCCACTTCACCAAATACTCTTCATACTGCCTATTTCTGGTACTCCTACTTACACGATGATCTAGAATGTCTTCTATCTCCTCCTTCTTAGAAGTAGGAATTGGACATGGCTCTAACATTGGCTCATCATCTGCACCATCATCATGATACTCTGTTAAGTCTGCAATGTTGAAAATAGGACAAATGTGAATACCATCTGGCAGCTCCACCTCATATGCATTTCCTGAGTCATGTTTCTTCAGAATTTTGTAGGGGCCAAATTTCTTCATTTTCAGCTTGTTGTAAGTATTGGCTAGAAATCTTTCTTTTCGTAAGTGCACCATGACTAAATCTCCTACTTGGAATTCCTTATGTCTTCTCCTTTGATCAGCCCTAGCTTTATACTCTTGATTCATCTTGGTAATGTGTGCTTGAACCTCCTCATGTAGACACTTGATATGTTCAGCAAATTCCTCAGCTTCAACACTTGTCCTCTCCCCTTGTTCTATCTTCCTTAGCTTTGGTGCAGTCCTTGGGCTACTCCCATATACAATTTGGAATGGTGATTTTCCAGTACTCCTATTTACAGAGTTATTATAAGAAAACTCTACCTATGGTAGAGTCAAATCCCATCCCTTGGGCTTATCTCTAACTAAACATCTCAACAAATTGCCCAGACTTCTATTTACCACTTCTATTTGGCCGTCAGTCTGTAGGTGATGTGTGAAATTGAATTTTAGGTCTGTTCTCAAGTTCTTCCACAATGTCCTCCAGAAATACCCCACAAATTTAGTATCTCTATCAGAAACTATACTCCTTGGGAGACTATGTAGTCTCATGACCTCTTTGAAGAACAAGTCTACAATATGGACAACATCATGAGTTTTGTGGCATGGAATGAAATGTGCCATTTTGGAGAACCCATCAACCACCACAAATACTAAGTCATTACCCCTTTGTGTCCTCAATAATCCAAGAACAAAATCCATACTTATGCCCTCCCATGGCTTTGATGGAACAGGAAATGGATGATATAGTCCAGTATTGTGGCTAAATCCCTTAGCAACTTGACAAACTTGACAACTCTGTACAAACCTTTTCACATCTTGTGACATTTGAGGCCAAAAATAATGTTCTCTCATAATGGAAATGGTCTTATCTTGACCAAAATGTCCTTCCATCCCTCCACTGTGTTTCTCCTTAATCAGATTTTCCGTCATGGAACTCCTTGGAATGCACAATTGACTACGCTTGAACAACATGCCATCTTGAATCAAATAGTATAACCACTTGGTTCTATCTATAGCAATAGGCTCTTTACAAGCTTTCCATGCTTTAGCAAAATCAAGATCCTCAGGGTACAAATTCTTGAGTTCATCAAACCCAACTACTTCAACCTGCATTACTGTAAGCAACAACTATCTCCTACTTAGTGCATCTACAACCCTATTAGATTTTCCACTTCTATGCTTCAACAAAAATGTATAGCTCTGCAAGAACTCTACCCACTTCATATGCCTCTGATTCAATTTACCTTGGCTATTTAGGTACTGTAATGCCTGATGATCAGTATACAAAACAAATTCATTTGGCAATAAATAATGCCTCCATTTCTTTAAGGCCTGAACTATTGCATAGAACTATTGATCATAAACAGAATACTTCTTCTTTGCATCATTCAATTTTTCACTAAAATATGCAATAGGCTTACCTTCTTGGCTTAATACATCCCCAATAACACTGCCACTAGCATCACAATCCACCTGGAACACTTTTCTAAAATCTAGAAGTGCTAACACAGGTTGTTCAGTCACCTTCTTCTTCAACAATTCAAAACTTCTCGCAGCTACTACAGTCCATTTGAACTCTTTTCTATCCCCTCTTATTGTATCAGTTAGGGGTGCACATATGCCACTGAAATTCTTAATAAACTTCTTGTAAAAACTAACTAGACCATGAAATGATCTTACCTCAATAGCAGACCTTGGAGTAGGCCATAGGCCATTCCATGATGGCTTTTACCTTCTATGGATCCATTTTGAGACCTTTAGGTGATATAACAAACCCCAAATAGACTAAATCCCTTTTTGCAAAGATACACTTCTTCAGATTAATTAAAAGTTTCTCTTCCCTTAGCCTTTCAAGGACACTAAAAATATGCAATAAATGTTCTTCCAAAGTCTTGCTGAAAATTAAAATATCATCCAAATAAACAATAAAGTTTTTTCCCAAGAACTTCTTAAGTACCTCATTCATGAGCAGCATGAAGGTGCTTGTGGCGTTTGTCAATCCAAAGGGCATGACTAACCACTCATAAAGACCCTCCTTGGTCTTGAAGGCTATTTTCCACTCATCTCCTTCTTGAATCTGTATCTGGTGATAACAACTCTTCAGATCTATCTTTGTGAAGTACTGAGCTCCACTCAAGTAGTCCATAAGATCATCCATCCTTGGCAAAGGAAACTGGTACTTGATGGTTATCCTATTTATAGCGTGAGAATCTATACACATCCTCCACTCTCCATCCTTCTTTGGTGCAAGTACTATAGGTACTACAAATGGACTTAGGCTCTCCTGAATCAATCCCTTCCTCTATAGCTCTTGAACCTATTTGTTTAGCTCCTTTGTTTCAATAGGAGTCATCCTGTGAGCAACCTTGTTAGGCAAACTAGCTCTTGGGATTAAATCCATCTGATGACTAATTTGCTTTACTGGTGGCAATCCATCTGGAACATTGTCAGAGATAATATCTCCAAACTCACCTAGTAAATCTAAAACTTCAAGTGGTATTTCACTACTACCTTCTTTATCTTTCCTAGGAATCAAAGCATAGCACATACATTGATGTTTCATGCCATCTAAAAACTTCCTTCCATCAACAAGACAAATCCTAGCACTGCTACATACCTTTTTGCCTTCCTTTTTCATGGGCTTCAATTTGTGGTGACCTCCATCCTTTTTTGGAGAGTATGTGTTTACATGAACATCATTTATTGCATGCCTATTAAACTGCATTGGTCTACCCAACAATGGATGTAAAACATCCATCGGAATAACATCACAGAGAACTACATCATGGTAACTCCCAATTTTGAATTTTACTAAACATTGTTCACTTACCAGGACCTTATGATCATCTTTTACCCAAGAAATCTGATAGGGTTGGGGATGTTTCTCCCTCTTGAGCTTCAGCTTAGAGACCAGCTCTTCTAATACCAAGTTATCAGTGCTACCACCATTAATGATCACGTCACAACATTTATCCTCACACTTGCATCTGGTACGGAACAAACTCCTTCATTTTCCTAGTTCAATCTCACCACTTAGTAGGAATCTTTCATTTACCAAGATCTCTCCTCTTTTCGCATCCTCTGAATGTGATGATTGTGCATCCTCATCCACATGAGCAACCCTAGCTTGGCCCTTAGCTCTCCTATCTATCCTTCCTTGTCATTGAGGGCATTCAAAGACATGATGACCTTCTTCATTGCAATGGAAATAGGTACCACAAAAGCCTCCTCTTCCTTGTCCATGTCCTCTACCTCTTCCTTTCTGATTTCCAAAGTCTTGGTCATGGGAGTGATTGAAGCCCTCATTCCTCTGGTTCCTGCTAGTACCCTAATCTTCATTTTTCTTTTACATTTCATTGCGGCCTCCAGATGACCTACCACTTCCCCTTCCTCCTTGACTACACCCTCTTTGTCTTCCTTTAAACCTTTTATTCAACTTCTCTTCAACTCGTAGGGCAAACTGGTATGCCTCTTCAATGCTGGTGATTCTTACCAGACTTAATTCCTCCTGGATGCTAGGTCGCAACCCACTGATATAACGAGCAACCTTCTCCTTATTTACTTCTACATGCCCTACTCTAATCAAGAGTCAGTAAAACTCCTCTGTATATTCTTGGACTGATCTTTCTACTTGCTTTAACCCATGCATCTTCTTAAACAAATCAAGCTCGTAGTCCATAGGAATGAATTGCTTCTTCAATTTGCCCACCATGCGATCCCTTGTGATCTTCTCCTTTCCTCTTCTATTTATTTCCAATTGAACCTCTTGCCACCAAATTTTGGCATGGCCTTTCAGTTTGGCCTTTGCAAACTTAACCCTATTTGGGTCCTTGATATCCTCATACTCTAAGTATTCTTCTAGTTCATTAATCCAATTGATCAACTCATCTAGTTTCAAATTTCCTTAAAATACACCCACTTCAATTGTAGGTCTTTTCCAAAACTTAGTAATGGCCCTAAAATGCCTTTCCTCTGCATGATTCAGAACTTCCCTGTCAAATTCCCCTTTTGGTCCAATTTCATCTTCTTTGTTGTCATCTTCACTTTCATCACCTGCGGCCATAGTTGTTCCTCTACGGAGCTCCTCCTGTAATGCTTGTACCTACCTTTGGAGGGCTCTAACCTCCTTAGGATTAATAGCTCTAGCCCTTCTACCATGCTCTCTTTGTTGAAAACCAACTTTGATACCATTTGATGGAGACACAACCCAAGCACAAAATGGACACAACAGAAAAGAGGAAATTATATTAATTGAGAAAATAAGCTAGAACAAATAGTACAGAGAAAATAAACTTCAAAACATGCCCTAAGGGCTTACAATAGCATAAATTTGGAGATAATTTCTCCTTTCAGTACCTCCTCTCAAACTCCACTCCGAACTGCCTTTTACAATGCCAAAAATCTCCTTAAATAGACCTCGAAGGGTTAAGGGCTAGGAGTACATTCTAGAAAGTCCTAGTAGGCATCCAATGACCAAATAGAAGGTTCTAGAAGTTGCTTTAGAAGTTGACACAAATCTAGAAGAATCCAGAAATGGTAATCGAATTTTTAGGAGGCATAACTTTTGAACCGTAGCTCCAATTGATGAATTGTTTACATTTTTGGAAAGCTCTCAAAGCGCTCTATAGCCCTATGGACAAGTTTTTCTTGTACCCTATTTTTTGGCCCTTTTCAAGGTCATTTAATGCCCCTAACCTAACTTTGAAGCATTCTTAGGAGGTCTCCACAACTCGAAAAATTGCAATAACTTTCAAACCGTGGGGCCTTTTGACCTGATTCTTTTTTTGGAATGCTCTAGATTACAATTACATTCATCTAGCCAATTTAGACCTCCTAGTTCACCAAAATGATGGCTCAATTACATACTCCTATTTTTTCAAGATTTACATGAACACTGATAGTGGAACTGTGAGAGTTGGAACCTTTATTTGACCTAAATGGGTATCCAAAAATGAAAACACATGAAACAGAAACTAAGTCCTAGTATTTTTTTTTGGGTGACACAGGATTGCCCTTATGCCTTTGGATGCTCCTGCATCAAAGAGCTTAGGAGAGAGCTTAAGAAAAAGAAGGTACTATAAGATGTAAAGAAAATTTTTTCTGATGCTTTTGGTATTTATAATTTTTAAGATGAAGCATCACTCATCAAATGGCTTGTAAATATAGTCTATCAAGTGAAAGCTAGAAGTAGGTAGTCAAGTGAGAAGTAAATGGATTGGTCTACTTGAAAATTTGAAACTAAGGGTGTGGAAAAATTTTCCATAAGCATTTACGAGAAGAAAGTACTATGACAAGAGTGAAAAAAATTTATCATTGAGCTAATCTAGAAAGTAAAACATTTGTACACATTTTTCTTAGATCTGACAATATTCGCTAACAACATTCAAGCACAAATAAATCAAATTCAAGCTAAGATAAAGAGATCCCACAATATTATTTTTGAGTTAGTAGGATCAAGAATTGATCACTATAATAATGTATTGAGTCCTCAAGGTACATTAGTTAAGCTTTAGGGAGTTGACAACATTATGATATCCAAATTGATCTCTATTCAACCAATGATGATAACTAATTTGGAGGTCATGAAGAGAAAATTGAAAATAACCCAAGATCATATCATAGAAGATCATAATCTTTTAGTGGTTGATAGTTTAATTGATTTGGAAACATGATTATAGTTGTAGATTACTATTTTGGAGGTACAAAAAACCACATGGGATCATGCATCATCCATGATTACCAGAGTTCATAAGAAATTCACTGAAAAATATGGATTACTTCGACCCATTCTGCCAACAATAGTGACATCAAGTGTTTAGAAAAGGGGGGAAATAGTTATTGAATGTGAAATGATATGTGATGAAAAAGGGAGGACTACAAATTTGAATAAAGGTGAAATGGATTATTTATTCATTTTTGCATTTTTTATTCATTATTGATTGGCATAATGCATAAGACATAGGGGGAGACCTCATTTACCAGATTGTATTATAACAATGTAAATATGACAAAGTCTTTTTTCCACTAATGTGAAATGAGAAGATTGTTGGTATCTCTAGCTAATGTTGTCTATTAGTGTCAACCACTTAGTAATTTACAAGGAAAAGTTAGATGGTCATCTTTACAAGTGAGATAATCTATATGGGCCAAATCATTTACATAAGGAAGTATGTACTAATCTCTGTAGGGGCCAAGTAAGCGTATGGTCACCAACTATTTCAATATGAGCTGAGCTCATCAGTGACTAAGCAAGTATCAATTACACAAGTGCTGAGTTATATAGTTTGTGCTAAGCACAATACATGAAAAGCATCAAAAGAGTAATAAAGGATGAGAAACAAAAATTTCAAGCATTAGATAATGGTAAAGATCAATAAATGTAGAGTTTACATAAAAGTCAAGCATGGAATGTAGTTTGAGATAATGTGGTTTACAAGCCAACTTGGGAGAAAAATTTAAAAATTGTAGATGTTGTTATATAAAATGTAAATGATTTGGATTCTAGATTCCTATGTTGTGCAATCAATGATTTAGATGGAGAGGCTACTACAGAAGAATCTAGAAAAATCTTCGTGGAACTCTTTAAATAGAGAAGATTTTAACCTTCGACCAGATGAGAGAAAGTATGAGTGATGGATTTGAAGAGTAAGAGCAAGAGTAGAGAAGTGTATGCATGCGAGCAAGTAGAAAAATGAAGGATTGAGATCAAAAGTTAGTGAAAGGGTTCTATTATCATCTAGTAGAGAAAGTGACCTCTTCATGGTAATGAAATGAAAGGGAAATAAAAGTAACATTAGATTAGAGGCATGGAGAAGAATGAAAATAGCTTGTGAAGAAAGTTGAGAGTTAGGTACTGAATTGATATTAACTCTCTTGAATTAGTGTAAATCTCTTAAAAGAGTAGTATTAACAGATCTTTGTAAATCTCCTAACAAAGGCCTTACTTTTTTGACAGTGTTAAATCCTCTGACGAGGTGAGACCTAGAATTGAATATCTATGGGTGTCATCCCCACCCTAGTTTTACCTTCATCTTGTAGGGTTTTTGGGAAAAAAAATATTGTGTTATGTGTTTCATTTTGATTCATTTGATTGAACATATTTATATGTTACAAAAAATTTATATTCCAAGTTTTACATGCAAAATTTTACTAATATATTTGAGTGAATTGGTCAAATATTTAAGTGTTTAAGATTTTGATTCACCCCAGTCTGCATATCTTTTTTATCCTATTTATTACTCCAACAATAAAAAATTAGTATTAAAACATTGATTCTCTAAAGGACACTTAATAGCTCCTTCCATATTACTCAGTCCCTATCATTCCATTTTGTCTCTATCATTCCTCTTCTGACGTGCTTGACCTCTATTGCAATACTCCATAACCAAAGAAATTTTTTACTAACACTTAAAAAACTTTCACAAATTTGTTTTTTTGCATCCTCAAATTTGTAGATATGAACCTTCAACACATTTTCATGTAAGGAACTAATGTATGATATATCAATTAGGTATGCATTTCCATACATATGTCTCTTGCTTAGTTTGAAATGACATGATCACCTTCTCCATTGGATTAGATGACCTCAACTTCATTTGCACCACTATTTCCATCTTCTATTTTCCTTTTCCATTTCTAATTTATTTCATTCCTAATTTGATCAATGTCCACTTTTCCTTTACCTTTTCCTTTTGCCTAATTTTGTGAATATGCTATTGGAATTACAATAGAAATGATAAACTTTTGGGTTGGGGGTGAATCAATAGTTTAACCTTGGATCAATAAAACATTCACCACACATCCATCTCATGCATTCAATGAGTAAAATAAGATAACATATAAAGCATATACACCTAAATCATGTAAAAATCTAAGTGTTCACATACATAACACTAGATATGATTACCCAGAAACGCTCAGAGTGAGAAGGTAAAACTGGAGTGCGGATGACACCCATAAATCTTCACTACTACAATAATAAAGTGTATCTAATGAAGCTTACAATGTTTTAAACATGAAACATGATCTACCCTATGAAAGGTTTTCCCTGTTAAAGGACTAAAAAGACTATTAGTTCTCATCTTGTTAGAGGATTTTTGTGTCCTATTAGAAGTGAGCCTAGTTAGAGGACTTTAACTTACAACTAAGTAAGCAACCTATTAAAGGATTTCATATAGCTTGTTAAGACTACTCTGTTAAGAGATTTGATTGAAATCACCTATTATAATGTCTTAGTATAAATCTTATGAGAAAACTTGATTGCTTGATAAAAAATCACCTCTACACAATGTCTTCTTGATCATTCTTGATCAAATGTCTCAATGTTGTATCCTTTTCTTTATCCTTTATTCTTCTCTAACTGATTCTATAATTTTCTCTCTCTTCATAACTTCTAAGTCACCATAAATGCTCTATTTTCTCAAGAAAACTATCCTCTTTGCTCCCTCAACAACCTTACATTCATTAATTTTGTGTTTAGAGTTTTATCCTACTTAAGAAGACTTTGGTGGCTTAGGTTCAGGTATGAATCTACGACTGAGATTCATCCATATTGTCACTTAATTCTTCCTATTTTCTAATTGGCTACATGTAATCGCATAGGGAATCTACCTAGATATTCATTCTTAAATCTAAAATATCATAATTTACCTTTAAGTCGGCTCAAAATCAATTTATATAGTTGTTTGTGCCATTACAAATAAATATGTCAAAATTATGTCACTTAGCATCTGATGTCTTTGATGCTTGGTATACATTAATCTTTCTATTGTGACTCATAATGTATATTACTTGGCATCCACTATTTACTTGGCTCCTAAATCACTTGGCATGGTCTATCTACTTGGCATTTGAGTGACTCGGCACATGAGTGGGTTGCCCCTCACTATGACTTGACATAGTCTAATATTTACATGTTGTGCTTGGCATGCATTACTAATTCAACTTGAACTAAGTAAATAACTTAAGTGTGTTGAAACTTACTTGTCAAAGAAAATTTGAGATCAACAATCTCCCCTTTTGACATGAGTGTCAAAAACACTTGAATATACATTAATATCCTTGATCTCTCAAGCATAACATATCCATGACTTTCAAAAGTGTGCAATAACTTGTATACCTCAAAATTTGGTAACTCCCCTTGAGTTGATATGTCTTTTATGTAACCAAAATTCTATACTCCTTCTGAGTAAATGTGTCTCTACTAATACACTTTGACTTAATGCACTCTTTCAACTAATACTCCCTTTTGATTTCTCTCCCTTAGTTAATATCTCCCCCATTTTCTTATTTCAATCTTAAAAAGATGCCCCCCTCTTTATCTTTTTCTCCTCCAACTATATATCTCCCTCAATGATATATATCCTCCTTTTTGACACTTTTGTCAATGGGCTATACACTTATTGTGTGTTTTCCAAAAAGGATTTATGTACATCCAATATTATCTTGAGGTTTGCATCCTAGTTATCACATGCAACATCCAATGACTTGAGTTTGATGGAAAGCTTGGTAGCAAGGTAGACTAGACCATCTAAAGCAGAAAGATTGGGGTGTTTCTTTAGTAGAGTTTTAGCATAGCCTAGCTCCTTGTGCAATATTTCTAAATGTGAGGTGAGGGTTGTTTGTATGCTAGTCATTTTGGCCCTTATATTGGACTCATCTACTATCAATACAACTAACTAACTCTATGTTTGCAGCAATCTCCTAAAATTATCCTCACTTTAAGTTGGATTTGTTGGTAGTCTTCCACTAATGTAGAAATTTGACTCTCCAAACTCAACGTGTAACTTCTGGTCTCTTGGGTGAAGAGTGATGGATTGTACAATTTGGTATATAATGAGAATATGTTGTCAAGTACCTTCTTCACATCCTCAACCTTAGTTGCTAAAGCAACTTGGGTTAGTGCTATCTCACCAGATATTTTCTCATTCACCTTGTTTTGGAACTCCTTTTCTGACCATTCTAATAATTTGGAATTAGTATCGAGGACTTCATTACTAACCTTTTCCACTATATTTTTTAGCTATTCTATTAGTGTCTTGGTCTCTTCAAGAGTTTGAAAACTAAATGCATCTATAAAGATGTTTATAATGTCTTGTAGTAACTACTTCTATCTATGTTGTCTCCTAAGCATTTCTTGATGCTTTTTCCTTTCTAGCACCTGCTGTAATATGCCTATTTATTCTAATGTTATAATATCATAATCATATTTGGGTAGAAAAATTTATTCATCAAGTGTTATATCTCCATATTGAATTACCTTTACAACATTTGATGAGCTTGGGCTTGGCATTGAGATTTTCAATGGAATAGATTTTGTGCTCGACTTCTAAAGAGTTTTTTTGGAAGGAGTGCTAGATGCTAGTAAAGAGCTATCAAAGCTTGAATGACAACTTGTTCCTTCACCTTAAGTGTTATATCACTCTCTTTAGGCTTTCCTTATTCTATCACTATGACTTGACTTGCACTTTTCCCTTGTGTTGTAGGTGCAGACAAGTCTATTTGACCTAGTTGTTGTTGTCCTATATTGGTTACTTGTTCTTGTATTGTCTTCTTCTCAACAGTACCAATCTCGACAATTGTATCAACCTTGGTAGATGTATATTCTACCATTTGGACCAAAGGTTGTACATTAATGACTAAAGAGATGATATAAGGTGATTCTTATGGATTCACCTTTTCCTTTGCAACATCAGTCATTTTATTTTGAAGTTCATCTACCTTACCAAAATAGGATTTCCACAAATTTTTGCCTGTAGTGTAGACTAATCTAATATCTTCTTTAAATCTTCTTTGGCAAGAGGATAGATATTTTGAGCTGATATATCAAAAGCATCCTTGATAGTTACTATTTTAGTAATTTCAATCATGTCATGTGGAGGATTCACAATCAGCAATTGTGTGTCATGCACACTTTGTTCTTCTTGCTACTCAGGCCCAGCTATTGCCTTGTCATCTTCTTTCATTTCCATTCTTTCTCCAATAATATTATCTTTTTCATTATCTTCCTCATCATCATTTTTGACCTCAGAAGGTTTAGATTCATCTTTCTTTACTATGGTTAACCTATAAATCAGATTCCATATCTATGTTGACTTCTTGAAAACATCCTTAATATTATTTTGTAAGATGCTAAAGGCTCTTTATTTAGGTGTGAACCCAACTGCATACTTCTTTACAACCTTAGCAATTTTTACCTTTTTTAATTTAGGTATCACTTGGGCTAGTGTGGTCTCCCTAATTTGTCTTTCTAGATTTAGATAGTAATTTCATTCTTGCTCAACTATGTCATATAGACTCTTAGGTATAGAATTGAAAAATTTTAGTGTGTTGTCTTGAATTTTTCCATCATGTCATATAGGGCCTCTTCCACTTGGTTTTTCTCCTCATTGCCTAATTTACCAAAATCAACATGACTAAATCTTGAAAGATCTACATTATTCTTAACATTTTCACATAAATTTTCAAGATCTGAGAGAGGGTTTTGACTCGCCATCTTAAATTGGCTATTCTCATCTGACTCTATTTTTTCTCTTGACCTCCTTGTTTAGTTTTCCTTTTCTTTTAATTGACCTTTTCTATAGTAGCATGTGTGATAGCTTTTGTTGTAGGTGCAATGGGCTTTGGTTGACTTGGTTTGATAATTTTCTTAGTCCTCACCATAGGCTATTCATTGGCATTCCTCTTCTTTTTCTCATCAAGAGTAGGAACTTCCTTAGCTTCTTCTCCCTCAAAACCTTAAGTTTCCTCCCTTTCTTTATCTTCTCTCATGCCTTGTGTTAAAGTTAGAGGTGCTTGTGTTTGAGTTTCTTCTTCCTCTTCCTCCATGAAACCCTCTCCAAATTTGGCTTTCAGTTTCTTCATTATCTTTTCCACTTTCTTCATGGTAGAGGTAGTCTTCAATTCTATGGAAATTTTGGACTTTACCATCTCATAGTTTCCAAAAAAAGTTGTAGTTTTGTCTACCTCTTCTACAAGTAGAATTGTTATAGCTGTAGAGGCTTCATCTATATTTATCTCATAGCATAAAGATCTCAACCATCTTACCCTTGGTGTGGTAGCTTGTACAACTATATAATTAGGATCCACAAGAAAACATACATCATTATAATGTTTTTCAACAAAGCATACTAGTATTCTTAGTCTCTTGTTCATTGACTTTTTGAAATCTTCAAAGTAACTAGTAATTAAGGATTCAAAATTCTCTCTTAGCTACTCAATGTACTCACCAATCTGTACTACAATTGATTTGTTGGTCTTCCATCTCATAGTACCAAATAAGGAGAATGTATTTTGTACATAAAAGAATATATAAATCAAAATAGAGCCAAATTTGCATTGTGCACTCTTAGTTTTCCTAATTGCACCAAAGTTCTCCATTAGTTGTTGTAATTGTAGCTCTACTAGATCATATTGATGATCTTTCTTGATAATCTTGTATCCAACATCCACAATTATATAGGGTACACTATTCAATTTACTAGATTGATAGAACTTGTGTGATATAAATCTTGCAAAAAAATTTATTAGAGGATTAGTGATTGTGTCTATTGTCATGCCTCTCTTATTCCAAATAGCTCAAATATTCTGCTCAATCACTTCCTTTGAATCACTTCTTAGTTTCTTAGGCCAATCTAGGGTTTGGTAGCTAGTAACCCTATGGATTATTCTCTTAGTAATTTCAATAGGTTTTCTCTCCAAGCATAAGGAACCATCATGGATTTGGCTAAGCACTATTCTGATTCATTCTATCTTAAACACATTTGGAAAATATAGAGCTTGTGTTAATCCCTTTCTCTTAATGATACCATTTTCACAAAAAAAAATTGTATGCTTCCCTGATTTTTTACATCCCCCATGCTTCCCATCTTACAGTTGGGTAAGTGCACAACGTTGTGGTGCCAAAAGGGGGGTATAAGTGGACACCTTTTTCCTGAAATCAGCAAATTATGGACTTTAACAAGAATTTGAAGATAGTTACGCTCAAAATTTTATGATATGACAAAAACAAAAGTCGTAGTCCTCTGAATCTAGTTTCTAAACTACTAATTTTTTTTCAAAATAGTTTAGTTTTAGGTCCTCAAAAAAGGGGGCCACAGAAAGTGGTACTGTTTATTCCAAAAAAACATAACATAGTACAAAGTGTGGCCCCCCTAAAATTTTAACTTTTTTTTGAAATTCTTTAATTGCTCCAGTCAAAAGTTACCTAACACTATGTAGTTTATCCCAGATTTTTCGGGAAATTTTATAATGTGTATTTTTTTTAATGAATTTTTAAATTAGACCCATCCCAAAAATGTGAAATATTTGTGTGCTCCCCCTAGAAATGATTGAAAACTAATCTAAAATCAAAACTTCTTTTTTTCAAAGTGTGTAGAATGGAGTCTAGTTTCTAAAAAACTAAGTTGTTACAAAATTTGATGAATGAGCTAAAATCTACAGCCCAATTAGTACATGGTGGTTTTTGACAAAAAATGAACATACATTCAAAATAAATTATAGATGAAAGACTTAAAATAGTTCAAATTAAAAATAAATTATATGGTTAGATAGCTAACACAAAGACCTATAATGTTATGTAACCTGATCTTATCGATACCCAACCACGAGGAATCTTGAAGGGTAGCACACAAGAAAAATCAATCATTTTTTGTATGTTTTTTGGAAAACACATCTCAGACCTATTTATAAACTCCAAACCTTTGGGTTGGATCTCCAGGGAAAAACCAAGCCTTAGGCTTAGTTTTAATGCAAAGCTTTGAATAGCACGTGCACCCTATAGCGCACACGTGCTATTAAAATGCTAGTGAATTTGAGGTAGTATGCACGCGCTATAGTGTGCATGCACTATTGAGACCTAAATTGCAAACCAAAACCAAGAGAGAGCTAGGGGGGTGGGGCGAGGGAATGGCTATTTGTGTGTGTGAGAGATAGAGAGAAAGTAGGGGATGGGAGAGAGGAGAGAGGAAGTGAGAAAGAGTAGGGGTGGCAGAGAGAGTATAGGATGGGAGATAGAGGAAATGTGAGAGAGTAGGGGTGGCAAAGAGAGTACAAGATGCAAGAGAGAGGAAGTGTGAGAGTACAAGATGGGGGAGAGAGATTGAAAGTAGGGGATGGGAGAGAGAGGAAGTGTGAGAGAGAGTACAAGTTGGGAGAGAGAGATTGAGAGTAGGGGATGGGGGAGAGAGAGAGTAGGTTGTGGGAGACGGAGTGGGAGAGGAAGAGCAAGAGAGAGGAGGATGTGAGTGCATGTGTGTGAAAGAGAGTAGGGAATGGGAGAGGGGGAAGATAGAGTAGCTTGAGAGAGAGTAGGGGATGGAAGAGAGAGTAGGGGATGGAAGAGAGAGTAGGAGATGGGAGAGGGAGTGGGAGAGGGAGAGAGAGAGAGGGGGGATGGAAATGTGTGTAAGAGAGAAAGAGAGAGTGTGTGAAAATGTGAGAGAGGGTAGGGGGTAGCAGAGAGAGATTAGAGAGGGAGAGAGAGAGAGAGTGAGAGAGAGTGAGAGTATGCAGTGGGAGAGGGAGAGTGAGTGAGAGAAAAAGTAGAGGATGGGAGAGGAGAGAGGGGGGATGGGTGTGTGTGAAAGAGAGAGAGTAGGGAATGAGAGAGGGGAGAGAGATAGAGAGAGAGTAGGGGATGGGATAGAAAGAGAGTAGGCAATGGCAGAGAGAGTGGGAGAGGGAGAGAGAGGGTAGATGGAAGAGAAAGAGATTAGGCAATGGCAGAGGGAGTGGGAGAGGAAGAGAGAGGGGGGATGGAAGTGTGTGTAAGAGATAAAGTAAGGGATGGGAGAGAGTGTGAGAGTGTGAGAGAGAGTAGGGGTGGAAAAGAGAGAGAGTGAGAGTAGGGGATGGAAGAGAGAGAGAGAGAGAGAGAGAGAGAGAGAGAGAGAGAGACTACGCGATGGGAGAGGGAGTGGGAGGGAGAGAGAGAGGGGGAATGGAAGTGTGTAAGAGAGATAGAGTTGGGGATGGGAGAGAGTAGGCAATGGGAGAGGGAGTGTGTGAGAGAGAGAGGGGGGGAATGGGAATGTGTATAATAGAGATAGAGTAGGGGATGGGAGAGAGTGTGAGAGTTTGAGAGAGAGTAGGGGGTGGTAGAGAGAGCTTGTACAGGATGGGGGTGAGAGAGAGAGAGAGAGAGTAGGGGATGGGAGAGAGTGTGAGAGAGAGTAGGGGATGGAAGAGAGAGAGTGAGAGTAGGGGATGGGAGAGAGAAATTAAAGAGGGAAAGAGAGTGCTTGAGAGAGAGAGAGATAGTAGGTGGTGCAAGAGGGAGTGGGAGAGGGAGAGAGAGGGGGGATGGGAGTGTGTGTGACAAATCTAGAGAGTAGGGGATGGGAGAGGAGAGAGAGAGGGGGGGAATGGGAATGTGTGTAAGAGAGACAGAGTAGGGGATGGGAGAGAGTGTGAGAGTGTGAGAGAGAGTAGGTGGTGGCGGAGAGAGCTCATACGTGATGGGAGAGAGAGTGAGATTAGGGGATGGGAGTGTGAGAGAGAGTAGGGGATGGGAGAGAGTGAGAGTGAGAGTAAGGGATGGGATGGGAGAGAGAGAGAGAGAGTAGAGAGGGAGAGAGAGAACTTGAGAGAGAGAGATCTAGTAGGCAGTAGGAGAGGGAGAGGGAGAGAGATAGGGGGGATGGGAGTGTGCGTGATAGATGTAGAGAGTAGGGGATGGGAGAGAAGAGAGTGGGGTGATAAGAGTGTGTGTGTTTGTGAAAGAGAGAGAGTAGGGGATGGGAGAGAGTGTGAGAGAGAGTAGGGGGTGGCAGAGAGAGAGTACGAGATGGGAGAGAGAGAGTGAATGGATGGGAGAGATAGAGTGAAAGGATGGGAGAGAGTGAGAGAAAGAGCAGGGGGCGACAGAGAGAGAGAGAGTAAGAGAGAGTAGAGAGGGAGAGAGAGAACTTGAGAGAGAGAAATAGTAGGTGACCTGGGAGAGGGAGTGGGAGAGGAGGAGAGAGATGGATGGGAGTGCGTGTGACAAATCTAGAGAGTAGGGGATGGGAGAGAAGAGAGAGGGGGGATGGGAGTGTGTGTGTGTGTGTGTGTGTGTGTGTGTGTGTGACTGTGAAAGAGAGAGAGTAGGGGATAGGAGAGAGTGTGAGAGTGTGAGAGAGAGTAGGGGGTGGCAAAGAGAGAGTACGAGATGGGAGGGATGGAGTGAAAGGATGGGAAAGAGTGTGAGAGAGAGTAGGAGGTGGCAGAGAGAGTACGAGACGAGAGAGATAGAGTGAAAGGATGAGAGAGAGAGTGTTAGAGAGAGTAGGGGATGGGAGAGAGTGTGAGAGAGAGTTAGGGATTGGAGAGAGAGAGAGAGAGAGTAAGAGTAGGGGATGGGAGAGAGATAGAGAGAGTAGAGAGGGAGAGAGAGAACTTGAGAGAGAGATAGTAGGTGGTGGGAGAGGGAGTGGGAGAGGAGGAGAGAGAGGGATGGGAGTGCATGTGAGTGATCTAGAGACTAAGGGATGGGAGAGGGGAGAGAGAGAGGGGGATGTGAGTGTGTATCTGCAAAAGAGAGAGTTTAGGGGATGGGAGAGGGGAGAGAGAGAGTAGCCCAAGAGAGAGAGAGAGAGTAGCAGATGGGAGAGGGGTGGATGGGAGTGTGTGTAAGAGAGAGTAGGGGATGGGAGAGAGTGTGAGAGAGAGTAGGAGGTGGCAGAGAGAGAGAGAGTAAGAAGTGGGAGAGGGAGGATGGGAGTGTGTGTGAAAGATCTAAAGAGTAGGGGATGGGAGAGGTGAGAGGGTGAGAGAGAGAGAGAGTAGGAAGTGGGAGAGGGAGAGTGAGAGAGAGTTAAGGATGGGAGAGGGGAGAGAGAGAGTGTAGGGGATGGGAGAGGGGAGAGAGAGTAGGAAGAGAGAGAGAGTAGGGAGAGAGAGAGAGTAGGGAGGGTGGAGAGTGATGTGTTCTCATATAGTGCGTACATGCTATAGCGCATATGCGCTATGTGAAATCACCTAAAAATGGTCAAAAAGCAACTTTGGGGCCTGTTTCATTCATTCTCTACTTTTGTTTTGTTCTGCACTCTATTATCCCGACAGAAATTATGGGTTTCAACATAGCAAACACTCTTTCAAGGTGGCAAACACTTTTGGAAACTAGCAAACACCAAATTCAATCATTGGATACACGATTTGAAGACTTTTTGAATATTCTTCTTATAGAAAAGGTTAGTGCAATCTATTTTAAATATTTTTTGTTGATATATAGATACAAATTTGATTATAATTTGACATGTTGTTTAATATATAGTGAATTCATTGAGATTTGTATGTTTCAATGAAATGTTATTTCGAAATGGTTAGAAATTTGACAAGTCATTTTATATATATATTGTATATTCATTCAAATAATTATAATTTTTATATGTATTTGAATAATTTGTAATTTACACATTTTAAGTAATTCAAATGTTTGAATAATTTGACATGTAGAAATCATCATCATGCCAAGGAAGAAACCAAGAAATCAAACAAATGAAGATAGGGAGAGAGATTTGGCAATTAAAAGAGATAAAATGAAATTACTACGTGAGCAAAGAAAATTTCAAAGCAATAATGAAGAATTGACTTTTGAAGAGGATCAAGAACCACCAGTACTAAGAAACAAAGAGGAAGAATTGGAAAGACAAAGAGAACGAATGAGACTTTTATGCTCAAGAAGACAATTTAATTGTGAAGCTACACCATCTTCTAATGTTGGAGTCATATCCGCTACACCATTTTCCAATGTTGAAGTCATATCATCCTCTCATGTTGAAGAGACACCGATTTGTAGATCCAATGATATACACACTCCATCATGTCATGTTGAAGGTACAACATCAACACATCAAGTAGGTGATATTCCATCTTTTGCATCTTATTTCCAAGGCACATCATCTTTGGTTCAAGGTACACAATACACTCAACCTTATGTTGATGTTCAAAATGTTGAGAGAATTGAAGAGATTATAACACCTTCTAGAATTCATTTTAGAAGACCAAAATATTTGATTGATATTGATAGTAACATTTTGAAATCAATGCTTGACAATATTAGCAAGCGTACTTGTGAAAGAAAAGTTAATCGTATGTGGAGATTATTTTTTGATGAATTAAATATTACAGGTCAATGCCAATTATTTGTTGAAATGATGAGAAATTTAAAATTTAAGCTTATCATGAAGATTCTTGGGCTAAGAATGATGGATGATTCAAATGAAAAAAACATTGTAAAGAATCTAATGAATGTTTATGACAAAGTGGGTTCTAAATCATGCACCAAAGATAGTAATATCGCAAAATGAGTACTTACATTGACAATAGTAAGTAGCCAAATGAAGAAAGCTCGACTCATGAGAAAGACAAACAAAACATTAAAAATTGGTAGAGGTACTCTAAGGAGAGTCATGCTAAGGTGTGAGAGATTGGAAGATCCAACAAAAAATGAGTTATGGACATTTAGCGGTAGACTACCATGAAAGGATAAAGAAATTAGTGAAGCCTTGAAATCATTGATCAAAGTTATTTGGAAAAACAACACACATGTTTCCCCTAATCAAAGAGATGTTGTAAGAAGGAGGATTGGTAGCCAAAATCGCGAGCCACATGCGAAACATTTTTTGCACACAACTCAGACACAATTTTTCGCAAAATTTATTGGTATGTATCCTCAAATTCGAATAAGTCAAATATTTTTTGAGATGGATAAACCTTTTTATGTGAAGATAAATCACATACGCACAACTTGTTTTTTTAGGATACATATTAAATTTTCTAACCATTTTTATGTTTTTAGGCATATATGCGTAATTTTGCATTCTCAGTTTGTTTTACAGGATTGTGACATAAATGAGCCACCAAGATCTTCAAGGGAATTCATATCCAACATTTTATGTGAAATAAGGGATGACCAACAATTTTACAAGACATCATGCTTGGATGGTACGTGCTTATTTTGTGGTTCTTTGCAACTTTTATCAACTTGTCAACATATGGATAGTACAGATGCAATTGGAAATGAAATAGTAGATTACGGAAAATTTAACACAATGACATATGCTCTAAAAGATGGGAAATATGGTAAAAGATGTGATTTAGTCATTGAAAAGATTCTAGTGTATGAGTTCATGAAGATTTTTCGTGAAAACATTATTTATGAGTATGCAAGGCATACCCATAGAGCTTGATGGCTGGATTTGCAATTCAAGTTGTGCAAGGATACGTTTCCACTGGATACCATTGTTTTGGTTGTAGATTTTGCAGAGAACTACACACTACAACCACAAAATGAGGTGAAAGCAAAGTATTATACTTCTCAATAGGTTTTCATATTTGTTCACATAACATTCATGCATTCATCTACAAGTACAGAAGATGACAGGAAGATTTTGAGGGAGTACCATTTTTACATCAGCGATGATCGATCACATTCTATAGAGTTTGTACATGGTTGTGTTCAACTATTTTAGGGAGATTTGGCTAACAGGGGCATCACATATTTTCAGCACATTATTTGGTTAGACAATTGTGCATCTCAATTCAAGAATGCGTGGATGTTCTATTGGTTGAGCAGGATGCACAAGTTGTGTAGAATTCAATACATGTGGAATTTCACAGAGGCTGGTCAATGGAAAGGGAGAGCACGATGGTGTAGGCGCATGCATCAAAAGAGCCTTAGCTCGTGAAGAACTAAAGTACAAAGATGGAGCAATATTGACAGATGCAAAATCCATCGTCCAGTGCTGTAATGCTACAATGGGTCTAGGTAAGGAAGGTGAGTCTACGGTTCGTAGATTTTTTTGGTTGATAGATAATACTAACATTGCACCATATCAGGATTGTTGCACACTAACAAGATCCAGTGAGTTGCACTCTTTTAGAAGCTTTGATGTAGGTTCATGGAGTATCCACACACGAAAAATGGCATGCTATTGTCCATCATGTGCAGAGGAAAATTGGGATGATTGTGAGTCGACTGAATGGGTGGACAAATGGGATATACGGGTTTTGGACCCAATTGACACCTATCATCCCCCACAAGCACTGGAAATGGTATAGATGGAATCATCTATTGACTTTGACCGCTTCTCTGATCTAGTGCAACCTGGTAATATATATATTTATATATCTTTGTAATTTCAATATGTAACTTTATAACTTTTATGCAAGTATTTTCTGAATTAATGACCACATTTTGTACATTTGTCACTGCAGGCCATGTTTTTGCTATTATTGCACCTAAAGACAATGAAGAAGGGAAAAATTATTATTTGTGTCATTTTGTTCAAGCCAAACAAAAATTGGATCACTCGGTTATAGATGGTGAAGGTTTAGAGTACCATGTCAGTGCGGTGGTTGTAACTGGCACATGGCTTAGACGATATTCTATGAAGAACCCTAACTTGTGGTTATTCCAGGATTGGCAAACAGAGAGGAAGATTCTTCATTATTCAAATCTTGTTGTCACATCAAATGTTCACTTGATAAAATATGGTGGAAAACTACATAATAAGAATCTTTGGAGAGTTCGCGAGTCATACTATGAGGCAATACTTGAGACATTAAAATGTCGAGCAGATCCAGTTGGCTCATTAGATTGAATACAGAGAGGGGGAGAGAGAGAAAGAGTGATCAACTAGATCCAAATACATTGCTGCAACCACTTCCCCAAGACTGTCCACATGACTAAGGTGGGCCGTATTGTTATGATGCGTAAGTGATGAGATTTAGTTTAAATCATAGATTTTATGTTTTGATGTCTCCAATTTTTTTATAGCTAGAACAATATTTTTCATATTTTCTTATTGTGACGATATTTTTCTTTCATTGCATGTTCTCTTGGATGACAGGAGGGAGAGAAGAAAAATAAGTAGATTTCCAAACAGCCAGCCACCCTTCTTCATGTAATTTATTCATTTAAGGTAAAAGTCCCATTTCCTTTGTTTGGCTTTGGTATTTGGTTATTTAAAGTCATTATTCTAGCTGGACCTTTGTATGTTTGAATTTGGGATTGTTTAGTGTCTATTTTTTATGATTATACTAAATTATTAATTCTACGATGTTTCTATTATTTAATTATTTAAAATAAATTAAAACTTTTTGTATAAAATTATTATTATTTATTTCTATCTATTTGTTATGATTATTTCTATTATTTAAAATAAATTAATTATATAATATCTCTATGATGAACTATTTATATTTCTAAACTTTACATATTTTACACCATGACCAACAATCAAACTATTATAACAATACAAATACATTTAAATAGTAATGTAAGAATGGTTTAGTGTTGGCCAGTACAAAGTTGCCAACAGCCAAATCTCTCTCATCTTTCATCATGGGATCAAACTGTCTACTCCATTAGCTCTGGGTGGCCGGGTAAACCCTATCCCCAACCTTGTCTTTTCCCCTTCAGTGCTCGAACGTTCTCAGGCACGCCAAACCAGAATGTCCCTAAGGGTCACTAAATGCCACAGAACTATGATCTTTGATGGGGCATATCTCAGAGCTCGTGCGAGATATGAATGAGATTCCAATTCCTACAGGACTGTGTTGTAGAGACCTACAATAACCTCTCTCACTTTTTGGAGATCACATTCTATTTTCATTTTACAATGCCACCTTGGGTGATGTTGAAACTTGTAGTGTGGGCCAGTACAAAGTTGCCAACTACCAAATCTCTCTCACCTTTCGTCATGGGATCGAACTTTCTACTCTGTTACCTCTGAGTGGCCAAGTAAACCCTATCCCCAACCTTCTCCTATCCCCTTTAGTGCTCAAACATTCTCAAGCATGCCCATTCAGAATGTCCCCAAGGGTCACTAAATGCCATAGGGCTGCAATCTTTGATGGGGCATATCTCGGAGCTCGTGCGAGGTATGGATGTGATTCTAGTTCCTATAGAACCAATTTGTGGAGACCTAAAATAACCTCTCTCTCTTTTTAGATATCACATTCTATTTCCATTTTACAACGCCATCTCAGGTGATGCTGAAACTTGTAGTGTTGGCCAGTACAAAGTTGCAACTGCCAAATCTCTCTCATCTTTCATCGTGGGATCAAACTGTCTACTCCATTAGCTCTGGGTGGCTGGGTAAATCCTATCCCCAACCTTTTATTTTCCCCTTTAGTGCTCAAACATTCTCAGGCACGCTGAACCAGAATGTCCCTAAGGGTCACTAAATGCCACAGGGTTGCGATCTTTGATGGGCATATCTCAGAGCTTGTGTGAGATATGGATGAGATTTCAATTCCTACAGGACTGTGTTGTAGAGACCTACAATAAACTCTCTCACTTTTCGAAGATCACATTTTGTTTTCATTTTACAACGCCATCTCAGGTGATGTTGAAACTTGTAGTGTTGGCCAGTACAAAGTTGCCAACTGCCAAAGCTCTCTCATCTTTCGTCATGGGATCAAACTGTCTACTCCATTAGCTTTAGGTGGCCGGGTAAACCCTATCCCCAACCTTTTCTTGTCCCCTTTAGTGCTCAAACATTCTTAGACACGCCAAACCAGAATGTCCCTACGGGTCACTAAATGCCACAGAGCTACGATCTTTGACGGGCCATAGCTCAGAGCTCGTGTGAGATATGGATGAGATTCCAATTCATACAGGACAATTTTGTAGAGACCTACAATAACCTCTCTCACTTTTTGGAGATCACATTCCATTTTCATTCTACAATGCCATCTCGGGTGATGCTAAAACTTGTAGTGTTGGCTAGTACAAAGTTGCCAACTGCCAAATCTCTCTCATCTTTCATCGTGGGATCAAACTGTCTGCTCCATTAGCTCTGGGTGGCCGTGTAAACGCTATCCCCAATGTTTTCTTGTCCCCTTCAGTGCTCAAACATTCTCAGGCACGCCGAACTAGAATGTCCCCAAGGGTCACTAAATGCCACAAGGTTGCGATCTTTGACGAGGCATATCTTAGAGTTCGTGTGAGATATGGATGAGATTCCAATTCCTACAGGACCATGTTGTAGAGAGCTACAATAACCTCTCTCACTTTTTGGATATCACATTTTATTTTCATTTTACAATGCCATCTCGGGTGATGCTGAAAATTGTAGTGTTGGCCAGTACAAAGTTGCCAACTACCAAATCTCTCTCATCTCTCATTGTGGGATCAAACTGTCTGCTCCATTAGCTCTAGGTGGCTGGGTAAACCCTATCCCAAAACTTGTATTGTCCCCTTCAGTGCTCAAACATTCTCAGGCACGCCGAACCAGAATGTCCATAAGGGTCACTAAATGCCACAGGGCTACGATCTTTGATGGGGCATATCTCAGAGCTCATGCAAGATATGGTTGAGATTCCAATTCCTACAGGACTATGTTGCAGAGACCTACAATAACCTCTCTCAATTTTTGGAGATCACATTCTATTTTCATTATACAATGCCATCTCGGGTGATACTGAAACTTGCAGTGTTGGCCAATACAAAGTTGCCAACTACCAAATCTCTCTCATCTTTCGTCGTGGGATCAAATTGTTTGCTTTATTAGCTCTGGGTGGCCAAGTAGACCCTATTCCCAATCTCCTTGTCCACTTCAGTGCTCAAACGTTCTCAGGCACATTGAACCAGAATGTCCCTAAGGGTCACTAAATGCCATAGGGCTGCCATCTTTGATAGGGCATATATCAAAGCTTGT
This sequence comes from Cupressus sempervirens, assembly GCA_028749045.1. Taxonomy (NCBI): domain Eukaryota; kingdom Viridiplantae; phylum Streptophyta; class Pinopsida; order Cupressales; family Cupressaceae; genus Cupressus; species Cupressus sempervirens. The sequence goes on from CM053786.1 coordinate 395,257,158, forward strand.
GCAAGGTATGGATGTGATTCTAGTTCATACAGCACCATGTTGTAGAGACCTACAATAACCTCTCTCACTTTTTGGAGATCATATTCTATTTTCATTTTACAACGCCATCTCAGGTGATGCTAAAACTTGTAGTGTTGGCCAGTACAAAGTTGCCAACTGCCAAATCTCTCTCATATTTCATCGTGGGATCAAACTGTCTACTCCATTAGCTCAGGATGGCTGGGTAAACCCTATCCCCAACCTTTTCTTGTCCCCTTCAGTGGTCAAACATTCTCAGGCACGCCGAACTAGAATGTCCCTAAGGGTCACTAAATGCCACAGGGCTGCGATATTTGACAGGGCATATCTTGGAGCTCATGCAAGATATGGATGAGATTCCAATTCTTACATGACTATGTTGTAGGGAACTAAAATAACCTCTCTCACTTTTTGGAGATCACATTCTTTTTTCATTTTACAATGCCATCTTGGGTGATGCTGAAACTTGTAGTGTTGGCCAGTACAAAGTTGCCAACTGCCAAATCTCTCTCATCTTTCGTCTTGGGATCAAACTGTCTACTCCATTAGCTTCGAGTGGCTAGTTAAACCCTATCCCCAACCTTGTCTTGTCCCCTTCAGTGCTCGAACCTGAATGTCCCTAAGGGTCACTAAATGCCACAGGGCTGCGATCTTTGATGGGGCATATCTCAGAGCTCGTGTGAGATATGGATGAGATTCCAATTCCTTTAGGACTATGTTGTAGAGACCTAAAATAACCTCTTTCACTTTTTGGAGATCACATTCCCTTTTCATTCTACAATGCCATCTCGGGTGATGCTGAAACTTGTAGTGTTGGCCAGTACAAAGTTGCCAACTGCCAAATCTCTCTCATCTTTTTTCGTGGGATCAAATTGTCTGCTCCATTAGCTCTAGGTGGCTAGGTAAACCCTATCCCCAACCTCTTCCTATGCCCTTCAGTGCTCGAATGTTCTTAGGCACCCTGAACCAAAATGTCCCTAAGGGTCACTAGATGACACAGGGTTGCGATCTTTGATGGGGCATATCTCAAAGCTTGTGTGAGGTATGGATGAAATTCTAGTTCCTATAGGACCATGTTGCAAAGACCCACAATAACCTCTCTCAATTTTTGGAGATCACATTTCATTTTCATTTTACAATGCCATCTTGGGTGATGCTAAAACTTGTAGTGTTGGCCAGTACAAAGTTGCCAATTACCAAATCTCTCTCATCTTTCATCATGGGATCAAACTGTCTGCTCCATTAGGTCCAAGTGGCTGGGTAAACCCTATCCCCAACCTTGTCTTGTCCCGTTCAATGCTCGAACATTCTTAGGCACATTGAACCAGAATGTCCCTAAGGGTCACTAAATGCCACAAGGCTGAAATCTTTGACGGGGCATATCTCGGAGCTCATGCAAGATATGGATGAGATTCCAATTCCTACAGGACTGTGTTGTAGAGACCTACAATAACCTCTCTCACTTTTTGGAGATCACATTCCATTTTCATTCTACAATGCCATCTCGGGTGATGCTGAAACTTGTAGTGTTAGCCAGTACAAAGTTGCCAACTGCCAAATCTCTCTCATCTTTCATTGTGGGATCAAATTGTCTACTCCATTAGCTCTGGGTGGTAGGGTAAACCCTATCCCCAACCTCTTCCTATCCCCTTCAGTGCTCAAATGTTCTCAGGCATGCTGAACCAGAATGTCCCTAAGGGTCACTAAATGCCACAAGGCTGCGATCTTTGATGGGGCATATCTATGGGTTGTCAATACTTCAACTATACTTTAAGTCAATGATTATCAATATGTGAAAAAATGGAACTTGTTTTATTTTAAAGTACTAAGAAGATGGCCTTGCCCTTCCCCGGGTGTTTCAGAAATGGGAGACATTAGGTAAGAGAGTGAAAATGTTACTATCGGTTCAACACACATGATGCAATTGGAAATAAAAATTTTGATGGTAATCATTTTTTGATAAGGGAGAGACTAGGGATAATGATTGTTACTATCTCTTTAGTAGTGGAATTTTTTTTTCTCTTGAATTTGGCGGTGGGGGATCAATGGTAAGACTCCTTGGATATTCCTTCTTATGATGTTAGTGACAAGTGTTGCTCTTTGAAAACACTTGTACAATCTTTTTTAAATTATTAGATAAAAATAGAGAATTGTAAGTATTAAACATGATTAGCCTTTAGTTCCTAGAAGATCTTTATTTCCCCATCAATGCATTTAGAAAGTTAATTTTTAAGAAGATCATAAATAGAAAAAATTAGAGAAGCATTTTAAACATTTATATTGATTGGAAACATGTGAGTCTTGAGTTTCCTCTACCTTTTAAAGAACGTTCCTTAGCTAGTAGACCTAATTCCACATTCCATAAGACTGTCATTGCGCTAAAGATTTAGGAAACCAACTGCTCTAAGATAAAGCTTCCCGGTCAATAATAATATAGCCTATTGAGGTACATAATACTTCTCAATTAAACTTGTGTTAATTTAGTATTAATTTTTTAATTAACTACAATTTCAGTATCTATGTACAGGGGGTGACTAAGAAAACTATTTGAGGACCAATTTGAAAATATATTTGTAAGGATCTCGACCAAGGTTCACAACTTCGATGATTAATACATTCATTCAGGCCAGAACCTCACTACAAAAAAATAATATATAAAAAAGGTAGTGAATAACATCATGTCTAGACCCAAATCAACCAATGAAAGTCAAATTAGCATAATGTGGAACAAATATATGCGCATTGAGTGGGTTGTCATAAAAATGCTTCATAATAAAATTCATGTCTAGAATTAAAAGACCTTAAAGAACATTTATGCTTGTAACACAAATGGCCATTCAAAACTAAATATGATTACAATATGTGAAATAGCATTACAAGAACTTGTAATGCTCTTGTGAACATCATGTTAATTCTTGTAAGAATCCCTAAGATGCTTGTTATATTCAAAATTTTGTTGAAATTGAATTAATTTTTATCCTCTCGGTTAATTGTCTTAGGGTGATATATGCTTCTTGGATGAAATAATGAGTTTATGATTAACTCTGTATTAAGATTCATAGAATCTTCTAGTTATTTGCAAAGGAAATTTATAAATTACTTGCTAATGTCATATGGGTTGCTTGAGAAAGATGTATGTGTTCTTATTGATGGGTACTAATGACTATCCACATTTAGTTCTTCAATATCCTATTTGACAAGCTTTCCATAGACATTTCTTTGCCATACTAAGTATTTTTGAAAACATATTTGAGTAGAAGGACTACAGTAGATACTACATGATGTTTTAACAAATAAAGTAATGGGTTAAAGACTATTATTTCCAAGGTATTATGTCATAGTATTTTAATTGTAACGATCTTAGACTAATGATATTCTTGAAGGTAACTTCGACATGCAGCAAGAAAGACAACCTACAGCCAAGGCTATATTGTGCCTACAACCAAAGCCATAAATGCTCATAGCCAAAGCCACTAGTGCACATAGCCAAAGCCATGGATGCTTATAGCCAAAGTTACAAGTGTTCGCAGCCAAAGCCATGAGTACATGAAGTCAATGATCACAATTGTTTACAACTATTCACCATAAACAACTTCTTTGCAATTTTTGAGAAATACTAATAAAGCAAAAAAGAACATCTACTAGTTGGTAGACATAATGGCAACTCTCTAGAAATTGAATTTAATTTCATACATGCACATATCTAAATTAATTTCATACATGAACATATCTAATTTAACGTCATACATGAACAAACATATAATATAAAATGATAACCAATAATGTCATATACATTAACAAACACATAAGATATTATGATAACCAATAATGTCGTATATGAACAAACATATCATATATTAACCAATAATGTCATACATCAAATATAGAATGTCATATGTACATCAAATGTGTATCGAATATGTCTCTCAGATGCCTATATATATACATGGGGAAGGAAACAAGTCTCTATATATATGTATCAAATATCTCAACTACATCTTTTCCTTCCCACGAGGGGAAGGAAACAAGTCTCTCGACGTCCTCTGACATCGTGTGGAGGGAGACAGTGGAGATGACAGGGCCCTCCTGACATGCTCACTTGACCTCTTGTTGAGGCTCTTCTCTAGGTCCAACTGATACAAAGAAAGTAGATATGAATCAATATTTATTATACGTTGAAATCAAATATATGTACTCACAAAATCAATTATTTTCTTACCGCCAACAAATAGTCACTCTGTAAGTCCACCTCAAATGCTTGTGGATGATCAGGCATGACAAGACCCTACAAAAATTCAATAAATATAATCACTTATAAATAACATTAGAAATTTTGAGATTAACTATTATAAACAACAACTAAAATGAAGAAAATTCTTTCATACCTCCATTAGTGGCTATGAGCTAGCCATAGCTGCGACCACTCCACTATCAATAGACTGTTGCAAATGAGGAGGTGTATTCGACATCATGAGCTGCATGTCATATTATACACATTGTATCTAACATGAAACATGGAATAAATATAATCAAATGAATTAAATTAACATGAAACAACTGTACCTATGTGAAGCTTGTATGATGTCTCTTCTCTGCGTTTGTGGTAAAGGTTGAGGGTCCTGTGGAGAACTGATGCACATGAATATTTTTTTTTGTCAATCCTTAATATGATTATGTAATAAATATATGTATTAATTAAAATGATTAAATTGATACATACCTCAGGACTCGTCGAAGGGACAAAAAATGGGCCTGGAGGATTGTTGCTAGGCCCAGGAGCACTTTGACCCTAAATTTTGAACAATGTCAATAAATCTTAATTAATTAATCATTCACTATACGTATGAAATGTGATCAAATTAGTAATTTACCTGTGTGTCAATGCCAAATGTCTTGTTCAGAAACTGATCGGTGAAAAGCCCTTCATCTGCACCATCTCCAACATGAGTGCCAAATGTGCATAAGGATCCGCATGAAGTACACATGTGACCATGACGTATAGAAGGATTTCCCTCAACTAATGGGCTCATGGAATGGATGAGCATTTGTGTCAAAGTATTAATGGTCCCTAGAGTGCTGGCCTCTACATGTTCCTTCACAACTGAAGGAATAATCACATGCTCACACTGTGGATGGACCACGGGTGCCCTAACTACATTAGGGTCATGACGTGCTCTAGGCCTCTCAAATGATGACCCCCCACCTCTACCCTGGGAATCTAACATATCAAAATAATTGGGGATGTCCCCAAGGACAAACTCACAATATAATTTCTTCAAAAAATACATGGGGACCTCGTGATTGTTGCAAGGAGGGGCATCAAAAACCATCCACCATCTATCCCAAAAATTATTTCTAATAGCATCATGTATGAACCAATGGATGGGGAATCATTTAGTACCCTCTCTAACAGTATTTTTCTCACCAGGTTTTCTAAATAATGCACATATACTACCTTTTGGTATTTCCTTTTTCCTAACATCTTCATATGACAATTTATTTTCATAAAATCTTTTTTGTTCATCCCTCTTAGCCCACCAAATATCTAACTAACCACTAACTGAGGCTATCTGAGTGTTAATGGATTTAAGGGATGATGCCAATTGAGCCCTCATTGGATTGGTTTGTTTGGATTCTTTCAACCGAGGAATGATTCCTTCTAATTGAGTTTTTCCTCTCTCTATTTCATTTCTTATATTTTCTTGTGTGCCTGGTGGAGGTCTTGCAATTGGTTCAGGTTGTAGAATTTTTTCTTCTTCTTGAGGAGGGTTTTGGTTTTGGGGTTCTTGAGGGTTTTGATGTTCTTGTGGATTTTCTGGTTGATTATGAACATTTCCTGATAAAAAATCAATTGAAATTCAAATAAATAAACAAATCTAAATGAAATTTGTAAAAACCCTACAAAAGAATATAAAAAACTTGCAAAAAAATATGAAAAATATATCAAACAATGAAAAGTTAGGTTTATATCACTTACGGCGTCATTGTGGGTGTGCTTGTGGTCTTGGATTTCATTGACGAGGAGGCATTTTGGCAAATGGTGGTGCAAATGTTGAGTCTTCAACTCACGTACGCATTGCTCGCTGTAGGAGTAGAAGAAAATGCTGATGAAAATGATGGGTTGCGGGTTTGCAGCCCATCACATATAACTTTTTTTTTTTTTAAGTGTGTACATGCTATAGCACGTACGCACTATAGCGCGCATGAGCTATGGCTTGGGTTGCCCAAACCATAGCGTGTGCGTGCTTTTTAAAATAGGAAAAAAAAATTCCTTGTCACCTTTTTCGCACCACAACTCGGTGCATATGCCTAGTTGTAATATTTTCTCATATCTTCCACCATTATTACATTTAGTGGAATCATCGACAATGCACTAAAAGGGTCTTGTTTGTAAGAAATGTTAGGAATAGGTTTGAAAATAGGCTACTTGAATTCATTATTCAATAATTGAACATTTAAAACTTCCTTCCCTTCAACATTCTTTGAACTAGATGCCATTGAGTGAAGCTAGGGTTTATGAAAATTAAACTACATAGCTTGGCTCTTGATAAAAACAATGTGAAGTCTAATGAACTAACATGAAATCATTGCTAGAATCTTTTGCAAACACTTTGAATAAATTTCTAGATCACCTTCTGCTTTGTTCGCACATTCTCAAATTTGAAATGATGAAAAATGAGCTAAAATTGATCAAATACCCTTTGAAAATGTTGAAATAAATGCTAAGTGCTTACATAGCTATAAGCCCAACATCAACCAATTTTAGGCTCACTCAGCATCCATTGACATTTCCATCACTCAACAACCACTATGAGCTTGACATCAACTAGCCAGACTTGCTAACTTGACATCTTCTAGCATTCCACTTAGTTTACATAGGAAATATTTCATGCTTGGTAGCAACATGAAAAACTTAAATATTTATCTTAAATTCCTAACATCTTGCATCTTTATTCATCCTAATGTAATCTTTTTAGTACTATCTGCTTTGGAATTGATGTATGATATAGCCTTTAAATATCAGTTCCACATACCTTTTGATTGCCTAGTTTGATGAGGTATGATCACCTAACCCATTGGGTGAACTAATTCCTTCTCCATTTGATGTGGTGCAATAAACTTTCTTTTATCATATCTTATTCATCTCATCTCTAATGTATTCAACATTTTCCTTTCCTTTGCTTCATCAAATTCACAACTTGGTGCATTTGACTTCATTGGACAATATCTACTTGTGTGACTAGTTTTCAAATAGATGAAACATGTGGTTTGACTCAACCACCTTTGGTAATTACCTCTAAAGTGTGTCCTAATATAATTCTTAGGAACATGTCCATATTCTTGACAATAATGTTAGTTATATATTGTATTATAATCCGAATTATAAGGATATTCATTGTTCCTTAGCTTTATTTTCTTGTTTGATGACCACATGGGTTTGGATCTACATTCAAAAGATCTATGTCCATACTTTTGATATTTGTAGCAATATCCTTCAAATCTTTGTGTATGCATGGTCCTAGTTCTACACTAATGTGCCTAATGACCTTGTTTATTGCACTTATGGTAGTGAACCACGTTCTTAGGCTTGACATTCTAATTTGTAGTCTTGCTCTTGTACACATTAGCAGTATTCCCTTTCTTACCACAATTATGACAAGTAGGTTTGGAGTTCTTACCTTTGTTGATCCTTTCTTCTGCATTTCTAGATGATTCTCCTTCTCCAGTACTTGTATATCCAAGTCTAGATGTATTATTATTGTATCTAATAGATCTAAATAATTGCTCACATTTTTGATGGATTCATTTGGCTTGTTGAGACTTTCAAAAAATTCCTTTTCTTTCTTTAGGTCACTCTACAATTGTTCATTCTACAACTTCAATGTAGTTATCTAAATGTTCTTGACATTTAGTTCCTAGTTGGCATTCATCATTTGACTTAAAGTATCCAATTGCATGTTGGAAATCTGTGCTAGCTCTATTGACTTAACTTCGAGTTTGTTGGCCAAAACTCTTTTTTCTTCTTCAATCATGACCTTGTCTTCTATGGATTTCTTCTTTTGTTTAACCACTTCACATAATAGTATGGCTTGTGATTCTTGATCTAATTTGAGATTTCTAATTTCTTCAACTTGGACTCTATTCTTTTCCATTAGATATGCAACTGCTACATCAAATTCATTGGAATCTCCATCTTCAAATAGCTTAGTAGTGTATATCTCTTTATATTGTCTATCATTCTCCACAATATCAATTTCTTTCCTTCTCTTCAAGGAATTCTTTAGGTCTTATCTTGCTTGATTTAGTTGATGTAGTATGAGATGTATTTCGATCTCCTAGCTTTCAACAGTCTTTCCTAAATTGTAGACTTCTATTTCATGGTCTTTCCTCAAAGCTTCAAATATTCTCTCTTAGAGAACAAAGTTCTAATACCAATTGTTGGAATTACAATATGAGAGATAAAATTCTAAGGGGGGAGGGGTGAATTAGTAGTTTAACTTGGACCCATACAAATTTCACCACACATACATCTCATGCATTTAATGAGTAAAGAAAAAAAAAAATAAAGAATATAGATCTAAATAATATAAACATGTAAGTATTCACACACATAACACCAGATATGACTACCTAGAAACCCTCCAAGTGAGAAGGCAAAAATGAGGTGGGGATGACACCCACAAATCTTCACTACTACAGCAATAAAGTGTATCCAATGAGGGTTACAATGCTTGACCATGAAACATGATCTACCTTGTGAAAGGTTTACCTTATTAAAGGTTTACAAAGACTGTAAGGTGTAACCTTGTTAGAGGATTTTAACACTCTATTAGAAGTGTGCTTGGTTAGAGGACTTTAAATTACAACTAAAAAGTACCCTATTAAATGATTTCATATAGCCTACTAAGACTAATTTGTTAAGAGCTTTGACTAAAATCACCTATTAGAATGCCTTATCATAGACTTTGCAATTGACACTTGATTGTTTGATAACAGATCACCTCTATACAATGTCTTCTTGATCCTTCTTGATCAGATGCCAAAATTTTATATCCTTTTCTCTATCCTAGACTGGGTAAAAGCACATATCTATGTCACCATTTATGATACCAAAACTTGTTTTGATCAAATCTCATTTCTCTATCAAAACTCATTTTGTTTCAAAAACTAAAAATACCATTTTATAGATCTCAAATTCAATATCATCATTATATAAATTTTTGAGTGTTTTAATTAGTTATAATATATTATAATCTCAAAATATTATGATGCTCCCTCAAAAAAGGAAAAAAATAAAGTAAATCATATAAAAAAAAATTAAAAATTATATTTATCTCTAGAGGAGAGAATTCTCGTCATGAATATATAATTTTTTTCAAGAAGGTATAGATTTGATATGGAAGTTTTGATGAGAGGAAAAAATTGTTGGATTCTGATAAGGTTGAATTTGAGTACTTATAACAAAGAAAATATACATAAAAGATAATTATTTCTTGTTTTGTTCACTAGCTATACTTTTCATCTATAAGATATTTTCAAATCAAAACAAAAAAAAGATGATTTGCATATACTTTTTTGACAAGAACTACACCCTATATTTTTTACAGATAAAAAAGTGACTTTAAAATAAAATAAAATGAATAAGTTCTTACTTAAAAAAATTATAAAAATTTTACGCATAAATTCATCCAATTCTAAACATTTCATAAATTTACATCATCTTCATATTTTAAACGTAAATACTATTTTTTTTGTCATTAATGTTGAGCTGTCATATTTTGCTATCACATTTCTTTATAAAAGGTGACATAGGTTTTTGCTTTTACCCATCTATTCCTCTCTAACTGATTTTGCAATTCACTCTCTATTCATAACTTCTAATTCACCATGAATGCTCTATTTTCTCAAGAAAACTATCCTCTTTGCTCCTTCAACAACCTTACATTCATTCCTTTTGAGTTTAGAGTTTCATTCTCCTTAAGAAGACTTTAGTGACTTAGGGTCAGGTATGAATCTATGGTTGAGATTCATCCATTTTGCTACTTAATCCTTCCTTTTTTTGATTGGCTACATGTAATTACATAGGGATTCCAACTAGAGATTCATTCTTATCTCCAAAATATTGTAATTTACCTTTAAGTCAGCTCAAAAATGCTTTACATAGTTGTTTGTGCCATTACAAAAAAAATGTCAAAAATGTGCCATTCGACATCTACTGTTTTTTATTCTTGGCATACACTAATATTTTTGCTATGACTCAACACCTATATTGCTCAGTATCCATTTTTTACTTGGCTCTTGAATCACTTAGCATGGTCTATCTACTCGACAATTGAGTGACTCAGTACATGAGTGGCTCGACACTCATTGTAACTTGTCTTGGTCTAATATTTATATGTTTTGCTCAGTATGCATTAATAGTTTAGCATGAACTAAGTAAATAACTCAAGTGTGTTAAGACTCACTTGTCAAAAACAATATGAGATAAACATGTGCCTAAGTCCTAAAATTCATTCTTTGATGTTCAAACTTATGACATTTGGAACATGCATTTTTAGGTGCATAATTCTTCCTTTCATTTGTCCAGTAAGGTTTTGCCTATGATCTAGATTAATATTGTCTATGTTGATACTTTTGAAAATTATAGCAATATCTTTCAAATTTAGGTATAGCATTTACATTCCTTAGTCCTGATCTACACTCATGTATTTTATGACCTTATTTCTTGCAATAAAAATAGTAACCAATAAACTTAGGTTTATAAATTTGTGTACCATGTCTAATTTGATAGATATTTGTAGTGTGCCCAAGTTTTCCATAGTTATAGCATGTTGATTTGTCCTTTGAATTTTCATTCCTCATTCTCCATTTTTTGGATGATTCTCCTTTCTCAGAGCATGAATGTCTTGATTCATTAGAACAACTTGATGACTCCATAAGTTGTTTAAAGTACTTCATTGCCTCTTTTTGTTTTTTTCATTCTCCCATAGATTCTTTCTCATGTTTTAATTCATTCCTTAACATGTCCTTTTATGATTCAAGATTTTCAATATCCACATCCTTGTGATTCAATTCCTCAATCAAAAACATCAATTGATTCATCATGTCTATATGTGTGTTCATGAGTTTCTACACATATGATATCCTTTTTTGAAGTCTGGTAGCCATCACACTTTTATCTTCTTCAGCCATAGTCCTATCTATTTCAACTCTTTTCCTTTGTTCAATCACTTCACATATACTTACTAATTGGATTTCATGTTCTCTTTTCAATACTCTTATTTCTTCATTCTAGATTTATTTTTCTTGTCAAGTAGATCTATAGATTCTTTGTCATTTGGATTGATTGGTTCAAATAGTCCTTTAGTCTCAACTTCTTTATATGAAAACAATTTTATCTAAATGGAAATTTCCTTTCTCTTTTTTAGGGAATCCTTCAAATCTTGTTTTTCCTTCTCAAGTTTCTATAGTATAAGTTGGATGTCAACCACCTAACTATCAATTACTTTGTCTAGTTTGAAAGCCTCCATCTCCAAGATCAAATTGTAATACAAAGACCTTCTATAAAGGCATCAACATCAATCAAGACAATTGGCTTCCACCTACCTAGGTACATAGCATTAATGGGGACCCTAAGTCAATCAAAAGAAAGTATATTAAAAATTGTGAAGACATTATTACACACCTTGCATTCAGATTTTTGTGAGCATATAGTGATTTGGAGATTTTAGCGACTGGTAAAGATTTTAAGAGCAAGTTCGTCAAGAAGCTTGAACAAGTGAAGATTTGAACTATGTTGAGTATCCAAAGAAGAAAGAGCTTCAAAACCTAACTACTATCATGGAAGCTTAATCATCTACTAGAATAAGTCAAGAGGTTAGTAGAATCATACGGGCGAAGAGTAATGCTTGTTCGTCATCTGACTTTCATGTTATTGTAGAGATTTCTTTGAAAGGAGACTCAATGGGTGTGCTATCTTTGATAAAACCTAAGTCATTATGATGCATGATGTCAAAAGCTATTGTATATGTGTAAAATTGGAAAAGTAGGATATTAGAAATAAGAGAATCTTATGAGAAGTTGTACAATGAAGAAATCTTGAAGGACAAATTTCAAATTTTTGAGAGAAAAGTGTTAACTCATGCCCTAGAATTTCCAAAGAATTTCAAGGTTGAATGGATTAAAATTGTTGTGAGTAGAATCCACGACATGAAATATTGGCTACACAATGGAATAGTGGATATCATGAAGAAAATTATTCAGAGGGTTGTAGCCTATCTAACCCTAGACATGAAGAAAACCATGTGAGGCTTGAGTCATTAAGAAATTGAGGAAAACATAGGAGTTGAGTGGAATGGACATGGCTAATTAATTTAAAATATTTTTAATCCAATAATCAAATTTGTAGTTAGGGTTATATCTCATAAATTCTATCAATCAAGTAGATTGAAGAATGCGCCTTATATGGTTGTGGATGAATTGCAAAAGATTATAATGAAATATCATGAATATGATCTTTCCAAGCCATAGATAACAACTTATAGAGAATTTAACATCTATACGAAAAGATAAGAATTCAATGTGTAACTTTGGTTCCCTCTTTAAGTATATTTTTGTTTATATATAGAGATTATTTTCTAGTAACGGTGATGTTGTATGAGACTGAGAGAAACCAATGACAACACAGATAAATTAGTAAATTACACAATTAGGAGAAAATCTTGAGAATGTAATGAATGCTTATTTTGATGATGTTAGAATTACTTTAGAATAACTGAGAGGGGGGAGTGAATTAGTTAATCAAGGTCTAGATGTCCATTTCAAACTTTTCATTGAGTGTGGTAAATCCATTCAATCATTTATTCATTTAAACTTTAACTTGTCTAATTAGCAGGTTACAGTAAATCAACATGCAAGTATAACACACATGAAATCAACACATGATACAATGATTTATGTGGAAATCGAATTTGGAAAAATACCACTATTTACACGCTACTCAATTCTCACCCTTTTGAAGTGAAGCCCTTTGAAAGGCTTGCCCTATTAAATATTTACAACATGCACTATTAAATGTGACCTCATTAGAGGATTTAACCAGCCTATTAGAAGTGCGCCTGGTAAAAGGCCTTTAAAACATTCACTTGGAATGTCACACAACTAAAAGATTTACAAATGGTTGTTAGGCCAACCTAAGTTCATAGGATTTTCAGATCTAATACAATTTCTAGAGAGTATTAGAAATTCTTGACCTAACTACAATGTACAACTTATCTTGCAAATTTTAGATCACTTCTCTACTCATACTCTTGCTTGGCCTTCTATCTTTGCAACTCTTAACTGCTTTCCTTATCTTTCAAGCTTTGTCTTCTTGAGTCTCCATACTCAATGTATTAGTGTAATCATCTCTTCATGACCACTTGTATAAGTAGAGCCTCTATGCTCTACCTTCTTCTTCTTCACACTCTTTGAATCACTTCATAGATTTGACACTTATATGGCAATAGTATCAACAACTCTCTTCTTCTTGCTTATGAGTTCTTAAATAGAAGTATTGGAGTTCCTTTTCTTGCTCAATTCATCTTTTTCTTCAATTTAAATTCACATGGATTAGGCAGGATTCATTGCATCTAACCCATATTCTATTTCCTCTAGAAGCTTCTTGAATAATCCATTAGAATTCACCCAAAAAAGGTTTACATAGGATTCTGTGCCAACAACTAATCATCCTTATTCTCCAACTTGTTCAAAAAATTCAATGTAACCACTAAGTTGGCTTGGATTTGGTGAATCTTCATTATTTGAAATAATGTAGTAGGTTGGCACTATTGAAATACTGGTGCTCGACACATATTGTGTTACTTGGCATCAACTATGTTTTTCCTGATGCTCGACACATGAAGATTACTTGGCACAAACTCAAAAAATTTCCTAATGCTTGATACTTGACCTTCTACTCAACACTTAAAGATCACTCAGCACTAACTAAAAATGTCTATTGGTTAGCTTCTACTAAGAATTTTCTTGGTTTCAACTAATTTTCTTAGCTTCTTGTGATGATCAAGGTTAAAGCTTTGCAGTCAACTTTGTTACAACTTCTTTTTCCAATATGGCTAGATGTGACCATCCTCTATATATTTGAGTATGTTATCAATACACTACTTAACCATTGTCTTAGCTAATCTTTGCACTTCATTACAACATTGTAACTCAACCTTTCCCTTAGGTGCTCTTGTCACATCTTATTGATCAAATCCTCTTCATCAATCAACTAAGTGATAGTGCTTGAATCTTATAAAAAAATATCATTCCTACAAATAGAAGGTTTTACGTCAATGGAAAAAAAATGATTGCAACATTCTTTTACAACAATCTCCCTCTTTGATCTTCAACAATAATGAGCTTTTCAATCAGATTTCCAACAGATGAAACCAAGCAAAGGGTGAAAGGGAGAATGAGGATGCCTAAACAGGTGGTCATGAAATACTACATGACATGTTTTTTTGTTGGTATAGATAACACTATTGTAAATGTAGTAAAGTTCGGGAAGGCTTGGTTATAAAGTTTTGACTATGAGATTTATAGTGATATAGTGAGTGCAAACATTGATGCACTATTGAAAGAAGAGATAGATGCTGAGACCAAAACTTTTGGTAAATAAAAAGAATCCAAAGAAATAATTATTGTAAATATAAATATAGTTTCCAAGGAGAAGAAAATGAAGAAAATGATTGAAGATCTTGAAGTTAAACTAAGTACCCTAGGCAAGGGAAAGGAATCATTACAATTGACATAAGGTCTTGGTGAAGATGAAGAAAAAGAAAATGGTGATGAGGAATAACAAGAAGGTGACAAGGGAAAAGCCATAGTTTTCATTCCATCAAGAAAGAAGGATCAAGGAATGAAGAAGAATCTAGCAATGACACCCATCTCTCCTTTACCATCAAACAAGACAAGGACCAGGGCAATTGCTCATGCTAAGAAGTCTACAAAGAAGAATGTACAAGAAGCTACAAAGAAAAGTGTCCCCAAAAATAGAAGAAGGAGATTGGTTAGAGGACCATCTATTAGAAAGACAAGGACTATTGAAGAGGCATGCAAAAACTTGAGAAGGTCTATAGTATTATCTAGCTTTAAATTTATCAAGTTTAAAAAAAGTTTAGGAGGTTGTGGTAAGATGATTGCAAATAAAAAACTAGCTCCTAGAAAAATTGAGAAAAAAGATACTTAAATATTTATTTGATTGACTATAAATGAGATGGAAGTAGGAAAAATTAGTGGAGAAAACTATAAGAACTAACACATTAGTCAGAGTTATGCCTTATCTATCATAGGAGCAACAAGACATATTTTTGGAGCAGTACAAGAGCACATTTGTTCCTAAGTAGAGAATGATTTTGTTACTATAGAATGAAGATGAAGCTATTAAAAAACAAGAAAATTTGATTTGGAAAATTATTTTTGGGTTAACAACACAAAAACCAAAGAAAGACAATGTAAAAATCGAAGATTATTATAGTAGTGGAGAAAGATCAGGTGTGCTAAGTGTGCAAGGAAACATATCTCCTATACATGACAACACACCTAACATTCTGGAGGCCAAGTAGTCAAGCCTCATAGGTACAAAGGTAGATAATGAAGAAAAGGAAAAAAGTGTAGATAATAATATTTTTTTTATCACCTATAATTGAGAAGGGAAAACAATCAAATAAAGTTGAAGCAAGTGCAACTATAATTGTTTGAAGCATAAATGCATAAGAAAGACTGATTGGTGACACCCCTTCACCAAATCTCAAGGAAATGCTGAGAAGAAGGATCCTTTCACCTAGTAGAGAGAGGAAAGAAATAAAAGATGTTTCACAAGATAGTAAGGTTAGTTTGGATGAAACAATTGAGATGTGATAATTGGACCTAGAAAACATCACCTTGGAGAACACTATTTTCTATAATAAGTTTCAGCAAAGAAGAAGAGACAAGAACAACTCAAGAGAGAGCTCAAGAAAAAGAAGGTACTATTTATGATGTAAAGAATTTTTTTGTAGATGCTTTTGATATTAAGAATTTTGAAGATGAAGTACCAATCATCACCTAGCTTGTAAATATAGTTGATCAAGTGAAAGTTGGAAGTATGGAGTAGAATGAGGTGTTAATGGATTGGTCTACTCGAAGATTTGAAACCAAGGTTATGGACAAAGTTTCCATAACCATTTCCATGTAGAAAATGAAATGACAAGAGAGACCATAGGTTATGATTGACATAGTATAGAAAGTACAACAATTATACATAATTTTTTCAGATGTGCCAAGATTCACTAACAACATTCAAGCACAAGTAAATCAAATTTAGGCTAAGATAAAGAGATCAAGCAATATTATTTCTAAGTCAGCATGATCAAGCATTGATCACTACAATAATCTAATGAATTCTCAAGGACCATTGGACAAGATTTAGGTAGCTAACAAAAATATGAGATCCAAATTGATCTCTATTTAGGAAATGATGATAGCTAATTTGGAAGTCATGAAGAGAAAATTGAAAACAACCTAGGATCTTATCATAGAAGATCATAATCTTCTAGGGGATAAAAGTTTAATTGATTTCACTATAAGATTACAATTTAATATTTAATATTTCAGAGATAGTAAGAACCACATGGGATCACACATTGTCGATGATTACTAGAGTTTATAAGAACTTCATTGAAAAATATAGATTACTTCCACCTATTCAACCCCAACAACAATTACATTAAGTGTTAAAAAATGGGGAAAATGGGTATTGAAGGAGAAATTATTTGTGATAAAAAATAGAGAAATACATATTTTAATAAAGGCGAAATGGATTTTTAATTCATTTTTTCATTGTTTATTCATTATTCATTGGCATAATTCATAAGAGTTAGGGGGAGAGCTAATTTATTAGATTGTATTGTAATGATGTAAATATGACAAAGTGTTTTTTTTACTGATGTCAAAGGGGGGGATTATTGGCATCTCTAACCAATTTTTTCTATTAGTGTCAACCACTTAGTCATTTGCAAGGCATAGTTAGATGGTCAGTACTATAAATGAGCTACTCTATATAGGCCAAATAATATAAATAAGTAAGTATGTACCAAGATCTATAGGAGATGAGTAAGTGTATGGTCACCAAGTATTTGAATACTAGTCAAGCTCATCAACTACCAAGAAAGTATCAAGTATATAGGTGCCAAGTTATATAGTTTGTGCTAAGAAAAATACACACCAAACATCAAAAGAGTAATACTGTATGAGTAATAATAATACTGATCATCTAGAAATAGTAAAGATCAAGAAATCTAGAGTTTACATATAAGTCAAGAATGAGAAAATTTTTGAGGTAATGGGGTTTACAAGACAACTCGGAAGGAACATTAAAGATTGTAGAGGTTTTACAAAACATTTAAATTATGTGGATAATAGATCCCTATGTTGTGTGATCAGTAATTTAGATGGAGGGGTTACTATAGAAGAATCTATAAATCTCTTTATGAAACTCTTTAAATAGAAAAGATGTTAAGATAGATTAGATGAGAGAAAATCTAAGAGATACATGTGTAGAGCAATAGAAAAAGTAGAGAAGTGTGTGCATGTGAAAAATTAGTAAAGTGAATCATTGAAATTAGTAGCTAGTGAAAGGGTTATGTTAACATCTAACATAGAAACTGAACTATTAGTGGTAGTGAAGTGAAAGGAAAAGAAAAGTAATATAAGATCAGAGGTGAGGATTAGTTAGCAAGGAGAAGACTCAAAATTAGATTGTAGAGAAAATCAAGAGTTTGGTACTGAATAAATTTTAACTGACTTGAACCAGGTTAAATCTCTCAATAGAGTGGTCTTAATGGATCTTTGTAAGATTCCTAATAGAGTCCTTACTTTTTTGAAAGTTTTAAATGCTATAGCAAGGTGACACCTAGTAGTCTCTTATACTTTTAATAGGGTAGACCCATCATATCGTAGATTATATCTTATGATAAAACATTACAAACTTAACTAGTTATTTTATTACTATAGTAGTAAAGATTTATGGGTGTGATTGCCACCTGAGTTTTACCTTCACTTTGCATAGTTTTTGGGTAAAAAATATTGTGTTTCATTTTCATGCATGTGATTGATTAGATTTATATGTTACATCATATTTACATTTCAAGTTTTACATGCACAAGTTCATTGATAGATGTGAGTGAATTGGTGAAAAATTTAAGTGTTTAAGATTATGATTCACCCCCCCTCTCAGTATGCCATTTATCTTGTTCATTACTCCATCAATAAACTGGAGATGGAGGCTTTCAAACTAGAATAGTTATTGGTAATCAGGTGATTGGCATGTAACTCATACTCCAAAATATTGAGAAGGAAAGACAAGATTTGAAGGATTCTCTAAAAAAGAGAAAGGAAATTACTATTTAGGTAAAACAATTTTCATATAAAGAAGTTGAGACTAAGGGTCTATTTGAAGCAATCAAATCAAATCATAAAGTATCCACAAATCTACTTGAAAAAACTTGATAATGCTATGTATAAACAGTTTCAATTTGGAAAAATTTAAAAGTCAATTTTCAAGAGAAAGACATATTCATCTAATGATATTTTGGAATTGGTCCATACTAACCTTTGTGGACCTATTGGTGTTCAAAGTTATTCTAGACACAAATATTTCTTTTTTTTTCGATGACTATTCTAGGATGATGAATGTGATGTTTCTTATAGAAAAATTTGATGTTTTAAAATTGTTTAATTGGTATTTTTCTAGAGTTGAAAAAGAAATAGGAAAGTATCTAAAATGCTTGAGTTCTAATAGATGTGGAGAATTCATCTCTAATGAATTCAATATATTTTGTAATAATAGATGAATCAAAAGGAATATTTCAATACCTAGGACCACTCCCAAAAATAAAATAGATGAAAGGATAAATAGATCAATCATGGACTATGCTAGAATACTAATAATGGAGAAAAATGTATCACATAATTATTGGAGAGGGGCTGCAAGTACAATAGTTTATACCTTGAATAGATTGCACGTGAAGAAAGGTACAAATGTTACACCCTTTGAATTATGGTATAGATGTGTACCTAGTGTGAAGTATTTTGAAGAAAATGTTATATATTAAAGGAAAACAGAAATGGAAAACTTGATGCTAAAATTGATGAATTTGTATTCCTAGGTTATTCCACTAAGAGAAAAGCTTACAAGTGTTTGAACTCTAACACCAGAAAAGTTGTGCAAAGTGAAATTGTGAAAGTTAATGAATATGAACAAAAGAAAGAAGTTGAATGTAGGATAGAGCCTAAATATTATAGTAAATTCATATATGTAAATTAAGGTTCTCCTTGCACCCAACCTAAGAAAGAGAACAAAGCTATAAATAAGTATCAAAATAGGAATGCTAAGTTACAACAACTAGTGACTGAGTAGTAGACTTTGGTTATTGAGTAATAGAGAAATGATGTTGAGGAACATGAAGAAGACATTGAACATCAACAAAAAAATGTCAAGAAAGCTAAACCTAAACTAGAAATAGAAAATGAACTTGAAATCATTTTTCAAGATGAATGTGTAGAAGAAGAGAGAAGGAAAGAACCCATGCTAGAAAAATATGTGAGAAGACATCATGCACCTAAGAACATCATTGGTGATAAAGAATCTAGTGTTATGATAACAAAAAAAAAAAGAAGTAATACATGCTTACTTTGTGAGTTTGAACCTGAATCAATAATATATTCATTAGAGAATAAGGACCATATTCAAGAAATGAATGAAGAAATTGAGTTGATAGAGAAGAACAAAATATGGAAACTAGTACCTAGAATAAAGGAAAAAAATGTTATTGGAACAAAGTGGGTATTTAGGAAAAAAATAAATGAAAAGGGTGAAGTGACAAGGAACAAGGAAGGATTGGTATGCAAAGGATATACACAAGAATAAGGAATTGACTATGGGAAAACATTTGGCCTTGTTGCAAGATTAGAAGGAGTAACAACACTACTTGCATATTATGCTTATAAAAGATTTAAGGTATACTAAATGGATCTCAAATCTACATTTTTGGAATGGAATATTGGAAGATTAATTTTATATTGAACAATGAGAAGGATTTGTTGACCCTAGAAAGAAGAACATGGCATGTAAGCCATACAAGGATATCTATGGTTTGAAACAAGCCCTAGGGCATGGTATGAAATATTACACAATTTTTATTTGAAGACTGGTAATAATAAAGAGATATTGTTATCTATTTTTTTGTTGATGATATCATATTTGGAGGAAAGGAACCATTATGCAGATAATTTGCAGAAGAGATGAAGAAGGAATTTTAAATGTATATGTTTAGTCAGATCAAATTCTTTGTTGGTTTACAAGTATATCAAATGAAGCAAGGTATCATTATCATCCAATCCAAATACATGAAGGAGTTACTAATTTTTTTTTGGAATGGAAGATTTGAGGCTAGCCAATACACCTATGGCCAAAGGAAATAAGTTATATAAGAATGATGATTCTATTAATGCAAATTAGACATTGCATATATTAATGATTGGAAAGATACAATATGTTATTAAAAAAAGACCTGATATTGCATAATAGTTGGGATAGTTACAAGATTTTTTGCAAGTCCTAAGGAGAATCACATGATGTTATTTCAATGGAACAAAAGACTATAGATTGTATTAAAAGAAGAATGACAAGCTTGAACTAAAGGTATTTGTGGTTTATAATGGGGTATGAAATGATGATGATAGAAAAAGTACACATAAAGGAGCTTTATTTCTAGGAAAAATACTAGTTTCATGAACAAGAAAGAAGTTGAACTACATTTGTCTATCAATAAGTGAACTCAAGTATGTCATAGAAATAATAAATTTTTCAAAGATCAATGGTTGAGAAATTGTTGAAAGGAATGACAAAAGAGATCACTAATCAAATTGTTATATACTATGATTACACTAGTGTTATAAAGATATCAAAGAATCTTGTGATGTACATAAAGACTAAGCATATTTCAATCAAGTTTCATTACTTGAGTGATCTAGTTCAAGAAAAATAAGTAAGGTTGTCCAATATGTAAATGTTAAGGAGAAAATAGATGGTATTTTCACTAAGGGATTACCTACAAATAAATACTCATGAATATCTAAGAGGTAAATTAGGGGTGATTCCTTAGACAAAGCTACTTAAGCTAATATGATTCTCTACATCAAATGCACTAGTCAAAATATCTTACAAATTGATTTCAATGATAATCCTTTAGGAGTTTCCTAAGGAGTAGTGAAGGAAGAAGGAAATAATGTTGTATCTATCCTGCACAAATGACAATTGTTGGACTTAGAACTAGCATAAAAATATCTACATAGAAAATATGTACGAGATAGATGAATTGTATTTGGAATTTTTTCAAAGAGGAAGAATATTGTTAGTCACCATGGGAGATTAAATAAGATAGAGGGATCTCATAGAGATTATGTATTGTGTTGCTCACAATACAGAAGAATTAGATTGATTTCATGATCTAATATGATAGAGGGAGCTTATATGCTACATATTGGAGCTGTATGGATGAGAATCAAAATAAAACAAAAAGAAAGAGATTGTTGGAAATAAAGATGGTCATAATAATGAAACTAAGGATATTAATAAATATTTGATACTATACATAGAGAGATTTTTCTAAATAAAATATATTTTGGATTTTATGGTTACTAGAGGTGTTGCCATCGATGCCAAAGAGGGAGATTGTTGGAAATTACAATTGAAATAATTTTTCTATTGTCATTAATGTCAAAATTTATTCGTAAGATAGTTTGATATTTGATTTGAGTTCCATATCTAGATGATTGATTAAGAGGATTTGAGGAATTGGACATAATAATAACACCTAGAGGTAATGTTGAGT
Source organism: Cupressus sempervirens (assembly GCA_028749045.1). Lineage (NCBI taxonomy): Eukaryota > Viridiplantae > Streptophyta > Pinopsida > Cupressales > Cupressaceae > Cupressus > Cupressus sempervirens. The sequence continues at coordinate 395,279,093 of CM053786.1, forward strand.
TATGAGAATAAACTACAATGGATACTTCATTGATTAGACTTTGACAAGATAAAGTTATTTTTAAATCATGCTACAAGTGAAGAAAATAGTTGTACTAAATCCTAGAAGAAGTGATCACAGATTGACCAAATACAAATACTTGACCAAGCAACAAAGCATAAGATTTAGGAACTTGAAGTTTGTGTTAAGTGATACTAGTGTCGATCGAGCCATAGGATGTGTCTAGTAGAAGTAGTGTTGACCAAGCATCAGTATTGATTGAGTGATAGTATATGTACCAAACATAATGTCAGTAGCATTTAAGTAAGCTAGTGATGAGCTAGCATAAAAAAAAGTGTTGGCTAAGGGGCAACATTTTGATAGTTTATGGGGAAATCATAATTTTAAGCCAACAGAGTTGATTACTTGGAATATGTAAAGCATGTGGAAGACAAGGATGGATGAGCTCAAATATTTAAATGAAGAGAAACTATGTATGTACATTCCTATGCAAGGATTCAAGAAGAAGTTTGGAGAATTTTCTAGAAAAGAAAAAGGGAGATTAAATGTTGGAAGGATTCAATAAATCAGACCCAACCCTAAGATCTATAGTAATATTTAAGCAAAAAATGACTAGAATTACCTATTTAAGGAGGTATAAAGGATAATCTTAGTAGGAGTTGGCATTAATAGAGTTGGAGAAGATTAAAAGGTTGAAGTATTTATTGATGATATTTATTGGTGGATTAAGCAGAAAGTTGAGAAGAGCTAGAAAGTGGTGAATAGTGATTGCTTGAAGGGTTGCCAAGTGAATCAAAGGTCGAGATGAAAATGAAGGCCACTTAGGGGATCAACATGTGAATCAAATTATGATCTATATTTGCAATATGAGTTGTATTTTTTAGATCAAAACTTGCTATTACTTTCTAACCATTGTATTATCATTGAAATCCTTTAACCAAGGTGGCATTCTAATAGAATTCTCTAAAGTTCTCTAATAAGGCTAGTCCTAATAGTTGATATCCTTTAAGAATATAAAATTTAAGAGTCATTTTTGTAACCTTTAACAACATTAACTCCTAATAGAGCTTACTTTAGAAGAGTGACAATATTGGTGACATGTTATTGGTGGTTTTTGCTATGATCCTAGTGGACAACCTTCACTATCACCTCAAGGTTTTTGTACAATGGTTTATACCATGTAGTATTAGAGCCTTCACCTAGGTTTGAATCTTAGAGTAGGTGGAAACAAAAACAATACAATGTCCAACTTGGGCTCATATGGCCAAGGGAGGGCCCATCATATGGGTGCACATCTAGCCTAGAGTATCAATTGTAGATCATGGTAGGATGTTATGATCTTGGGGGGTGACCTTTACTAGCACCTCAGGATTTTGGTTCAAGTTTTTCCCAAACTAGGTTTCCATGTTAAAACCTATCATCAAACTTGTGTGGATGTTATTTGTGATGCTTTACTATTAATGTTTTACATTTTTCAAGTCTATTATATTTAGGATAGTATACTTCTAGTCTATGTTACTAAAATTTTAGTATAGAGGTTGAGCTAATGGATGTTCAAATCTAAAGTAGATTAAGTGTTTATTTATCTAATTGGTACATCTAGACCTTGGATAACTTAATCACCACCCTTCTTAGTTATTCCAAATATTATAACAAAATATATACATATATGTCTATATATATATATGTATGTATGTATGTATGTATGTATGTATGTATAAACATAGATACATATATATTTATATTTAAAATTGATTTAATTCTTCTTCTTTTTTTCCTAACAAAAATTTGTATCTTGTTGAAAACATAATTTTTAAAGAGTGACACTATTTTTGAAATGAATAATTTTATTTTCTAAAATAGATATCAATGTGATTCTTTCACAATTTAGTTTTCTAACATCCATATCAAGATCATGGAATCTACTGTGCATATTCATCATTAGTATTTCATATTCTATTGACATTTGAAGTTCACCAAGATCTAATTTTAACATTTGATGGTTTTGGAATAATGTGGAAGGATATAAGTAATAATAAAATGGCTAACTTATTGGAAAATGTAGCTATAAAGCTAGATGACATATCATTTGTTGGTGTCTCTACTATGGAAGTGCATAATAGGCCTTCAATCCTAGATAATGTACATAGTTCACAAATTTTTGAGGATGACAAGGATATTTAAACTTTTCTCCTTAATAAGGATAAATATCATGGATAGAAGCTTGATTGCAGTGCTTGGGTAGAAACAATAGATTGAAAAGAAATGATTTTGGCCAAGAAATCTTGCAAATAAAGACCAATAAGGTGCCCAAGGAATTGGTTATTTTGGAAAGTATTTTTGATAATCAATGTTGAGTATATTCAAATGAAAAAAATAAGAAACAATAGGAATTAGAGGAAATCAAGTTGGGCACAAAGGATTTCACAAAGAAATTATATATTGGTAAGTCCTTATCTCCTTAGATTAGGAAATCTTTGATAGGCCTATTAAGAAAACTCAGACATGTTTTTGCATGGTCTTATGATGAACTTAATGCCTATAGGAAAGATTTGTTCCAACATGTAATACCTCTTAAGGAACATGTAAAACCTTTTAGATAGAAGCAAAGACTAGTGAACTATTGGATACAATTGTCTAATTGTGTGTTGTCTTTGATGTTACAAAAATTTCATATCAATTATCAGTCAGTCCCTACCAAGTTCAATTGGTCAACAAAGAAATTCTCAATCTATACCTAGCTTAGTTGTTCAGCAAAGAAAATTTTAAAGTCTATTGAGCATTCCTAGAAATTACTCTGTGGAAACAGTTTCTACCAAGATCACTTACGCATCAAATGATTTTGTGGCAGAAGTTAGTTTTAACCAAACTCACATGGTTAATGAAGGAAAGTCAGTGCTTACCAAGTTCACTTGGTTTCCAAAGGATTTTATAGAGTTCACAATGTTAACCAAGCCTTTGTTGGTTAACACAGGAGATCATTTATGTAGCAACGCTTACCAAGCAGGGTTAGCCAATTAAGGATTTTGTTGTTTTGGAAAATAAAGTTTAAATGTTTTATGTAATGATTGTAGCCAACTAATGTAATGATTATTGGTAATTGTAACATGTAAATGAGCCAACTTGAAAATTTGTAAGTTATAAATAAAAGGTCAAGTTGAGAATTCTAAAGTACGGATGAGCGAGCATATAAGTGTATTGATTGAAGAAGAAAGTGTGAGAAAATTTTAAAGGATGGACATATATTCTTGAGGAGCAACAAAGTTTTATTTGATTAGAGAGGATCTAGTGAAGCAAAATAGAAACCTATAGCTACAATTCAATTCCATCTCATTCAGGTCATTTTCATTGTTACTTTCTAACCATTGTAGCAGTGATCCCTAAATCTCTTAACAGAGTTGGTCTAATAGCCATTTGTAAATCCTCTAACAAGGTGACAGTTCTATTGAGTTTTTCTAAAGACCTCTAGCAAGGCCACTCCTTATAGGGTGATTAAATCTTTTAAAACCTAACAATTTGTTTTGTAACCTTTAACTAGGTTGCCTCCTAATAGGGCTCACTTCAAAAGAGTGAAAATTAGTAGCTAGCTACTTGGTGGCTTTTTCCATATTGGGTTTCCATGTTAAATCTAATGTCCCATGTGTTCATGTTATTTCTTTTATGGTTTTATGTTAATCACTATGGATGCTTAAATATTTGTTAGAGATAACATACACTGCATCTACCAAGTTACAACAATTTTTTGTATGCTTACCAAGTGACAATAGTAACTACTTTATCAGACATCTAATGGATCTATGGATTTATTTTTTTGGTAACTGATTCACCCCCCCCCCCCCCCCCCCCCCCCCCTCAGCTACTCCATATATATTTCCAACAATTGGTATTAGATCTTTTGCTGTTTGTAAGAAGGATTTCAAGGATATAATCAAAAAATTAGGATATCTTACAAAAGGGAAATTCCAAAGGCTAATAGGGATAACTTTTCAACATACCAGGGACTAATGAGAGTTCATCTGGCTTTTGTTAGAGATACAAGATTGAAATACCTTGATCAAGAATACACAACTCCTTTTGGTACACTATTTGTTAATGACATTGCTTAGAAGAAGACTCATAACACCATGATGATAGCCATTGCATTTTCTCTAAGCTATGAAGATTTTGATGATATCAAGTACTACAAAACTGCTTTTGAAATGTGGAACAAGCTAAAGGATATCTATGGAGGTGATGACAATGTGAGGAGAGCCAAAGAAAAGAGTCTAAGAGGACAATTTGATTAGATGAGAATGAGAGAGGATGAAAATAGTGCCAAATATGTTGAAAGAGTCAAAGCAAGTGTCAATGCAATCAAAGCTTCTAGAGGAGATATCAAAGAGGAAATACTTGTAAGCAAAGTTCTTAGAACATTACTTCCCATTTATGCAATTAGAGTATCTACAATCCAAGAAAGAAGATGTGAAGCAAATCATAAGATAAATTTGGAAGCTATAGTAGGAAGATTGACTACATTTGAGCTAGATAACTATGACAATTATGTTTCAGCTTCCAAGAACATTGAATCAACATTTGAAGCCAAGATTTCACTCAAGGAAAAAGGGAAGAAAATAAAAGATTCTTAGTCAGAAAGTGAAGAAGAATTAGAAAAATGTTCTAACAGTGATCTTGAAGTAGTTAAAGCTCTATTTGAAAGGAAATATTCTAGAGGAAAAGGAAAATACAAATGTAAGGTTCCCCTAATCTATTTTTCATGTGAGGAAATTGGTCATATTGTAGCTAGGTTCCCAAAAAATAAAAGAAAGAATGAGAAGAAAGGTCATAAGTACAATGGAAAGAAAGATTTCAAATCATTCAAGGAAAAAGGGAAGAAAACATGTTTTATGGCTAAAGAATCTAAGGATTCTAATAATAGTGAAGATGAAATTGTTTACATTGTTGTGAAATATGAATCTAATAATGATGAGGAACATAATATGGCACTTATCTCTCATGTGAGAAAAAATGATACATGGATCATAGAAAGTGGCTATTCTCATCTTATGAATGGTGACAAAACTAAGTTTGAACATTTTGAAGATTATGATGGTGGTAGTCTAATGATTGAAAAGGAAATTTCTATCAAATACTAGAAGGAGGCTATTAGCATTATAGTTCATGCCTTGAATTGAGTACAACTAAAAAAGGACCCATTCAAAACTCCCTATGCATTATGGTACAGCTATAAACCCAATGTAAGTTACCTAAAAGTATTTGGACGTAAATGTTATATCTTTAAAGAATCTAGAAAAGGAAAATTTTATGTGAAGGGTGATGAAGGTATATTTTTGGGATATTCTTACAAGAGAAAGCCATATAGATGTTTGAATTTGTCTACTCACAAAATCATAAAAAGCGCACATGTGAAAGTTGATGAGTTTGCAAAAAAGACTAAAGAAGAAAACAAAACGGAACCAAAAGATTACAAGAGGTTTGTTTTCATTGAACCTGATACATTGCCAAATACATCTCTCAATTAAGTGACTTCTACTCTTGAGTCTTTAGTCACCAAGTTGAAAGAAGTTCCAATTGAGTCACAAGGACCTGAGTCATAGTCTGAAGCTACTGAGCCAATTCCTACCGAGCTAGAGAAGCCAAAACTTGAAGTTAAAGTGAAACAGGATGACACTACAATTTATTCAAGAAGTAAGGAACCTATATTGGCTAAGTATGTTAGGAGACATCATGCACCAAATTAGATTATTAGAGATAAATTTGAAGGTACTATGACAAGAAGTAAGCTAAAAGGTACTTGTTTACTTGCTGATTTTGAACCTAGAAATGTCAAAGATGAATTGGAAAATGAAAGTTGGATTGAGGCTATGAATGAAGAGATAGAGAAAATAGAGAAGAACGAAAATTAGACTCTTGTACCTAGGCCTAAAGATAAAAAATTTTGTTGGAACAAAGTGGGTATTCAGGAATAAGCTGAATGAAGATGGTAAGGTATCAGGAGACAAAGCTAGATTGGTATGTAAAGGCTAATCTCAAGAAGAAGGAATTGATTATGGAGAGACTTTTTCTCCTATTGCAAGATTGGAAGATGTTAGGACCTTACTTGCATATGTTGCATACAAAGGATTTAAGGTATATTAGATGGATGTCAAATCTACATTTCTCAATGGTATTGTTGATGAAGAAATCTACATTGAGCAACCTAAAGGTTTTTCTGATCTAGATAAGAAAGACATGGTTTGCAAATTAAAAAAAGCATTGTATGGTCTAAAAAAAGCCCCTAGATCATGGTATGAGAGATTACATAACTATCTTATTCAAATTGGTTTTAAGAGAACTAATGATAATAGTAGCTTGTGTATCAAGGAAGGACTAGATAACAAGATTTTTTTGGCAAAAATATTTGTGGATGATACTTTGTTTCTAGGAAATGATGATCTATGCAAATTTTTTTTAGATCAAATGAAAAAAGAATTTGAAATGTCTATGTTTGGTGAGATTAAGTTCTTTGTTGGTCTTCAAATACAGTAGAGCAAGAATGGTATCTACATCACTCAGTCTAAATACATCAAGGAGATACTCAAGAAGTTTGGTATGGAAGATTGTAAACTAGTTGGAGAACCCACGTGTACTAGACTAAAACTTACCAAAGCTGATGAATCAAAAGAGGTAGATTAGACCTTATATAGATCAATGATTGGAAAATTGTAGTGTGTAGTTCATACAAGGCCTGATATTGCTCTTGCAGTTGGTATAGTAGCAAGATTTTCAGCAAAACCTATAGAAAATCATATGATGGCAATCAAAAGGATCTTGAGATACTTGAAATGAGCTGAAGATTATGGATTGTGGTATAAATTTGGGCCTAAAAGTGTTCAGTGATGTTGATTAGGCTGGTAATCTAGATGATAGAAAGAGTACAAGTGGAGGACCATTCTTTCTTCAAAAGAGGTTGGTACCATGGACAAGAAAAAGGAAAAATTGTACATCCTAATCCACAACAAAAGTAGAGTATGTTGTAGCAATAGTAAATTGTTCTAATATTGTTTGGTTTAAATAGTTGTTAGAAGCCTTGAAGGTTGAGATCAAAGAACTAGTTGTCATGTTTTGTGATAATAAAAGTGCAATTAAGATATCTAAGAATCCAGTGATACATTCCAAAACCAAGCACATTGCAATAAAGTATACTTTGTCAAAGAATTGGTGCAGGATAAGGAGATTAGATTGGAAGATGTCTATACAAAAGAATAGATTGCTGACATATTCACCAAGCCATTACCTACGTATGCATTTTTTTATCTAAGAGGTAAGTTAGGGGTCATTCCCCTATCTAAAGCTCACTAAAATAAAGTTTTAGTGATGCATCAATAGGAACCAAGTTGAAGATTTATCAATTGATGCAGCATAATCATGGGAACATTGCATATGAATTAGTACTTAAGGCACATTGTTACTCATTTGGTATGTGCTATCTTTGGCACGTGTTGTCAAAGAGGGAGAGTTTACTGTTATATCTTTCTAAAATTTGAATTTTTTTAAAGGGGGATTTTTCTATTTAAAAAAAAGAAGCTATGTAATTCTTTCACAGAGGGAGATTATTGCATTAGTGAACTTTGAGGTATAAAATCTAAGAGGGAGAATTTTTATCAAGAAAAAACTTGTTTTCAAATTTCATTATGCTATGACATGTTGCATTACCATCAATGCCAAAGAGGGAGATTGTTGGATACAATTGTCTAATTGTCTGTTGTATTTGATGTTACACAAATGTCATATCAGTTACTAGTTAGTGTCTACCAAGTTTAGTTGTTCAGCAAAGCAATTCTCAATGTCTACTGAGCTTAGTTGGTTAGAAAAGAAAATTTTAGAGTCTATCAAGCATTCCTAGAAATTACTCTGTGGAAAATGTTTCGATCAAGATCACTCAAGCATCAAAGGATTTTGTGGTAGATGTCATTGTAAACCAAGATCACATTGTTAATGAAGGAAAGTTAGTGTTTATCGAGTTCACTTGATCTGCAAAGGATTTTGCAGAGTTCATAGTGCTAACTGAGCCTCTATTGGTTAACACATGAAATAATTTCTGGAACAGTGTTTACCAAGCAGGGTCTGACCAATGAAGGATTTTGTTGTTTTTGGGAAATAAAGTTTAAATGCTTTATGTAATCATTGTAGTTGACTGATGTAGTTATTATTGGTAATTGTAATTTGTAAATGAGCCAACTTGAAAATTTGTAAGGTACAAATACAAGGTCAAGTTGAGAATTCTAAAGTACGGATGAGCAAGCATGCAAGTGTATTGATTGAAGAAGAAAGTGTGAGAAAATTTTGAAGGATACTTAGATATCATTGAGGAGTAGTAAAGTTTGATTTGATCAAAGAGGATCTAGTGAAGTAGAATAGAGATCTGTATCAAAAATTCAATTGCATCCATTCAGGTCACTTTCATTATTTCTTTGTAACCATTGTAGCAGTGATCCATAAATCTCTTAATAGAGTTGGTCTAATAGCTATTTGTAAATCCTCTAACAAGGTGATTGTTGTATTGAATTTTTCTAAAGACCTCTAGCAAGGCCACTCCTTATAGGGTGATTAAATACTTTAACGAGGTCACACCTAATAGTGTGTTTTGTAATCTTTAACCACATTGGCTCCTAACAAGACTCACTTCAGAAGAGTGAAAATCAATAGCTAGTTACTTGGTGGTTTTTCCCATATTGGGTTTCCATGTTAAATCTGGTGTCTCATGTGTTCACATTATTTATTTTATGGTTGCATGCTAATCACTATGAATGCTTAAATATATATTAATGATAAGATACACTGCATCTACTGAGTTACAACATTTTTTGGTATGTTTACTGAGTGATAGTAGTAACTAGTTTATTAGACATCTAAGGGGTCTATGGATTTGTTTTTGTGGTAACTAAATTACTCCCCCCCCCCTCTTAGTTATTCCATCTATATTTCCAACAACAAATCCCACTCTAGCTCCTAAGATGCAAGAACTTAAGTATGAAATAAATGAGAAGTAGGCATATGCTCTAGTCAAAGCTATTAATTATTTTAGGTGTTACCTAGTAGGTACTATAATTATTGCTTTTGTGCCTAAGTTAGTAGTGAAGGGCATTTTCTCCCAACATGAAGTATCTAGTAAAAGGTGTAGATGGATTAATAGAATCCAAGAATTTAACATAGATATTCAAATTACCAAGTTACTAAGAGGTCAGGGATTAGCTAAGCTCATGGCATAGACCACTTAGATGCTAATTAGATAAATCTTGAACATCAAAATCTCTACTCTAGTACATGTGATATGGATCAATATGATTGGTACAAATATGTGATATATTATTTACAACACATACAATATTAATCCCATTTAATAGATAATGAAAATTGAATTGTAAAATTGCATGCAATCACATATATTATTGTAAACAAAGATTTATGGTGGAGGAATTTTGAAGGAGTATTGATGAAGTGCATTGATGTACCAAAATCAGAGAAAATATTGAATGATATGCACTTAAGAGTATCTGGTGCGCATTATATGGCAAAAACTACTACCCATAAGATCACTAGAGTAGGCTTTTGGTGGCCTAACCTATTTAAACATGCCCAAATCCTAGTTAGGAAATGTGACTCTTGCCAGTGATTTGTAGAAAAATTAAAATTTTTTGGGAATACACATTTCAAATTAATTGAGGTCTAGGCACCTTTTCAGCAATGGGGAATAGATTTTATAGGCAAAAATTCACCTAGTTCTAGCAGTGGTTTCTCTTAGATACTAGTTGCAATTGATTATATTACAAAATGGGTAGAGGCAATCCATAGTAGGAATTCTACCAATAAAGTGGTAAACAATTTCCTATTAAATAATATCATCACAAGCTTTGGATGTCCTAAAATAATAGTAACTGATAAATCTATGTGCTTCATATCCAAGAAATCCATTAATTTTTGTGATAAATATGGCATCACTAGATTAATTTCATCACCTTATCATCCACAAAGGAATGGATGAGCATAATCTACAAACAAAATCTGGTTAAAGGTCATAAAGAGGACCTAGATAATAGCAAAAAGGCTTGGGATAATAAATTATAGTTAGCCATTTGGGTTTATAGAGTGACAATTAAAAAGGCAATAGGTGTATCACCTTTTGACCTTGTCTATGGAATTTAGGCCAGAATGCCTCAAAATAATTTGATGGGTTTGTATAACTATAATTAGATGTATGATCATGATATTGTTGATGATATACATGAAAGGATAGATGAATTAGTTGGATTAGCTGAAATAAGGAAAGATGCTTCTACAAGGAATATGAAATTATAGTTGTGGACAAAACATTTATATGACAAAAGGGAAATGATTAGAAAATTTCAATTTGATGATCTTATATTAATGTGGAATGCAAGGGTAGAAGATAAAGGTAAACATTGGAAATTTGATCCCATCTGATTTGGTCCTTATTGGTTGATTCGGCTTGGGGTGAAGATTCATATTTCATTAAGGAACTATCAAGAAACCTTCTAGAATTGCTAGTTCATGGAGAATTCTTGAAGAAATACTTTTGTTAAAGGTATTTTTCTTCCATGAATAGTAGTTATGTTTTGTATTTTGTACAATTTTGTAGTTACCTATGCATATGTTTATAACCCTTGTATATATGTATATTTTGTTGAATAGTCTCAAGTTGTTACTTTAGGTTATCTGGTATGTGGTTTGCTTAAACCAAAAATTCTAAATTCTTGCATGGATAAAAGTTATTGATCATCACCAAATAGAGCCACTAATAGCTCTTATTTTCACTAAGCTTAATTTTCAACTTTTATCTTGAAAATACTAAAAATGTTGCAATTTTTAGTGTTGTATTTTTTTTCATCTACAGAGAAAACCTTAGCATGTTTTTTCCCTAATCTAATTATGTTTTATTTTATCCCAAGTGTGAGTTTTCTTGCCCTAGGATTTTAATTTTATCTTACACTAAAAAAAATCTTCATAAAACTAGAATCTAGGCCCTAACCCTAGGTTTAATAGTTGAGCAATATTTTATTATGTTTTATATCATCTCTTGTGATGTTATGATAAAAAGGTTAGTAGAGGACCATGTTGTAGTATTTTTAGTGTCGTAATTTTAAGATAAAGTGTTGTGTGGTAGTATCATGGATGAGAAAGTTAGTTTTCTTGATTTTATGATTTCCTTTGTATCATATAATAGTTTGAGTTGTTTTCATTTCATCCTCTACAAAGTTGCAACAAAGAAGGCAATCTTGGCATCGAGCACAATGAAAGAAGGTGTTATGATATTACAAAGTAGTACACATCTTAAGATCGTTATAAAAATATTTTTTTGTTGTGATGTTATGAGAGACTTATGATTGTAGGATCATAAGGAGATAGAAGACAAGAAAAAGTGATAATGGGCTATCAAATAGGTGTCTAGTTTTGATTGGCTAGATTGTGATACAAATACCAGATGTATGCTTAACTGGATCAATGGGACCATAAAAGTTTTTAATATTAAGTTTGAATGGCATTTGACAATCTCCAATCATACAATATATAATTCATCATAAGATCTCATGGTACTAAATAATGTGCTCTGATGTTATGAGTAAGCTAGGATCATAAGATTGCGAATGAAAAAGGGAAAGCTCATGATGCTATGATAGAGAAGGTTAAAAATTTCTCATATTATCATAGAAGATTAAAAGGTAACCAGAGATATTAAAAAGTAGCAAAAGTGACCACGATTGTAAGATCATAGGTTGAAATAGGTTAAGGTAAGATGCTACACCATTTCAATGAAGTTGTTTGTTGTAATATCATAGAGAAAGAAAAATTCAGTATTGACACCATGGCAACTAAGAAATTGTAAGATCATAAAAGGGTTTTACCATGGTTTCTAATAGTTCAACAAGGTTTTTTCAAATGGTTTTGTAACATCAAGAAACTATTTCTTCATATGTAAGATAATATGAGGACTCCTTTCATTATTCATGACCGTAGGATCATAGGCCCTATGTTGACATAAAATGTGTTATGTCACTTTTCTAAGCTAGAAATGACAATGAGCTTCTTGACCAATAAGATTTGAGAATGGTAGAAAAGTGCATAGATGTTGGTCTTAGATTGGTTTTGACAATTGAGTGTCAACACACTTAACCAATTTCTAAGTTGATGCCGAGTATAATATAGATACTAAGCTATAGTATGTGTCAAGCCAAAAATTCAATAGGTGCCAAGTGAACTTTAGGTGCCAAGCAAGTTTCAAGTGATGAATGATAAGTGATGCTAAGTCACTATAGGTGCTGAGCAAAGTATAGGAGCTGAGCAAGACAAAGTTACTATAGGAGCCAAGTGAGACAAAAATCCTATATGTGTCAAGCACCAAAAATCACTAAGTGTTGAGTAATGCAAAATCATCATATGAGTTTGTACTTTCACAAACTCAGATGTAAACCATTTTTCAGCTGACTCAAGATGAATCTTGAAGGATCTAAAAGATAGGATTGAATCTCTTACATTCCCTATGTAAGTAGCATGCAGCCAGTCAAAAAAATGGAGAAAGCATGTAACCAATAGGAAAAGTGTAAAGATTTGATAAGGAAAAGATAGATGAATATTGATCATAGATTCATAGCTAACTCTAAGTCTTTGAAACATTTATAAGCAGATTGAAACCCCATAATTCATGTATGAGAGAGAGTTGTGTGGGAGAATGCTAGCAAAGTTAGAAGGAGTGTAAAGACTTAGAAAAGGAAGAGAAGAAATGTAGAATCAAGTTGATTAGAACAAAGCATCAACACAACGAGAAAAGACATATCAAATTAGGAAGGATAAGTAAAAATTGAGTAGAAAAAGGATTTAGAATGAGCAATTGAAGATTGTAAGTTATTAGGTCAAAACATTCTAATACCTTATAGCCATTGAATTAGGAATGAAAATCCTGTGGAGATAGGTTGGTTTAATATCCATGCTGCAAATCTTTAACAAGGTGATAAATCCTTTAATAGGATAGCATTCCAAGTGAGTGTTTATAAATCCTTTAGAAAGGTCACTTTTAACAAGGTGTAAATGCCTTTAATAGGGTAGGCTTTTCATAGGGAAGATCATTATTGATCATCAGAATTTATAACCTTAACTAGTTACATATTATTGCATTGATAATTTGTGGGTGTCATACCCACCCCAATTTTACCTTCTCATTTTGGATGGTTTCTGGGTGACCAAAATCTTTTGTTATCTATTTTCATGTATGTCTTTATTTTCATGTTAAGTAGATGTGTTAGATGCATGTGAATGACCTTAGTTAAAAGTTTTTGAGGTTAAAGTTTGTTACTTCTGATTCCCCCCCCCCCACCGCCTCAAAAGTAAATCTTCCCACCTATAAATTGCTACAATTGGTATCAGAGCCTAGTTCTCACAAGTAGAAGCCTTATAGATTGGAGAAAAGATCTAGAAATGGAAGCCTACAAACTTGGGAAGATCATAGAAAATTAAGTAATTGATATACAACTTATTCTACATACTTTGGAAGAAGCTAGAGAAGAACTAAGAAAATCCTTAAAGAGAAGAAGAGAGATTATCATAGCTAAGAATGACGCGTAGTACAAAAAGATTGACACCTCAAAAGTGTTTACAAATGGAGATTCCAAAGAGTTTGAGAAGAATAGAGCTCAAACAAAAGAAATCAAAACTCTCAAGATTGAACAAGAATCACAAGCCATGATGCTTTGTGAAGTGACTGAATAGAAGAAAAGAGCCATTGAAGATAAGGCTATGATAGAAGAAGACAAGAGAAACCATACTGATAGATTGGAGGAAAAGCCAATTATACTTGCAAGAATCTCTATCATGCAGCTAGACCCCCTAAGTTAGATGATGAATGAACATCATGAATTGAATGTCAAGGATATTGAGATCTCCACATTGAAGATGCAAAATGAAAAACTACAAAATGACTTGAAAAGAGAAAGGGAGATTGAAAAAAGCTTCAACAAACCCAATGAAGCTATAAAGTACTTTGAATAGATACAAAAATCACTAAGAGCTAGCAATGATACTTTTGGACTAGGATGCACCAGCACTAAAAAAGAAGATTCATTCAACTACAGAAGAAAGAAGTGACAAAGGTAAGAACACTAAACCTACTTGTCATTTTTGTGGTAAAAAGGGACATACCTCTCATGTGCAGAGGAGAAAGAATACCCATTAGCATGACAAACCTAAGAACATGGATCATTTTCATAAGTGCAACAAGTAAGGACATCAAGCACATGATTGCAGGACTAGAACTATCAGAACACTAAGATTTGAAAGTCACTGCTACAGTTGTAAGAAGTATGGACATAGAGGTTTTGATTATAGATCAAAGCCTATGTATCAACTAGAAAGGTCAAATAATCATGGACATCACTACAATTGGGACTGAAACACCAAGCTAAGTTTTTACTACTGTCAAGAGTATGGATATATCCCACAAAATTGTATAAGAACACATTTCAGTGGAAACTATAGAAGATGGTTGAGCCAAACCACATGCTTTAGTTGTTTAAAGACTAGTAATATTAGTAGAAAATTATCCAACAAGGTCAAAAGAACCCAACTAAAAGTTCAACAAAGGAAAAGAGAATGTGGATGTTGAACACATTATAGGAGAAATGAACAAACTATGGAAGAAAAAAGATGGAAGCAACACATCCAATGGAGGGATCACTTAACCCAAAATATCAAGTGGTCACATTTCATCCAACTAAGAAAAGAAAGTAAGGGGGACTGATATACAAAGCTTTATCATACATCAGTTACAAGACAAAGAAGTACTAAAAAAGAAAAATCAACATGAATAGAGATACAAAGTTAAAACTTCAAGTTTTCACTAGTGTTGCCAAGTTGCCTTCAAATGCCAAGTAAAATCCTAGTACATGTCGAGTGATTTGTTAAATTCTATAGAAGCTAAGTGGTTAGTTGTAGCCGAGTTAATAGTGGATGCCAAGTGAAGGGAAATTTTAGTTGAAGTTGAGTAAGGGAAACTCTAGTTTATGTCAACTATTTCAAAACCAGTGGATCTCGAGTAATGCAAAAATGCTTAAGAAGCCAAGCAGATAGTTGTAAATGCACTAAGCATTAAATGCAATCAAATAAGGGCATATGATAGCATTTTGAATTATTTTTCACCATTGTGAACAAAAGAGAAAAGATGAGAAGAGTGTTGAATGATTTCCAAGTAGAATTTTGAGCATTTGAGCAAATTTCTATGAAGATTCAACATAGTATCATCAAATCCAAGGTAGTTATGCTAATGTCGAGCTACAAAATTTCAAATTTTCTTCATGTTTAAACCCTAGTTTGGAGAAATGGCCTCTAGTTCTAGGAAATCTTAGGAGAAAGAGTTGTTTGAGGTTCAATTAGTGTCAAATGAAGTTAAGCAACCAAACTTTTGACCTATCCTTGAAGTTGCCTACAAAAATGACCTAGTTGGAGCCCTATCCATAATTTCTCCTAAGGTAGTAATGGTACAAGATGTTAGGAGATGTTATAACTGTAGGATACGTGTTATGGGAGATATGGAGATCAAAGAAGCTTATGATAGATTGTGTGATAATGGAGTCTTAAAGGAAGAATTCTAAATTTTTGAAACAAAGGGTTTAACTCATGCCCTAAAATTCCCTACTATCTTTAAGACCAAATGGATCAGAATTGCGCTAAGTAAGATTCATGATGATAGTTTACGGTTAGAAGATGGCCCAGTTAAGGTATCAAAGAGGATTTTTCATTGTGTAACAGGGTATCCAACCCTAGATTGGCCCAAGACCCTCAGAAGTGACTCCAAGGAAGCCATTGAGAAGAATACATGAGCCAAATGGTACAAAAGAGACATGACCATAGATACTATTAAGGATCCTCCTATTGATTTTTCTGTTAGAGTCATTTCCCACAAGTTTTACCAATCTAGTAGACTCAATAGTGTTTCATGCATTGCAGTGGATGTTGGCTATAAACTATTTTAAAAGGATCATACCTATGACCTAGTAAAATTGCAATTGTAGAAAATCATTGAGAACTTGGGAGCTATAAGGAGAACTAAGGGAGGCCAATGTAAATTTGGTGCAATTTTGATTTGTATATTTTTCTATGTACATAATGAATTTCCATCTTCTGGAAAAGTTAGATGGAAGACAAACAAGTCCATTGTAACCCAGGTGAATGAATATATTGAACAAATGGGGATAAATTTAGAGACATTAATGAATAGTTATTTTAAAGATTTCAAGAAACCCATCAAATAAAGACTAAGGATAACCATTTCATTAGTAGAGCAACACACTACTGACATTTTCTTTCTAGTTGACATTGATTACAATTATATTCAAGTAGCCATACCAAGGTAAGATGGCTTAGACCTCTTGGTTATGAAATAAACATTGATGAGGAATCTACAACTATAAAAACCTTGTTAGTAGAGGAAGTGGATAAGAGTGCCCCCCATTTTGGCACATATGATATGGTGAGATCAAAGGTAGATGTGGAGTTGAAAATTTCTTCCACATTGAAGAAAAAGTATAAATTGGTGAAGAAGCTCAAGGAAAAATTTAGACAAGGTACAAAAAAGGAAGAACATGATGAAGAGGCCAATGATGATAAAGATGAACAAGGGTAGGGGCCACTAGCATTAACCCAAGAAATGGGTGAGGATGGTATGGAAGAAGAAGGTGCCAAGCAAGAAGCACCCAAGGTAGAACCCAAAAAGAGGAAAGCATAAAGGTAACTTGTTATATAGCCTAAAGGTGAGAAGAAAATGGTCAAGTCTAGACCAAAAAAGCCAACCACAATGGTAAATACAAGGGTAAAAACAAAGGTGGTAAAAGAGAAAGAAAAGAAGAAAGCTACATAACAAGGAGGGCCAACATAGAAAAAGAGAAGGAAATATGTGGCACCTCCAGAGCCAGATAAGGAGAGGATAGAATTTGATAATGAACAATTCAGGGTGGTAAGTCACACCACAAAATCTAACTTAGAAAATATTTTTGACAATATTAGGGATAATTTAGACTTTTCAGAGCTAAAAGACATTGATTTTAATAAGTTGACAAGAGAAGAGACAAACACAGTGGAAGAGTCAATCTACACTATGATGGCCAAGTTCAAAAACATTGCACTTGAACTTGATATTATTATGTCTAAGGACCTATACTCCATTGTTGGAAATAAATGGCATTATTTCCTAAATATGGAGAAAGAAATAATGTAATGCTTGACCTTACTAAGGGTCAAATAAGCAAGTTAAGCAAGAAACATGGGAGAAATTTTTCACCCAAATACAGAACCTTTAGCATTCTACAAAATAGGATTGAGGATGTTGTGAAAAAGTCCACACAAATTGAAAATTGATTTATGGGCTGATTATAGTGAAGGAAGGACAAGAAGATCCCTTTGAGGGAAGAAATAATGATGATGAGGAGGAGGAAAATGAAAAGGAGGAAGAAGGGGAGAGAGAGAGAGAGAGAGAGAGAGAGAGAGAGAGAGAGAGAGAGAGAGAGAGAGAGAGAGAGAGAGAGAGAGAGAGAGAGAGAGAGGTAACAGTGGAGAAGGAAACACAGAAAGGTGATAAAGAAATAAATGAGAAGAAAGAATAGGAATGGAGTGTCCCAGACACATAATTACAACCACCTAGTCCTCCACATGCTACACCTACATCTAGAGAAACAATAATTGTGAAGGATGTTTTTGAAACTTGTGGTCAGAACATAAACCTACTAACTGTAGAGGATCTCAAAAAGATCCTTCACTAGACAACATTACAAGCACAATTATGTACCAATCTAGTTCTAGTGAGTGTAGAGGAACTACCAAAATTAGTAGCTGAGATTACCAAGGAGAAGGTGAATCCACAAGAACCACCTTTGAAAACTCCAATAGCTACAAGTGGACAACCACAAGAGTAGCTAGCACAAGATTCATTTGCTAATTCTATAGTTATAAAGACTTCAACTATTGAGGAGCAACAAAAGGAGCAAATAGGAAAAAGGGATACCTTTGCTACTATAGCACAAAGTCAAGGTGCACCTCCTCTAATCATGATAATTGATCAAAACAAAGTTGAAGAGAATAAGGAAGAGGAGAAAACCCCTAAGGAAAAGGAACAAGAGGCAATCCAAACATTAGTCAATTTTCCTACTATAGGGACTCCTACTAAGTAGCCAAGCATTGATCCTGTATGACTACAAATATCAACACCAGGCTCAAGCTCTACCAAGGTAGCAAGGGTACTTCACTATGGAGACCCTACACTTGATGAGGAGGTAGTCATACCAAGATTTTACTATAAAACAAATAACATAGCACAAATCAATGAAGTGCAAGAGGCATTGGAGACGAAGAAAAAGTAGGAGATACTCATAAATGAGTATAGACAAAGGTAAGCATTCATAGAAATCAAAGACACCTTTCTTGATACTTTTAGCCTATTAGCACCTAATGAGACAAAGCCCATCATGGAGCAACTATGCAACATAGTTGACCTGGTACAAAACAAAGACCTAGACACCAATATCAAATTACTTGAATGGTCTAAAAAGAAATTCTAGATGAAGGTCGATGAGAAAATATCTAGTGAGATGGCATTGACATAGGTAGAATGGGCGAAGAAGGTTGAGAAGGTGAAAGTAGTACTTGAGAATATATTCTTATTGTACGCCAAATTGTGTGATTCCTCATACTTTGCACAAGAAACAAGCTAGAGGATATTGAGCTTGGAAAAGAACCTCAAGATATCTAGCACACAACAACCCATGGATCTAGCTCAAAGTGAGAAGCATTTTTCCACAATGCTTCACACACAAAGGGAACTAGTTATACTAAAAATATACGAGGCTAACACCAAGGCCAAATTAATACAAATCTAGTCTGCAATCACCCCACACATGGAAGTCTTGTACAAAGAAATGGCCTATGCAGAGAATGTTTTGAAGAAATATCCTAATCTTTCTATAGTAAAAGGCCTGGTATACCTTGCAATAAAGACAACCATCTAGCTTAAAGCACTAGAAATTGCCTTAAAAAATTCGGATGTTTCTCTAAAGATCATAATGGAGATAAATAAAACTTTTTTGGCTAAGTATTCTATTCATTCATAGGATGTTTTGACAAAAGTTTCAAAAAAGGGGGAGATTAAATAAAAGAAGGAGATATAATAAATTGTGAGGTAGATAAATAAGGGGGATATACCCAAAAGGGGGTGATACCCAAAAGGAGAAGATGATAAACTTTTGAGTGTTGAGGAGAAATAAGGAGAAATAGCTAAAAGGATACAAAAAATGCAAGGAGATGTGTAAAAAGGGGAGCAGAAATGGAGCAGACAGAAATGGAAGAAAATAAATGATAAGGAAAAAAATGGAAATAGCATGAGACAAATCTAGCTTAAGGAATTTTGAATATAGAAATGAAACATCAGCTCAGGGGAAGTTACAAGCTTTTGAGATATATAGTCTTCTACAAAATTTTGAACAAGTTTTTTGAAGTTTTATACATATAATGTTTAGTCAAGTGTTTTTGACACTCATGTCAAAGGGGAATATTATTGGTCTCAGAATGGTTTTGACAATTGAGTGTCAACACACTTAACCAATTTTTATGTTGATGCAAAGTATATTATAGATGCCAAGCTATAGTAGGTGTTGAGCCAGAAATTCAACTGGTGCTGAGTGAATTTTAGGTGTCGAGAAAGTTTCAAGTGTCAAATGATAAGTGACGATGAGTCACTTTAGGTGTCAAGAAAAGTATAGGAGCCAAGTGAGACAGAGTTACTATAGGATCCAAGTGAGATAGAAATCCTATATGTGCTGAGCACTAGCAATTACTAAGTGTTGAGTAATATAGAATCAACATATGAGTTTGCACCTTTACAAACTCAGATGTAAACCATTTTTGAGCTAATTCAAGATGATTCTCAAAGGATCTAAAAGATAAGATTGAAACTTTTACATTACCTATGTAATTAGCATACATCCAATCAAAAAAATGGAGAAAGCAAGTAACCAATATGAAAATTGTAAATATTTGATAAGAAAAAGAAGGATGAATATTGATCATAGATTCATACCTAACCCTAGTTCTTCAAAGCCTTTATAAGAAGGTCAAAAGTCCATAATTCATGTATGGGAGAGAGTTGTGTGGGAGAATGATACTAAAGTTAGAAGGGGTATAAATACTTAGAAAAGGAAGAGAAACACTATAGAATAAGTTGATTAGAATATAGCATCAAAACTTTGAGAAGAGACATATTAGATCAGGAAGGATAAGTACAGATTGAGTAGAACAAGGATTTGGAATCAACAATTGAAGATTGTAAGTTATTAGGTGAATACATTCTAATACCTTCTATACATTGTATTAGGAATGAAAATCCTATGGAGATAGGTTGGTTTAACAACCATTTTGTAAATCTTTAACAAGGATAAATCCTTTAATAGGGTAACATTCCAAGTGAGTTTTTGTAAATCCTTTAGATGGGTCACTTTTAACAGGGTGTAAATGCCTTTACCAGGGAAGGCCTTTCACAAGGGAGATCATTGTTGATGATCAAAATTTGTAACCTTAACTAGTTACATATTGCTACAGTGATAATTTGTGGGTGTCATCCCCACCCTAGTTTTACCTTCACATTTTCCAGGGTTTTTGGGTGACCAAAATCTTGTGTTATCTATTTTCATGTGAAGCAGACGTGTTAGATGCATGTGAATGATCTTAGTTAAAAGTTTTTGATGTTAAAGTTTTTTACTTATAATTCACCACCCCCCCCCCACCCCCACCCCTTAGAAGTAAATCTTTCCACCTATAAATTCCAATAATAGATAGTAATGGAAACATTCCTCTAAGTTGACAAAGTAAGTTGATATTACATTTCAAGCATGTTGAAAATAAATGCAACGTGAACATTGATTTTCATACATTGAGTTGTAAAGGCTTTCCTATTTGACAATTATGATTCTCCATTTGCAAAGCAATAGAATTTGAGTGGTTATAGAGCTTTCAGTGCATGAAAATAGTTGTTTCAAATCTTGAGAGTGGATTCCATACCCTATTTGCTAGCATATTGTCAAGATGTCTGATAAAGAGGTGCGAGAAATTTAAGCATTAGATATGGGAGTTGTAGAGACTTCAACTTCTAAAGGTGAAAAAAAAATATAGAAGAAAACAAATAGGTTTGTAGAAGAATGGATACATTTTTTCCCTAGTTTCTCTAATGCCAATGTTGTAGATGATCATGCCTTTATTGATCCATATGCTCTTTGTAGAGATGTTGTGTGCCTTGGTGTTATTGGTTCTAAAAATTTTAAGTACTTCTACTATAATAGGGGAAAGAAGATTCATGTGTCTAATCCATTGAAGAATAATTTAACCAAATTGATATTTCCAGTGGTTTTTGTATATGTGAACTTAATGAAGGCCGCATTTCATTGCTACAATCTAGCCACCAAATCAGGTCATAAGAGAGATGGAACCATTCTCTGCACAATTGATCATGAATCATTCATTGAGGCTTTTGGATTGGATGGAGCTATGGGCTAGCCTATAGATATAAAGTATTTTCAAAGGAAATTTGAGGCAAATACCAAGGCCTATACTGGGAAATCTATGATACAACATATTCTGATGGATTTAAAGAATGTGGGTGATGATCCTAAAAAGGTAGAAAAAATGATGCCACTAGAGAAGTTTAAAAATTATTTTGGAAAGACAATATATGGTGTTCATAAGGTGGTTGGTAAGGATGAAACTAATGTAGTGTATGGAGCTAAATTCATAATTGCTAGAGATATACAAGACTCCTACCATGGTGGGGAGTATGACTATGTCAACTATATTTTGGAGGTTATGAAAGAAAATATTGATAGGGATCAAAGTGGAGAACTAAAGGATTTCATGTTCCATCATTATTCACTATTGATGCACCTGATCCTCTACAAGAATGTAGGGTATATATGTTTTGATTTCATTGACCATGCTTCTGATGCAAATGGACACCTACTAGTTCAGTTGTGGACACAGTTATGGAATAACAATTATCATTTTTCTGATTCAGTTTTATTCTGTAATAATTTTATTGTTGTAATAAAGAGAATGTTTGATCTAGGTTACTTTAGGGAACTTGAGATTTTAAAAGGACTTTCGAGACCAGCCCTGCTTAACAAAGAAAAGAGACTAGACCATAACTAGGGGGACATATTCTAGCTCCCAACTTTTTCTTTGATGAGGGTTTATGGTTGTCCTCAGCCACCCCACATATTACCAAATTTTATCCCTCCTAGATTGGGTATAATTGAATTCATATGGAAATTATTTATGGTCAATAGGTAGTATCTAGAAACCAAAGTGCATAACGGAAATTTCTTGTGTAGGTGTTTTAGGGTTGGGGATTTTACAATTGGAAAAGAGGCTGATGATTAGATCCATTCTTTACTCCATCATTACAATTTGTCAAGTGGTCCCTATAGAATGTATGACCTTGAGAACTAGATGAGGGTCACCCTTAAGGAGATGAGAAATTATGTATTTCCTAGCACCAAGGAATTTTCAAACATAGTTGTAAAGGGTGAGGCAACTGACAAACTAACAAAGCTAGATGATGTCTTAAGGGTGGAAAGAGAACTAAAAAATATAGATCCCCAATTTATGGGATTTTACATGGATATTCCTTAACCTCAGTAGATTAGGAAGATGGTCATTGACCATGCTGAGATTATGGCTAAGATGCTAGAAGGACCAATGGGAGAGGAAGATAGGGTTTTCCCTGAAAGCCCTAAAACTAATGTGACCTTGGAGATAGAATAAGATGATGTCCCTGAAGCATCATGGGTAAAAAAGGGAAATAATAGATAGAAGATTATCCATATCTCTGCTAAGGTGAAATAGAGGACATTACATATCATACTTGGAAATAGTTAGTAAATTGGTGACTTAAGACATAATTACCTACAAGATAGGATAAATGCAGCTAAGAATACACCCATTGACATGGAATTAGTAGCAAGAAGGGTAGATGATAGGATCATCCAATCCTGATAGTTCCTCAAAGATGATGAATTCATCAAATCTACTGAATTCGAGAGCTTTTTATATAAGATAAAATAAAGTGAGTTGGTACTAAAGAAGAAATTAGGATAATTAGATGAGCAAAAGCTAGAACTATTGGAAAACCTATATGCCTATGATCTTAAGAGCAAAGTTATGACTCTAGAGGAGGCTAGAGATCATGTACAAAGGAGTGGCATGTTGTTGGTTCTTGGATGAGATTTGGAACAAGATTTTATGCTTTATCAAATAATAAGGCAAGAAAATACCATTTCATATGAGGCATTTGGTGTAGATGGATTGTAGTGAGGAACTAATTTTAACATTGATACCAAATCTCTAGTAGTTTTGAGTATGGCTCCTTCATCTAACAAGCCAAAATTAATGGATGTACAGAGCACTAAACATGGTAACATGATTGTATGGACTCTACAGAGCACCTTTGGCACATCAATTTCTAAAGCCATGAAAAAAAATTCATTTATGAATGAAGTTAAGGTAGACGAAATGGATGCTAGACTTTCTCAATCCATATATGATTACATTGATGTAAGAAAGCTCTATGATGATGAGCTTAGAAGGCTCCATGTATAGAAGGAAATTATATTAGAGCTTGAGGCCAAGGTCCAAGAAATTGAAAATGAAGTTACATCACTGAGGGATCAAATTGTATAAGCAAAACAAGTGGTTCCTATAGAATAGGGAGAAGAATGTGAAGATCAATAGTAGCCAACCATGAACATAGTAGAGTGTCCCACAAAAAGGGAAATTTATGTTTGGGAGGTTATAGGAGAGATTAGAGCTCTACTAACATGAAGTAGTTAATATATTTCTCATGAAGGATAGTGAGGGACAAAGAGGAGAAAAATAAAAGGCATGATATAAATGTTCACTTACTGTCTCAACTACTTTTCTTTTTCTGATCAATCTTTTGGGAGAATGTTTAGCGTACTTTTTGTTCCATTCTTCCCAAATTTTATATCCATTCTTATTTTGACATGTGTCCTCCTCTCATCTATAGCTTGTTGCAATCCTATATATGGATTTCAAAGATGAAGAGTGGAGGTTAGTCATTTATAGAATTTTCTCATTATCATGTACTATTTTTTAGTCCATCTATTTTTTTTTATTATTATATGAATGAGTTCAGTTATTGCATACTTAAATTTAAAAAGTGAACATTTGGTTCCTATGTTTTGTCTCTGAGTTATATTATGAGTTTATGTTAGCATTATAAAGACCTTAATCAAAAGTATTTTTCCCTTAATTATCATTATCTTTGAGTTTTGTCTCCTTTCTCACATATTCTTTATCTTACGACTGATATGAACAAGTTTCATTCAGTTTAATGCAATTTACACAAATTTTATATCTCTTATTGATTGTTGCTAATTTAAAGAATTAGGTAATTATTTTTTGTAATGGATAAGGTTTAGGGTTTGTGAAAAGGGTATAATGAGAATAAAACTTAGAATTTAATGTTGACATTTTTAATCACAAGTTGATTAAAAAGGTCAAATCTACTAATCTATGACTCCATATTACAATGGATAAGACATTGATCTAATTTAAAGTTCAAGGATACATTGATGATTCACTTAATTGTAGAATATTCATATCAACAAATCAATTTACCATTTCATGTACTAAGAACTAAAAGTGTTGGTCATTACTTATTTGCATCTACTTTTTGGTTGTAGTTAGCTACTATGATCAGAAAGTTTATCATCAAATTATAGAAGAATATTGACCATTTCTACTATAGAGAAAAATCTTTGAAGAAAATAATATCTAGTTAGCAAGAATAATCCCTAAGGTTTTCCCACCTTGGCCTTGCAGAGCCTAAAGTGAAGTGAGTCCTGATGACTCTATTAATGTTGGTCCAGAACTAAGATTTAACCTTGTTGAATATAGGATTTAGCTCATCCATAGGCTTGTCCCTAACTTATGCTTCTTAGTTTTAGGTCTAAACCTACTTGATATGTTCCCTACTAGAAAGAACTTCAATAGTGGTTAAGTTAGACTATTATTTAAATTGGTTAGTTATAAATTAGATTAAAAAAATCTAATCACTTAACTAATAAGTAGACTCTTATACTATTTCAAGAAAAGTTTTAAGTGTGCTTTATTTAGTTAGATCAACAATTTATTTTTGAGGAAATAAATTCACTCATACCAATACACACACACACACACACACACACACACACACATAGAGACAATATAAATACATAAAATAAACTCAAAAAATTAATTTTATATTTTTTATGATATAACAACTACTAAAATTTAAGTGTTAGATTTAAAAGTAGGAAGAGTAAGTAGAGTGTCCAACCATCTAGTAAGTGCTTCTAGATGGAAAAATTTAAGTCCCCCCAAGCATGATTCCATCTCTTAATCTACCAAATGTGATGTCAAAACTACAAAAATTAAGAGACTACCCTAGGACACTAGTGCAAAGGCACTTCAGGGAAACAAAGACAACTAAAGGACTCTAAGCATCAAGACAAACCACTTATATTATGGTGGAATAAACTAGGAAGTTTTAAAGCCTATCATGGCAAAAAAATTACAAAATATGTAAATCCTAGGTCGTAAGGGCTCAAAAATAGACTAAATGGTGATCAGGGTGTAAAAGGGATCATAATGGGATAGGTTAGAATTTAGGAAAGCTTAATAAGACTATCTAAGTCATTTGGCAAGGTTAGATTAGTTTAAATGCTTTCAAAATCAAAAATTTGTAATGTTGTAAATTCAAATTTTTGAATTACAATGGTTAGTTGGATTCATGAGGGGAAAAAAAATTCTTTATTTTTTAGGCTCTTAATCATACCTATACCAACCAAAGGTGGTCAAGAAGGTTATATGAAATATTATATATTGTGAAGAAGTCACTCGTACAGATAGGGAAGTGGTTGTATAGATTGCACACAAGTTTGATAAGAAAAATCTCCATTTTCATGAGTTCATTCTTTGCTTTGTGTATTGTTTGAAGGTTCATTGGCCTTGGATGATTCAAGGAAAGTGTTTTGTATTTCCACACTCCATATCACACTTGGTTTGAAGGCTTTCTAGTGTTCTTACATTCTTTAGTGCTTATTGTAACAACATTTTCAAATTTTCCTCAAGAAGTCTTGATAAAACTCTTAAAGAAATGATCACTCCATGAATGTATGCCCATTTCTCATGGAATGACACCAATTTTATTTGTATCATATCTTATTAACCCATTAACATATCATTGTGAAGGAAGGAGATAGATTCTTGGTGATCATTGTGCTATTTGGAAGCAAAGCATTTTGAATTGAATTTTCTTGGTATGCTGCAACAGTAGGAGTTTGGCCTTAAAGATGGCCTATTTTTGTGTTGGATTTAATCCATACATGTCAAATACAAGGTGTTAAAGAAGGTTTTGGGAGAGCGAAGATTGACAAATCCCTAGATTTTGAGGGTTTGAGGGCATGATTTGGGGTTTTTGTGTTTTCTGAGACTATACATTAAAATTGATCATAGATTCTTCTAGTTGGATCCATTTTATGAGACTATTGAGAGTCCTAGAGTTTGGGAGTAAGTTTAAGAAAAATTTGCTTTGAAAAACCATTTTTTGCAAGCATAAATTATTGGTCAGATGTTGGAATAAGGAATATTCTCCAAAGGAACTATACCTACCCATTTGACATGTTGAAGTAATAAATAAAGGGTATATAAAAATGTATTTTTTTTCCAGTGGTGTTTTGGAAGTTTTAAGAGTTATGGAATTTTAAAGGCTGTTGGAGACCTAATTAGTAGGGCTACTAAGCCGAGAGTATGCATTTTTTGGTTTGTGAGAAAAGTGAGTTTTGGAAAGGGAAAAAATTATTGATTCATCTTATATTTTATGTTTTAATACCATTCAATCACCTTGGAATAGGGCATAGGTCTTGGTTAATCATATTATGTACTGGAGGCGTATAGATCATTACATTACATTGGAACATTGTGAATCTTGTGTATTCCTTACTCTTGTTGTTTGGACCTTCTTCTCACCACAATCCATTGCATTAAGTGCTATTAGAGCACTAATTAGTAGGTCCTTGAGTAGGGAGGAAACTAGTTTTAAACATGCATCCTAAGGGACAAATGGCTAGGGAGATTGAAGAGTTGACACAAGAATTGGAAAGGGAAAGAAGAGAGAGGAGGGAACTAGAAGCATCCAAAGAGAGGGAAGAGAGATAGTTGAGAAGATAAATATTGCAATTGATTGCAAGGATTGAAGCCTTGGAGAAGGATAGGCATGAACCTAGAAGGGAAGCAATCCATGAGGAAGATCTTTGAGAGAACAATAATGAAGAAGGGAATCATGATGTAAGACAAGAGTGAGAGGATCATGAAGTAGAAGATGATCCTAATGAATGAATATTTTTTAAGTTGATAAAGGAAATACAAGGTACCCGATTGAAGATAGGAGTGGATTTACCCATCTATCATGGAAAGATGGAGAGTGAAGAAGTTTTTGGATGGATAGAGGCAAGTGAAAACTATTTTGATCAAGAGGACATAGAAGGGGACAAGAAAGTGATATTGGTAAAGGAAAAGTGAAGGGAAACAACCCTTATCTAGTGGACAAGTTTACAGAATGAAAGAATGGCTAGAGGCCTAAATAAGGTGTCAAATTGGGATGGAATGAAGACAATGGTAAGAAGTCACTTTTTACCATCAAAGTTGGCTATACAAATGAAGATGGGAAGGAATAAATTGAAGTAGAGAGACATGGATGTCATGTCCTACATTGAGAAGTTTCATACCTTAAGCATAAGGGGAGGAGTTGGAAAAGAGGATGAAAAAGTTACAAGGTATACGAGTGGACTAAAG
This sequence comes from Cupressus sempervirens, assembly GCA_028749045.1. Taxonomy (NCBI): domain Eukaryota; kingdom Viridiplantae; phylum Streptophyta; class Pinopsida; order Cupressales; family Cupressaceae; genus Cupressus; species Cupressus sempervirens. The sequence continues at coordinate 395,307,023 of CM053786.1, forward strand.
TTCAACATTCAAGATGAGATTTGTTTAAACATTCCTAGGACCCTTGTGGAATGCTTCCAATTAGCCATCAAGGCAAAGGAGAAGTTGAAAAGGAAGAGTGAGAGGCAAAACAATAGAGGAGGATCTTCCATGTGAGGAAGAGGAGGAAGAAATCAAGCTAATAATTTAACTAATCAAGACAAAGACAAGGGGTTTACATTTAAGACAAGAGTAGAGGAGGTTATAAAGGAGGAAAATTTGGAGGTGGAAGAGGAAGTGGAGGCTTCATAGAAGAGTTTTCCGTTGTAATGAAGTGGCCAATCAATCTTTTAGGTGTTCTAAATGGATTGATCTAGATAGAGGAAAATAAAGGAGAATAAACCTAACAAAGGATGATGAAGAAGAAGAATCTACCATAATACTACCTGAGGAAGGAGACTATCTTCTTATGAGGAATGGAGGATTAGCATTACCACTAGCACAAGAAGGTATCTTAAGATCTAGATGCTTGATAAAAGGTAAAGTATGTACTTTCATCATTGATTGAGGGGCTCATTGTAATTTGGTTTCAGTTGATATGGTTTCTAAATTAGGTTTGGCATTAGTAAAAAAGCCTAATCATTATAGTGCCACTTAGGTAAACCAAGAGTTGAATGTAAAGGTTAGTCAAAGGGCTCTTGTAAATTTTTCAATTGGTTCATATCAAGATCAAGTTTGGTGAGGTTTCATGTCAATGAATTATGGACATATGATATAAAGAAGGCCTTGGAAAATTTATAGGAGAAACTTACATGATGGATATTCTAACACATACATTGTGCATAAGGTAAATGAGAAGTATAAGTTCTAACCATCTACTTAGAAAAGCCAGGAACCCATCACTATGTGTTTCTTTTGTAAGATAACATTGCAAGGTCAACATAGGGACAAGGGGGATAGTGGTTGGATGATAAATAAAAATCTTTGGGAAGATTGTCCTAGAAATTAGAACACATTGGGAATTCTGAAAACAAGTTTTCAAGATCAAAAGTACATAAAAGTAGGTATCATCTATTGTCCATTCATTAGGCATAGAGATACTAGTCAAGGGAAGAAATTTTAGATGTCTGGAGGGCAGAAGAAATGGCACAAAAATCAAACAAGGAAACAAACAACAATGGTAATAGTTACACACTCCATTGGTCTAGTGGTGAATAAAAAACACAACCATGTTGATTATTATCCTAATAAGTTGTATGCATATTATATTATGAGGCATATGACTTTGGTAGATTTCATGTAGCCATCAAAATAATAGTACTATGGAAGGAAACACCATTTTAGGAAGTCTCATTCTTTGGGCGAGAATCTTTTTAAAGGTGCAAGGTATGGTGTAGAGGCACTTTAGGGAAACAAGGACAACTAGAGGACTTCAAGCATGAATAAAAACCACTTATATCATGGTGGAATCAACTAGGATGTTTTCAAGTCTATCATGGCATAAAATTGTAAAATAGGTAAATCATAAGTCCTGAAGACTCAAAAAGAGACTAAATGGTCATTGGGATGTAAAAGGAATCATAACGGGATAGGTTAGTATTTAGGAATGCTAAATAAAACTAAGTTATTTGTCAAGGTTAGATTAGTTTAAATACTTACAAATTCCAAAATTTATAATGTTGTAAATTCAAATTTTTGAATTACAATAGTTAGTTGGATTTAGGAGAGAAAAGTGTTTCCTTTATGTTTTAGTCTCTTAATCGTTCCTATACTAACCAAAGGTGATTAGGAATGTTACATGGAATATTATTTATTGTGGAGAAGTCACTTGTATGGACAAGGAAGTGGTTGTATGGTTTGCACATAGGTTTGATAAGAAAAATCTCCATTTTCATAAGTTCATTTTTTGTTGTGTCTTGTTTGAAGGTGTGTTGGTCTAATATTTTGTATGATAAAATTTCCCAAACCTAGGTACAAAAAATTAGATTGAATCCATTAATGGCGAATAGGATTTCTAGTCTTTAGTCCTCCAGATTGGCTAGCCTTTGAAAATATATGTTAAACCTTATGTCTCATTCATTTAATTTTTTCTTGGGTAGGAATCCTTTTCAATAAAATTTTGTGAATATTCTATATTCAGTTCAAATTTATCGTGCCCCCAATTGGCCTTTTTCTCTTATGTTCATCGCCATTTGATTCTAGTAAAATCTATGGTAGTCGCTATCTCACTATGGAAAGATGTGCACTTTTTATGTATAGCGAGGTAGCGAATACTACAAAATTAAAGGATGAGGCTGTAAAATGTAGGTGTGGTGATAAAAAATTGTATTACATCCAAATTATATAGTCACGTGCATTTTTTTAGAGTTGTTAGAATAGGAAAAGGAACCTAGTAAAAAGAAGGAAAAAGAGGTCACCAAAATAATGGTTTCTTTGATGATTCGCTACTTTTCTATTAGAAAAACTAAGCCCCCTACTAGTAGTGACATAGTGAATAGCTAGGAAATATATAACATGATGGCCTCCAAACCTCTCAATGACCATAAAGATTTCCAAGTGGCATGGTGAGTAATGATTGTTATGTTACAAGGATTTAATGAAGGTGATTGTGACTTGACTTTCCTTTATTCTTCTAGCACTAAGTTTTCATAAGCCACTGGAGCTTTCTACTTTGCTAATAAAAACATTAGGCATCTTGCCATTAGCAACATAGCAAGCTACCATGAAATTAGCACATGGTGGGACCCAAGCAACATGGTAATGTGATTAGGATATGAATATGGCTTTATATGCTAGCTATGTAGGATTTTATTACATCATCAGTATCCTAGACCCACACCCCATGCATAAAGCATATGAAAGATTCTAATTGTTAGATCAAGCTTGGATAAATGATTCTTGGTATCTTGCTATGGAAAGATGTGCACTTTTTACTCTATGCAAGGTAGTGAATAAGGGACCCACCACATCTTTAGAAATTCATGTAGTTTCCATGCCCTTAGATCAACTTCAAATCTACGTACATTGCTATCTCGCTATAAAGAGTTGCTCAAAGGATATGTATAGCAAGGTAGCAAATGAAGGACCCACCATATTTCTCTTAAGTGATGTATCAAAAATCCTCCACATGATCAAATCAAAATCAATGGTTGTCACTACTTCACTATAGAAAAATGGTTGAGGGTTATGTATAGTGAGGTAGAAATTTGATGACATGTGTCCTTAGTCATATATGGGTCCAGACTAAAATGCCAACAATGAAGGAATTACAAACATGGAAAAAATTCATTCGGTTGACTACCAACATGTCAAGTGGAACATGAGTCATTTTTTCCTACATCCCTAGCTCATAGGATTTTTTGAAAATCAATGGAATAAATTTGAATGTAGAAGGTAGTGCCACTCTATGCATTTATGAGGAATGAAATCTTCAAATGTGAAATAAAACATAGTATAATAGAGAAGAATTTCTTAGTTTCATTCCACATGAACAAAGATTGCAAGTCTTTCCTGAGTAGAAGCCATTACTAAGAAGGTGATTGAGCTTGAAAAGAGTATGAAGAAAATATACATTGTTCATGAATACATAGCAAAATTATAGGAGGGAACAAGCAAAGATTGAAGTAAGTAATCATATCATAATCTCTATAGTGTCTCAAGTTCTACAAAGTTACAATTCAAATTGCCTCCAAAGAAGGGATTTTTTGGTTAGGAGAATTACTTGGATAGGAATCTCCATGATGATTTACTTGAGCTACTTTCCAATTCCACTACTGAAACTATGCAACTTAGAAAAATTACTTCATTAAAACCTAAGTTGAGAATAGCATATGGATTGTGACAAAGGTAATTGGGTTTGGAATGCTAGTATCTCTCAAACTGGTCTAGAATTGTTTAAAAAATGGTTTTCAGAGAGGAACCTTTTTTCCCCACATGCCAATATATGGAATTTTGATTTAGGGAAGCTAGTGGTTCCTAGTGTTTTCATGGACTATGATCTTTTTGAAGCTATGCAAAGAACTATGACCAAGCCATTAGGGTACCAAGAAGAACTAATGGCCAAGTCCTAATCACAGTTAGCCTAGATGAAATTAGGGAAGTTTTTGGTTTAGGGCCCCTCACCTATTACCATGTGCCCATTGATTTGGAAGGGTTAGAGAAAGAATAATTGCAACCTCTAGGGAACCTTTCAAGAGGGCATATTTCAATTCCACGGCTACAGAGATATATAGGACCTTGTGTAGAGTTTTTGGGAGAGATGAAGAAATTTTTATGCCTATGGATTTCATGTATATGGTTATTTAGATTTCATCTTTTCGGGTGGACATCATTTTTTATTTTACTTCTTACATAGCTCAAGAAATCCATAGCAGATTAATTGGGATTACCAAGAGCAAGGTGGGAAAAACTTTTGGTCATTATTCTTTGTTGATGCATATGTTTTCATTTAAAAGAGCTTCATATTTTGGTAAAGAAATGAAGTTAAATAGAGAGGAAAATGGGGAAGCACTACTAGTCCAATTATGGAGCATAGATATGACTTGGGATGCAGAGAATGCTAGTTTTGATAGATTTGACAGGTATTTTTCTTCAAAGCTGAGATGCCTCTTATTGAATGACAATCCTAGAATCCCCAAGGCACTAATGGGTCTTATTAGGCCTATAGATAATCCTAGTGGTTTGAAAGTTTCACATAATTAGGGGGATATCATCCCATACTCAATTTCTATTATTTTTAGAATTTATGGTTTTAAGTGAAGTCCTCATGTATTACCTTGCCAGGTGACCTTGAAGGTAGGAGTAGCTCAATTTTTATGGTAGTTGGGAGGAGCAGAGGAAATAATTTTGTTGAAAAGATCAACAAGGTCAATTTTCCCTGCTTGTACAGTAGCCCATCATTTTGTAGTCACAAAAGGGGGTTGGCTCTCTTTGAACAAAATTTTGGATCCCTAAAAGATGGCTATTTCTCAACCTCATTTTTATGATTCTGAGGGATTTTATAATTTGGGTCTGAGGCATAGAATTAAGCTTGGAAAATTTGAGCATGAATTCTATTTTCTAGAAGATATAATAAGGAATGAGTACTCCTTGCAAGAATAGGAAACTAGAAAAGAAAAGTGGACTGTCTTCTCTAAAATTTTGGATTTCATTCATTTTTTTGATCCAGATTATAATCCTTTGGATGATGTAACTAAAAATGTAGATAAGATAAGAAAAATTATGAATACTTTTCTTGAAATAATAGAGGCAATGAATGAAAAGAAATAATTTTTTATTAGATTTTACCTGCATAAGGACAAGGAAGTAATGAGAAGATTGGGTTTTACTCCCAATATAGGGGCAAGTCAATTAACTATATAGAAAAGGCCATTATATACTATTATTCAAAATAAAGGGACCACTGTGGACAAAGGAAAACAAATAATGGCATCCACTAGTTCTATTTTAGAATAGAGGCCTTCTAAACCCTCCCTAAAAGGGAGAAAGATAATAAGGGAAGAGGATCCTCATGTTGAGGAATACTCACCCTCATAGACCCCTTTGAGGATTGAAGAGGAACAACTCACTAAAGAGCAAGTTGAGTAGTTGGGATCACAAGGGGGAATTTTTGTGACAAAATAAAAAATAAATGAAGGAGATCCCCAAGAGCCTCCCCTACCAAGTTTTGAATTAATAGTTACAGATTATAGAGGAAGGCAATTGGACCCTGTGCTCGAACAAGCAAGTCAACAATTTTTGTTTGATGATAGTTTTGTAAAATCAAGGGCCTTCCATCAATTTGCATGGAGGGCAAAAATATGAGTAATTTTGAGGAAAGATGCAAAAAATTGACAACAGAGCATCCAACAATGGATGAAGCTTCTATCCAAAACCAAATAAATAAATGAATGATGCAAGAGTTCCAAAGCATAACCCCTGAAGAGGGGAGGTAAATGGTAAGGTTTCCAATATATTATTATTACCCAATTGGGATATTGGAGATGCATTAATTTTTAATTCTATTTCTAATAAATTTGAATTACAAGACCCCAATAAAAAGGAGTTTGCAGGAACTCCATTTAGTGAAGATCAAGTTGCTCTAGTCATGTGATCAATGAGAAGGGGATCTAGGGCTATTTCATCATAGCCAGATGAATTAGGACTAATAGGAAACATCATTGTGTGGAGCATGGTTGATATCTCTTATGTGTAGGTAGCATATTGGAATGTGGATTCATCCCAATTTCTTTTGGCCATTGCTAAGAAGGAAGAACAGGCCATGTTTGAGCTATAAAGTAAATATGAACTAATTCTATAGGCCTACAAGAAAGAGGTAAAAAATATAATTGAACTTGAGAACAAGTTAATGGGGGGGTTCACAAGGCCATGAATAACATACCCTTGCCCCCAGTTCAACCTTTCAAATCCACCCCTCTCATAGAAATACCAAATACACCCTAATGGCCACAATACTACACAACAGAAGATTTTGAAGAAGAAAAAGGAAAGTTGTGGGCATTACACGTGGAGTTGAATGTAAAATATCAAGATAAATTAAGAAAGACTCACATATTTGGGGGACAAAATTGAATGGCCACTAGTTTATGATTAGTTGGCTACGAGGTGATCAGTATCTGGGAGGAACTAAAAGAAAGTGATGAGGCTTTGAAGCCTATTGTGAATAAGTGGGTAAGAAGGAGGAAAGCGATAACATTTTTATGTTATTCTATCATAAAATCCTCATATGATCAAATTGGAAAAAAAAACTTTTGATATTATTTCTATTCTTTCTGATTTTGACAATAACATAATTCTTCTGCAAAGAATAATAGTGGGCTACTTGAACAAGTACAAGAGCCAAAAGTTTAGTTTTTTTCCTCATGCCATAGATGGGAGAAATAATTTGAAAAGTAATATGAATAAGCAAAAGAACTTGATGATTTATTTTGTTTAAGGATGAATCAAATTATCAATGAAACATGGCATGCATGGTGGGCTACTATAACTAAAGAAATAGTGAAAGCCCAAATATTCTTGGATTATTTGAAACAAGAATTTGTTGATATTGATAGGGAGGCAAAATATGTTATAAAAAAAAAAGGATATTCTATGATTTAATTGGCCAGATGATGCACTTTTTGACAAATGGACGGAGGATATTGCTTCTAGTGAACAACTAGAAGAAGTTGAAAGTGATGATGATGATATTCATGAAGATGAATTAAAAATCATCGATCCACCTCCATCAATACCTTTAAAGGAAGAAGGGAAGTCATCTCATGCAAAGGATACAATGGATTAGTTAGATGACTTAGCATACACAGAATCAATACTAACTGTCACCTTGATGACACACGATGATATGAGTGAAAATGCTAGAGTGGAGGTGAAGTTACATGAATCAAAGCCTAACACATCATTGACAAGTCTAGAAACTACATATGACAAGGATTTAGAATGAATAAAAGAAAAATTAAAAGATTCCCAACATGTGAGGATGTAATAGAAAAAGGGGCCCTACCAAGAATATTATGATGTTACTTTCTTATTACTTGAATTTTTGTCTTTTTGTGACATGGTGAATGTAAAAATATTTTAAGGACACCTATTAGTTCTCTATGCCTAAATCTTATTGCATCTCACATTATATAAGTGAGATTCCAATGCTAGAGAAGGGTTTAATTTCTAATGCATTTTTAGTATTACACTTAGGATTGTTTTGGTCTAGTCTTTGAGAAAAACATGATAATGTATTTTCTCTGCATATTTCCTAAGGATACATCAATATGGAATGATCTTTGTGTCTTTTTCTAAGGTCTCTAAATTTACAACAATTGTATACAATTTTGAAGGAAAATTAATACAAGTTTTGAGCTATCCCCATATCATTTTTTATTGAAATTTTGTCTCCTTATCTGTTACCTGGTTATTTTGAGATTGTGTGAGTAAAGCTTACTCAATTGAATATAGTTCATTTAGGTTTTATGTTAATTCATTACTATTATTAATTCAATGAATTAAGTAAATACTTTGGAAAATTTTGATAGGGTTGTCTTGGTAATAGAAAGGATGTCTGTAAGAATGAAATTTAGTAAGAATTGTTGATAAGTCTTGTTGTAAAGAAATAGATTAGATCCACAAATTGAAGTAGACTCTGAATCCCAATGGAATATGGTCTGATAAAAATTTACTCAGTATGCAAAATAGATATATTATGAAGAAGCATTAATTCTAAAATCACAATGAGCTTTATTTTACATTTCTTGAAGATTTTAAATGATGGTTAGCACTTGTTTTCATGGAATTTTTTAGCCTTAGTTTGCCATTGTTGTTGGAAATAGTTGCAAATCTATAGAAGATCTTTGACCAAATCTGTTATATGGGATGCATTTATCAAGATGTCAAAATTATGCATGCATTTGAGGATACGAGATCAAAATCAAAATGAAACTAAAATAATTCTCATATTGTAACCTCCAACCTTGAATCATCCCCTGGGTATACCCACTCTAGTTTTGTAGAGCCTAAAGAGTAAAAAACCACCCTTGGTTTTGTTGAAGTTGGGTCCAAGTTGTTTGCACATGTAACTATTGAAAGGAATTGGCTAATCCTTAGTTTGTGTTAGTAATACCAATTTGGCATTGAACCTTGTTTTTTTTAGTAGTTTTAAAGCACCAACAAAATGGTGACTGTACTGGGGAGTTGTCCAAAACATCTATGACAAGTACTATAGTTTCTTTGGTCCTATTGTGTATGTGTGTGTTAGACCTTTTAGTATTGCTTGTAGTTATAAGAGGAGTGTTTTAGTGATAAACCTTGAGAATCTAAAAAGAAAGAAAGAAAAACCTAAATACCACAGAGATACACTAACGTATCCAACCTTTCCAAGTGTCTTATCTAACAACCAAGAGTTGTAGTCTTCTAATCTCAGTGACTAGTCTATCTATGTCATATATTTATAGCTTTATTTGTGTCTTTTCCTTGTAATTGCATTTTTTTCCAAGAGAAGGGTGGTGACTCAGTCAAGGTTTTGAAGCTAGTGCTTATTTTATATATAGTGAAATGGCTGACAAAAGAAAAAACACAAGAGCTTACACAAGAGCTAATCTTGACGTACCAATGTATATTGATTTACCTAAAGGTGGTAGGAAGAACCTAAATAAGAAAATGATAGATCCAAATCCCACCTAGAAACTTAGAGGTAGTGTATCAGTCAATTCCTAGTATCAACTAGTGATAGGGAGAGAGTCTTCCTCACTCAGCTCTGAATCATAAACCAAAAGACTCTTAGGAGGGATATTTAGTACCACAATACTAGATGGAAGAACATATCAAGATAAGGATATATCACCAGTAGGGAATATATCACTTGGACTAGATCTCATAGCTGAAATGCATCATAGTCTAGGACTGAAGAGTTCTTTTGGAGATACTTCTAATCCTAAAATAGTCCCATATATTGAACCAAATTGCATAGATCTAGATGACCTTGTTGATTCAGAAGCTACTTCTATAGATCTTGTAGAAGTAAAGTTGGAGATAGGATTCCTAAAGAAATGGGTTGTTGAGGAAGAAGCTAAGCACATTCATTTAGAAAAGGAAAAGGAGCAACCCACCTTAGATGCTATAGTAGAAAGAGATAATCTACTTCAAAGGGTGGTTTCCTTAAAGGAATAAAATAAAAAGTTAGCAGAAAAAATTACAACCCTCCATGCTAATGTATTTGGTGATGTAGATAGTCTAAGATCTAAGGTTCATGAATAAGAAAAACTCCTAAACCAAAAGCAAGAGCCAGTCATTACTCGAGTCCAAGCTTACAAGCCTATCCAAGTAGATCCTTTGGAACCCACTATGAAACCTACAGATAAGGGAAATGGAAAAGCCATAGGGATCCAAATAAATGAACCCCAAGTTCTACCATGCAAATCCTTAAAGCTTTTCATGTCAAAATTAGATCTAGATTTGGAGAAGGCAAGAAAGGAGAAGGAATATCTTGCAAAGGAACTTGAAAAGGTAGAGAATGAGGCTCAAGCTACAGAAACTAAGGAAAAAATTTAGTTTATTAAGTCTAATTCTACATTAGCCTCATAGAAAATTTTTCCCAGCCCAGCTTTAGTTTTTGTACTTGCTTGTGGACTAGTAGTTTTAGTTTAGGGAATATCTCAATTTTCCCCTACCATGTCATCCACCATTAATGTGCAAAAGTACATACATGAAAAAAACTATATACATGAAAAAGTATAGAAAAATATCATTTGCAGGTATTCTTGGTGCTCCACATCCCATATCTTTTGATTTAAGAGATAAAGTGGTTAAATTTTCTAGAAATAATGATTTTACTAGTGAAGAACATTTGAGAATTTTCATAGATATGTTAAATGACTACGAAGTTGAACATGAAGATGTGGTCATGAAATTGTTTGTGCATTCACTAACTGAGGATGCAAAGAATTGGTTCAGATAGTTACCTAATGATAGCATTAGTTCATGGAGTGATTTAGAGAAGTTATTAAAAGAACAATATGGAGAAAACACTAATGTTGGATTCATGCTAAATGAATTCAACAATATCAAGAAGAATCCTAATGAGTCTACATTTGATTTCAATGTATGATTCCAAAAATGTATGTACAAAATGTTTTAGGTTATGAGGTTGAATGTGGATGTTTGTCTCACAACATATTTTAATGCTTTTGATAGCAAAATGGCTTATTGGTTGAGGGATGAGGATCCTAAAACATTAAGGATGCTTATAAGGTTGTAGTAAATATTGAGAATAATAGGAAAACATCTAGCAAACTAGGTAGGAGAAATGATCGAAAGCTATTCATTCCCAAGAATAACAACAAAAGGGAGGTTGATAAAATTCCTATAGGAAAGAAGCCAAAAGAACCTACAATAGGCCAAGTGTTGGAATTGTTAGAAAAGATGAATCCTACTAGTTTCAACACCCATAAGCCAAATGTTGCTGAGGAAATCCCTGTGAATAATAGCAATTTCAATAGACAACCTAGAATGTAGAATTACCCTTATACCACCCAATGGAAGGATGGCAAGCCGATCCTTAACCAAACCCAAAATGTCAAAGATAAGGGTACACTAGATCCTTTGCAAAGGAGTTTAGTAAATATGAATGATAATATGCCATGGTGTATTATTTTTCAATCACCCCACTTTGTGGAATATTGTACAGTTTCTCAGTCATTTGTTTCTAATCATAGTTTACAAACTAAGGAGGAGGAAGGAAAAAAGAGCCATGATGATGTAATTTGTAATATGGTAAGCATGTGTAGTAATTGTGTTGATTCTAATTTGGAAGAAAGAGAAAGTGATCTAGAGAATAAGAAAAGTTCTTATCAATTACATCAACAATAAGTTTATTTAGACAATGAATTCTCTGATGAAGATCAAGTATGTGTTACATCTTCTAAAGTTGATCATGTAAGTTTAAGAATGCCTTGTAAAGAGGAAATTTATAAGATCACCATAGAAATGATCTTCCAAGTATGTAGCAATTATAATTTGAGGGAAAAATTAGTTAACAATGAAATTGGGAACCCTTCTAGTATATTCATAAAAGATATCACACATGAGATGAAAGATGATGACAAGAAGACTAGTGTAGAGATAGTGAAGGTTAAAGATGTTAAAACTAAGAAGTGGGAACCCAAGAAGAAAGTGCAATTCCAAGCTAATGAGATAGCAAAATCGATTGTGCAAGAGAAGGGATCATGATTTGACAATGCCAAGCAAATAGTAATCCCTGTTGTTCAGAAGCTTCCTACTCTAGGTATGATTATGAAACCCACTATGTCTAATCCAATTGATATGATATCCATGTTGTCACAAATAAATGTTAAGGTACCTTTGTCTAAATTCTTTAGAATTGAAGAGCATAAGAGAAAAGCCTTGTCATGGTTGGAAGGGATAGGAAATAGTAACAATAGTGTGGAACAAAATGCTACCCAACAGACCCCCTTAGTAATAGAAGATAGTGGTATCATATCCCAAATTTCCCAAATGTTCTTGGAAGACTCATGAATAGCATACATAGAAGACATTGACCCATTTTTAATCAGTCTAATTAGAAAAGGAAAGAACCTAAAAAATTGCATGATAGATTCAGGAGCCTCTAACACCATAATGCTTTTCAAAGTAATTGAAGCCTTAGGGTTGAAAGTAGACACTAAATAAGGTAGATGCAGAGGTATGGATGCTAGAGAAGTACCAATTATAGGTACCATAAATTCTTTGCCATTTAAGCTAGCTACATATCTTGAGGTGGAGTTGACCATGTTAGTCCTTGTCGTTGATATACCTCCACACTATGGAATGTTGCTTTCTAGACAGAGAGGTGCTGCAATGGGAGGTAGCTTGCAATGTGACTTGACTTATGCAGCTTTTCATATAGGTGATAAGGCTATTAAATTAGATAGAGAGCCAAGGGTTAGTCACATCTTAGGTGAAGAAATTAACAAAGATGCTACTTTATTTTTAGATATTGGTGTGAATGCATTAAGAGTTGAATTGATTATCCAAGAAATTGAGAATTTGCCTTCTATAATTGAACATGAAGTTGAGTGTTGTATGAATCCGCTAAAGTTATGGAAAATTTTCTTTGATGGGGCTAGTTCTAAGGAAGGTGCAGGAGCAGGGGTAGTTTTTATCTCTCTTGAGAAAAAAACTTTTAGAAATTCCTTTACCTTAATTTTCTCATGCACAAACAATATAGCTGAGTATGAAGCCTTGTTGTTAGGGTTGAAAGTGGCTACCCATCATGGGATTAGGAAGTTGCATGTTATAGGTGATTTTGAATTGATTATTTCATAGGTAAGGGGAACATATGCCTCCAAGAATAGAAGGTTGAACTAGTATAGAAATGCTGTGTGGGATTAGATTGAATTTTTTGAAGCATTTGGTATATCATGGAGATATAGAACTCAGAATAAGATGGCTGACTTATTATCTAATGTAGCAATTAAATTGAAGGATGTATCATTTGTAGGAATATCAAAAATTGAAGTTCAAAATAGGTCATCAATACTTGACAACATTGATAAAGACATTGTGGATTTCTTGCTAAATGAGGACAAATACTGTGGACAAGAGTTGAACTATTGTGATTTGGTTCAAACCATAGATGGGAAGGAAACATTTTTTTGTCAAGAGGTTATATAGTTAAAAAAATAATAAAGTACCTAAAGGGTTGGTTGTTTTGGAGAACATGCTTGATAACCAAGATAGGGTAAGGCCTAGTGCTAAAGACTATAAACCTCAAGAGCTAGAAGAGATAAACTTGGGTACTACTGAGGCCCCTTAAAAAGTTTACATTGGCCATAATTTGTCAGCTAAAATTAGAAAGCCTCTGATTGACTTATTGAGAAAATATAGACATGTCTTTGCTTGGTCATATGATGATTTAAAGGCTTACAGTGAAAACCTTTTTCAGCATGTCATACCTCTGAAGGATAATGTAAAACCCTTTAGATAGAAACAAAGACTAGTTAATCCCACTTTGGCCCCTAAAATATAAGAGAAACTAATGAAGTTAAGGGATGGGGGAATAATTCAACCTATTAGAAATTCCACTTGGGTCTTTAATTTAGCACCTATCAAAGAAAAGAATGGAGATATCATACTTTGTGTAGATTTTAAAAATTTGAACATTGCTTCCTTGAAAGATAATTATGGGTTACCCAATATGGAAGCTATGTTGTAACAAGTAATAGGGTTGTAACTAATGTCTATAATGGATTAATTCTTAGGATATAACTAGGTCCTGGTGAAAGAAGAAGAAAAATTCAAGATAACATTTACAACTACTTGGGGAACTTATGTATATGTGAGGATGCCTTTTGGATTGATTAATGTTGGTGCTACTTTTCAAAGAGCCATGGATGTGGCTTTCCATGAGTACATAAATAAATTTATGGTTGTGTATCAAGATGACCTCACAACTTATTCCAAAAAGGCTAAGGACCATTGTAGGCATTTGGAAAATATTTTTATCAAAGCATTGGAATATGGTGTGTCATTAAACCCTAAGAAGTGTGCATTTGGGGTAACTGAAGGTAAGTTATTGGGACATATAGTATCAAAGGATGGGGTAAAGATAGACCCTAAAAGAGTAGTAGCCATTGATAAGGTCCTTAAGCCAAAGAATGTAAAAGGAATTCAATGTCTCTTTGGGTAAGTTAATTTTCTATGAAGATTTGTTACAAATTTTGCTGAGATCAGTAGACCTATTTCTAAGATGCTCAAGAAAGGGGCTACTATCAACTGGGATGGTGAACCTTCATAGGCATTTCAAGATATTAAGTTTGCTACAAAGAATGCCCTAGTCCTAAGGACCCCTGGCTACACCAAGCCAATGCACATATTTTATTTTGCATCTTTCCACATTGTAGCTATAGTTTTGTTACAAAAGAATGAAGAGGGATATGAACAACCCATTGCTTTCTTCAGTAAGTCATTGCAACTTGCTGAATTAAAATATGAGATAAATGAAAAACAAGCATATTCTTTAGTAAAGGCTATTAAGGAATTTAGATGCTATTTGATAGGAGCTACTATCATTGCATTTGTGCTGAGTGCTACGATAAAGGATATCTTTTCTCAACAAGAAGCATCAAGAAGAAGGTGTAGGTGGATCATTAGAATCCAAGAGTTCAATATTGTGATATAGATAACAAATTTGGTAAGAGGTCAAGGTTTAGCTAAACTCATGGATCAATTTAATTTGGATGCTAATCAGATAAATATGGTGACAAATAACCTCAAATCTAATTTATGTGACATGGATCACTATGATTGGTATGAAAATGTTATCAACTATCTACAAAATATGGAAGCTCCACTTTACTTGACTAAAAATGAGAAGAGGAGCACTAAATTACAAGTCATTAGGTACATAATTATCCAAGGTAGCTTGTGGTGGAGAAACTTTGAATGAATATTACTTAAATGTGTTGATCAAGAAAAGGCTAAAGATATCCTAAGCGAAATGCATGTTGGAGTGTGTGGGGGACATTATATGGCTAAAACCACTGCACACAAGTTGATGAGAGCTAGCTTTTGGTGGCCATCCCTTTTTAGAGATACTCAAACCATGGTTATGAAATGTGATGCTTGTTAAAGGTTTGCTAGAAAACTAAAATTCTTAGGTAATACTCCCCTAAAGCCAGTTGAGGTTCAAGCACCTTTTTAGTAATGGGGTATGGATTTCATAGGTGAGATCTCTCCTAAATCTAGCACTAGCTATTCCTAGATTTTAGTTGCTACTGATTATTTCATGAAATGGGTAGAAGCCATCCCTACAAGAAATGCAACTAGTAAAGTTGTCAACAATTTTTCACTAAATAATATTATTTCTAGGTTTGGTTGGCCTCAGAGAATTGTAACAGATCATGCAATGTGCTTTAGGTCTAAGGAATTCATAATTTTTTGTGAAAAATATGGAATCACAAGATCAACATTCTCCCCATACCATCCACAAGGAAATGGACAAGTTGAATCCACAAATAAAAGCTTGCTAAAAGTTATTAATAGGACCCTGGATGATAACAAGAAGGCATGAGATTCCAAGTTGTAACTAGCAATATGAGCTAATAGAGTGACTTTAAAGAAGGCCATTGAAGTAGCACTATTTGATCTAGTATATGGAATTCATGCTAGGATGCCTCAAAATAACTTAGTAGGACTCTACAATTACATCTAGTTGTATGATGAAGATATTACAGATGATATGCAAGAAAGGATGGATGATCTTGTAGGATTAGTAGAAACCAGAAGAGAAGCATCTCTTAGGAATCAAAAGTTGCAGCTACAAGTTAAGATATTATATGATAAAAGGACAATGAGTAAAAAGTTTGAAAATGGAGATTTAGTCCTAATGTGGAATGCCAAAATTGAAGATAAAGGAAAACATGGTAAAATTGATCCTATCTAGTTAGGTCCCTACTTGATTGAAAACACTTTGGGAGAGGACTCTTATGTTCTCGAAGATTTGTTAGACAATATTCTTGAACTACTAGTTTATGGATAGTTCTTGAAGAGATATTTTTCTTGAAAAAAATACTTTTTTATTCCATGAACAATAGTTTAGGGTTTTTATGTACATTTGTAAATTCTTTTCCTTTGTTCAAGTTCCTATATATAGCCTTCCTATGTTTGGTTGTTCTCCTAGTAGTGGTTAGTTTATAGGGAGTCTAGGTGGTCTACCTCTCCAAGAAATTTTGAGCCCTCATTTGAATCTATATATTTCAATGTCCCTAGATAGAGCCACTGTTGGTCTGATATTTTGCATGATAAAATTTCGCTAACCTAGGTACCAAAAATTAGATTGAATCCATTAATGGTGAATAGGGTTTCTAGTCTTTGGTCCTCCAGATTGGTTAGCATTTGAAAATATATGTTAAAACCTATGTCTCATTCATTTTAAGTTTTTTCAGGCATGAATCCTTTTGAATTAAATTCTATGAATATTTTGTATTCATTTCAAATTTACCATGCCAACAATTGGCCTTTCTCTCTTATGTTCCTCACCTTTTGATTGTGGTAAGATCTATGGAAGTCACTATCTTGCTATGGAAAGATGTGCACATTTTATGTATAGTAAGGTAGTGAATAACCCAAAATTAAAGGATTGGGCCTCAAAATGCAAGTGCAGTGATAGAAAATTGTATTGCATCTGAAGTATTTAGTCACATGCATTTTGTCAAAGTTGTCAGAATAGGAAAGGGACCTAGTAAAAATAAGGCAAAAGAAGTTGCTAGAATAATGGTTTCTCCAATGATTCACTACTTCACTATCAGAAAAATGAAGCATCCTGTTGGTAGTGGCATAGTGAATAGCCAGAAAATATGTAACATGATGGCCTCAAAATTTTCCAGTGACCATAAATATTTCCAAGTGGCATGGTGAGTAATGACTATTATGTCAGAAGCATTTAATGAGGGTGAATGTGACTTGACTTGCCTTTATTCTTCCAGCATCAAGTTTTCATAAGCCACCGGAGCTCATTACTTCACTATCAAAAAAAATTAGGCATATCATCATTAGTGACATAGAAAGCTACCATGAAATAAGAACATGGTGGGACCCAAGCAACGTGGAAATGTGATTACGATAATAATAGGGCTTTATATGCTAGCTGTGTAGGATTTTATTACACCATTAGTATCCTAGACCCATGCCCCATGCATAAAACATATGAAAGATTCTAATCATTAGATCAAGCTTGGATCAATGATTCTCACTATCTCGCTATGGAAAGATGTGCACTTTTTACAATATGCAAGGTAGAAAATAAGGGACCCACCACATCTTCAGAAATTCATGTAGTTTCCACACCCTTAGATCAACTTCAAATCTACATACATTGCTATCTCACTATAATAGTTGCTCAAAGGATATGTATAGCAAGGTAGCGAATGAGGGACCCACCATATTTCTCTTAAGTGACTTATCAAATGTCCTCCACATGATCAAAGTAGAATCAATGGTTTTTGCTACTTTGCTATAGTAAAATGCTTGAGGGCTATGTATAGAAAGGTAGCAATTTGATGACATGCATCCTCAGTCATCAATGGGTCTAGACTAAAACGCCAAGAATGAAGGAATTATAGACATGGTGAAATTTCATTGGGTTGACTACCAAAATGTCAAGTGGAACATGAGTCATTTTTTCTCACATCCTTGGATCATAGGATTTTTTGAAAATCATCGGCATAAATTTGAACATAGAAGGTGGTGCCACTCTATGCATTTATGAGGAATGAAAGCTTTACATGTGAAAGAAAATAGAGCACAGTACTGAAGATTTTCTCAGTTTCATCCCATGCAAACAAAGATTTCAAGCTTTTCCTAAGTAGAAGAAATTAGTGAGAATGTGATTGAGCTTGACAAGAGTGTGAAGAATATTTCCATTTTTCATGAATATACTATAGAATTACAGAAGGGAATGAGCAAAAATTCAAGTACGGAATCATATCATAATCATATCATAATCTCTGTAGTGTCTCAAGTTCTACAAATTTACAATTCAAAATGCCTCCAAAGAAGGGATTTTTTGGTCAGGAGAATTACTTGGATAGGAATCTCCATGATGATTTACTTGAGCTACTTCCCAATTCCACTACTAAAACTATGCAAATTAAAAAAATTACTTCATTAAACCCTAGGTTGAGAATAGAAGATGGATTGTATGAAAAAGGTAATTGGGTTTAGGATGCCAGTACCTCTCAAACCGGTCTGGATTAGTTTAAAAACTGGTTTTCAGAGAGGAACCTTTTTTCCGCACATGCCAATGTATTGAATTTTGATTTAGGGAAGCTAGTGGTTCCTAGTGTTTTCATGGACTATGATCTTCTTGAAGCTGTGGAGAAGAACTACGGCCAAGCCATTAGGGTAGTAAGAAGAGCTGATGGCCAAGTCCTAATCGCAGTTAGCCCAGATGAAATTAAGGAAGTTTTTGGTTTAGGGCCCCTTATTGATTACCATGTGCTCATTGATTTGGAGGGGTTAGAGAAAGAATACAAATCCAAGAAAGATACCATTAGGAAAGGTGTACTGAAGGCAATATAGGTAAAACTGGAACCTTGCTAGCAATAACAACATCCTCTAAAGAACCTTTCAATAGGGTATATTTGAATTCTAGGGCTATAGAGATATATAGTACCCTGTGCAGAGTTTTTGGGAGAGATGAAGAAGAGTTTATGCCTATGGTTATTCATATTTCATCTTTTAGGGTGCACATCATTTTTAATTTTGCTTCTTACTTAGCTAACAAAATGCATAGTAGATTAATTGGAATTTCCAAGAGCAAGGTGGAAAAAAATTTTGGTCATTATTCTTTGTTGATGCATATGTTTTTTTTTAAAGGAGCTTCATATTTTGGTAAAGAAATGAAGCTAAATAGAGAGGAAAATGGGGAAGCACTACTAGTCCAATCATGGAGTGCAGATATGACTTGGGATGCAAAGAATGCTAGTTTTGTCAGATTTGATAGGTATTTCACTTCAAAGCTGAGATCTATCTTATTGAGTGACCCCTGTAGACACCTAAAAACCTTTAAAAAATAAAGTATTTTTATTTTCTGAAAAAGTCCTGATGACATCATCATTTATTAATTAATTATTTAATTAATTAATTAATTAATTTTTATGCCATTAAATCCCTTTATCTTAATTAAAAATATTTAATTAAGGAATCCCTCCCCAAAATGTTTAAATCTTATTTAAACATTATTTCCTTATTTATTAATTATTTAATTAATAAATTGACCAAAAATCCTAAAATAAATAAAAAAATTATTTTTTTCCCAAAAGTTGGCCAATTTCCTTATGACCAATAACCTCTTCCAAAATCTTCTAATCCTTCTTTAATTTTGATTAAAGGCTAATCCCATCATTTCCTACCCCTAATCCCAACTCAAAATATTTAATTAAGATTAAATATTAATCCTCATGTTTATTAAAAAAGTTTTAATAAATATCTCCTCAACCCAAACCCTTGAAATAAATAAAACTTTATTTATTTCCTAAAAATCTAATTTATCCTCATCCTAAGAAGTTCTAGACTTTTCTAGAAAGTCTTTATCCTCATCCTAGGAAATTCTAGACTATTCTAGAAAGTCTTTATCCTCATCCAAAGTCTAGACTCTTCTAGAAGATGTCTTTAAACCTAATCCTAATCCCTTCCTAACCTTGTCACATTCCCTAAACATGGGTTAAAACTTACTAACCCAAGCCAAAGTTAACAAATATCT